>JZKD02S1672659.1:666727-766586 GCA_000966675.3 Picea glauca
AATCATATCAAAAAATTAAACTCCAATATGTTCCCCTGGAAAAGATTAGAAAAGTGCAAAAAATATACCTCAACTCCATAGCTGGAGCGACACCAAGGTGTAACATAGAGCTTGTTATTTCCCCATAGGAACAAAAATAATTATGAAAACACCCAAAAGAAGGAAACAAAAGAGGAAATAAATCCACCTCGAAACTAATTCAAGAAATCAGTAGCTATATGGTAAACTCAGGTCAAATTCACAAGCTAACTAACAACTTCTTCCCCAACCCTACTCCCCCTTCCTCATGAAGATAATATCATGGAACATAATACATCTTAATGGAAGGACTAAGAAAATAATCCTTCGAAACAACATCATGATAGAATAATCAAACATTTTGTCCCTTCAAGAAACTAAATGTGTCGGTTCCATGGAAGAAAATATTCTCTCCAAATGATGGAATTAAGGTTACTTCATCTTCGATGATTCAAATGGGTCTGTAGGAGTACTAGTTATTATGTCGAATCTAGCAATGGTTATTCTCGAATATTTCTTCTCAACCAAATGGTCAATCTCAGCGTTCTTTAAAGACATTAGATCAAACAATTTTGGGTTCATGAAAAATGTGTATGGACCACAAAACAAAAAAGATAAAGAAAGCTCCAGACAATCTCTCCAACTCTTAAGGGATATGGCCAATGTTATCACTGAAAAATCGTCTGCAACATCGCACACAAATGGTTAAAGAAACAAAGCAATGCCAACAACAATTATTCCACCTACATCATTGAAATGCATTCAAAAGGAAAAAACTATACAATTGGATCAAAAATTGAAATCCACAGATTCACCAAAGGAAGCACGCACACATTGCACAGTGTGCATGGGCCAACATATCCCTCCGCACACACAATACACCAAAGTTTGCGAATGTGTATGCGAAAATCCATGCACTTCTATGAACGACACATTTATGGATCTTGTCGTCCCCTCAACGACTTATGGACCAACCCCCAACACAATTTGACCCTCATATCTGAGTGAAATCTGAATGGGAGGCTAGTCAAGGACTAGAGGGTGCCCTAAAAGGCCCCTTGTTCACACTATGAACCAGTTACATTTTTCCATGTATGAATGCTATAAATAAGAGCCATGGGTGCACTAAGAAACCAAGATCTTCATAGTATTGTTATGCTGCAAGAATTCTCCCTTGAGAATCCTCTTTTCTCTTTGGAGTCTTCAAGCACCATTGCAATAGGCCATTCCATTCACCTCTTGAGGGAATAGGAATTGTTGTTCTTCACCATTTTCTATTTCTTCCATTGTGTGAATAACTCCATTAGGTAACTCAAGAGCCCTCCCAAGGAGGAAGAGGGGACTCATAAGTCCCTATTTTTCTCTACGGTGTTTTGCATACTACTCTATTGATTCATCGGTAGCATTATGTTGGTCATTGTTTGATTTTCATGGTTCTAACTTTATCATGTTTTCTAACATTTATTTCTTAGTTGTTTTAGTTTATTTCTTTGTTTATACATGCGTTTGGATTGTTTAACCTGCTCACAAAAAAATTTCTTGTCTAGCAAGCTCATCTAGACATGAAAGTGTTCTTGTTTTTCTCATCCAAGTGACAAAACAAACACAACAGGTTGGCAACCATACTGGAGATTAGTGTTTCTCTATATTTTGTACTTAAGGCTAAAAAGTATAGGGTCTAGGCATACAAAAGTGAGTAAAAGATAAAAAATGGAAAAAACAACCTTCAGGAAAAAGGAAGCTAAGGCTGATTTCTAAGTTGTCTCTGTCTCACTTCCAAACGTTCCTGGATGCTTATATCCCATTCAATTGTGGCCCATGAATGTTCGAGTTCGACCTAGGTGATGGAGGTTTTAAGTATGGTGTCAAATAGGTTCAAAGAGATTTTGGTTTGATCTGATAGGTCGGGTTCGATGTTGGGTTGTCTTGCAAAGGGCACATTCACGGAGGAACATAAAATGAAAAGAAAGTTCGAGGTTTAAAATGCCACTTCAACTTTTTCTTTAACCGTATAAAAGAGAACTTTCRAAATATGATGTTAAAGATAGAACACAAACCAAAGGCCTTCTCCCATAACTGAGTTAACTTTTTAAAGAATCATGTATGAAATGTGAGAAAACATTAAGCAGTCAACAATGTGAGGCTCCTATCAAAGGAGAATCTCACCCTGTAAATAGAAGAAGAAAAAGGAAAGAAGTAATCTGATGAAGCATAAAATATAGAGATCTAGAAAGTTCACAGGTCTTGTACCTGATGATAGCTGATACAGAAGAAAAACTGCAAGCGATTAGATGACTAAAGGTTGGTCACCAAAGTAGAAGTTGCACTAAATTGTACCTAAGCATTCATCAGAAATATATATGTGAAATGAAACTTAATATAAGATAACAGAAAAAACAAAACTCATAACTTATTCTTCACAGAATCAAGAATATTTGGATTACTTTGTATTAATTTTCAAAAGGGAGAATGTCTCTATTACAATCAGCCAAGAAAGCTCCAACCCTTATTCTCACTTCAAAATGCATATTTATACAAACTTCTAAACGCTAGAATCTCAATCGTTCTAGAAGTTTTCAATTACAAAATGGGAAATTTATGCATTTCACTTCTTTGTCTTTGTCCTCCTTCCTACGGGCAGAGAACCTTCCTTTCTTTACTCTTTGGGTTCTAAAAATAGAACAGGTATACATCTGTCATTATTTGACACCAGAAGCTTGCCCTTTCGCCTTCTCGGTGCAAGTGATGCACCTCTCCACCAACTGGGATATGAACCTGGAAGGCTCTGCTTGGTCGCTCACTTCAAGAGTGTAACAATTCTTAGCCAGCTGTGGTAAACTCTTTCCCACTTGTCAGTCCTCTGCGATGATGGAGCACAATTGTAAACTTGGTTGTACTAGCCATTTGTCCAGTTGGGTCATATCAACCTGGTTGATTTGGGATATCTCCACTTGCTTCTCCTCCATGTTTTCTTTGATGTCCAACAGATGTTTAGCTATATTTATTTTACCCAGTTTCGTAGAACTTCTCTCCTCATCAAGATCTAGAAAACCTTTACTTATTAAAGAGAACGTTTCCTCACAAAAATTCTTTACTTCGTTAGCTCTCCCTCTGCTTTTCGATATGTTCTTCTCCCAGACCTTCAGTAGGATATTACCTCTGGTTTGTTTCATGATGGATAATTTTGAGGTGATGACCATCTTTATCTTTGTTGTAGCTATAACAACGTCTTCGAAAGTGACCTGTGCTACCCCGACTTATCTTTCTCTTGAAGAAATGTTCTCTAATATTTTCTCTATCATCCAGAAATGGTTCTGAATGGTTCTTACCTTTTCCAGCAAGTTTTGTTGAGCCGTAAGTATCCTATGTCGGATTTCGGCGGCCTGCGATATGAAATTTTTTATGTCAACAACCTGTTTCTCAGCCACCTCCAATTTCGACTGTAACTCTATAATCTTTTGCCCCTTATGGATTACCTATGTTTGGCTAGTTTGCGCCAACTGGTGCACCTACTTGAGGTCGGACCTGAGCTTATCGATTTCACACAGGTCGGTTGTTTGGGATTCCTCAAGGCTCCTGCTCACCTCATCCTTGACATTCACTTCGGCAGTAGCTACCTTAGCTTACAATTTACTGATCAGGAGGTTCTTTCGTTTCAACTGGGTTGTCAAAGTCCCAATTGAGTACTGATTAGTTGTAGCATAATCCCCTAGCATCTTGGATATCTCCTCTACAAATTTTTCCTCTTTCACGGCCTTCCCATCTGTCATGATTTTAAATTTTTTAGCTACTACTCCCTCTTTTTGATAAAATCCTTGCCTTACCATGGACTTTCCTTTATTTTCAAATAAAAATTCGTTGGGAGGAATCTCCTCTATATAAATAGGCATCAATTCTTCATTGAAAATCCATCCCTTGTCAGGATTCCCCTTTGTGAATTGCAAGGGTGTGATAATAGCAATCGGACTACCGATTTGCTTGAATGTTTGTTTCAGGGTGACTTCTGTAACCGACTCGTTTGGCGTGAGAGAAAGTGAGTCACCTGATCGCTGCGAAGGTATCTCCACTTGGCCTTGGGCCTGCTTTCCTGGCGTGCCCTTTTCGGGGTTTCCTTCCTTCTTTTGGGGGAATTTGGCTCCTAGCTCTAAGGTTCCAGCCTCCCTGGATTTCCCTTGGTCCTTCTCTCCACTGGGACTCGAGTCCTTTGCACCTTTGGCTCCCTTCTACTTTTGAACTCGAAGCTCTAGGGATTTTCCCTATAAACTCTGAGGGAGACAACTCTATCTGTGTTCTAGAAATTTCAAAAATTCAGCCATGGCTCTAGGTGGCAAGGCTTGAAACCAACTTAGGACTTCCGTGAAGGACCTCGTGCCTCAGAATATTTCATCATAGGGGGAATCCTTGTGTTCATACATCTTCAAGCCACGACTTTCCAGGTGATTTATCACAACCTTACTAGGGCCATGCTTCTTAAACTCAAGGTCTACTAGCTTCATTTCTTCCAGATTCGTAGCCTCGGCTTTAGCATGGCCAAAATCTAATAAGAAATATGCACCAATATGAATAGGGAAGGGCGGCCATACCTTTTTTGATATTTCTTTGAGCTCCTTTCTTATCCCATCGATCACAGACTATCTAGCAATCTCATGGAACAATAGCTTATCTGGAAGGAATAGAGGGATGGCATATAGAGGGACAAAGGTGCCGAAAATCCTGATATATGAAAATTTCACCTGTAGATACCAATCTGCCACACTACTTAGGCTGGTCACAATGCTATCTGATATCCTGGGAGGTGGCTGGACAAAAATGGTGACATGCAGTGGCACCATTACCCAATTGAAGATCTCGTAGATGAATTCTTTGGCCTTATCCTCCCAAAGCTTCGAGTGGTAGACATGGATGGGCTTTGTACTAGATGGAGTATATCTCCAGCTCATTAGAGGGAAAGGTGTCATGAAACAAATGGCATCCATGATGTAGGCAGAAATGAAAAATGAAGTTTATTTCCCACTCGCCTTTTGCGCTCGATATTCGGTAATTCAACTGGTTAAACTATCTGACAACAGTTTGGCCTAGTCGAAAGAAAGACCTTCGGCGACTGTATGAATCAGAGGCACCCACGAAAGAAAAAAATGTGTGGTGTCCTCCCCCCCATAAAACCTACAGACCATCATTTCTATATACCTGAATGGTGGCTCCAAGGAGGAGACTGAATAAATTCCATTAGAATCCGCACTAAATTTTGCGGGGAAAGACACCTAATCCCTGATCAGATCAGACAACTTTCTGCCATATTGCTTGCATTCCTTATCCTTGAAACCTTCCAAAAATTCAGCATTGTACGCGAAGTTTGGTGTGGGTGACAACTGATACATTGCTTGCAAATGTCCTGGTCTAAAAGTCCCAATCGTCACCTTCTGCTTGTTGTTGACAATTCTGGTTGGGATATCCACATGGTCTAGCGCCCATCTGATCATATCATAATAGGGGAAGAGTCGTGGTCTTGCCGCTATTTTGTGCATTTCTACCTGAATGATGATTTTGTATCTGGTGGCCAAATCATTCTTCTCATTATCACTAGAATCATCTGAACAATTCACCGATTCGGACTGAAGAATGTCGGAGATGTATGTCTAGGTTTTAACAGTATTAATAATTCGGGGTAAAGTATTAGAAACAACATTGGAGCCCTAACCTGAACTTTCCGCAGCTGCCTTGAATGCCTTTCATGGAGCCATGGAAGATAATTTTGTACGCAGATCACCTGTAGTAAGAATTGTAAATACAGACAGAAGTTATCATGACGAAAAATATCTGTGTGCAAAGTAGAAATAAAATTGAAATAATGAAACAAACCCCTTAGCTTAGTCATTTAAAACCCTAGTGTCCTTGTGAAAAAAAAAGTCAAATCGCTTGAATAAATATTTAGTAGTAAAAGGGAGATCCTACTATCAGTCACCTCGACATAGTCCAAATAAATTCCATAATTGTTTGACGAGTCATAGCACGAATCAACGCAAAAAACATTTAAAATTACTCCATTGAGGGTGTGTATTAAAGCTTTCATTGATGCATCGATTAATCCTACTTAGCTCCTTTAATTAAGTTTGTTTTAGTCTTTAATCCCCTTTTTTTGTCATTCATCGTATCAGGAGAATTCACTCCTACCCTTTAAGCCCTCAAAACTTGAAATTGCGATGATGTGATTTAGCTTAAAAATTGTGATCTGACTTAAGCTCTTAATTAACCCATGCTTAATTAATAAAAATTTTGACTTCGCGACTCAGGGCTACGAAGGTATGGTTTTTTGGGAGAGCGATCGCTGAGTCGCGAAACCCCGATAGTGCTTAACTAGGGTTTAAAGTGACTTACCCCTGACACTAACCTGGGTGAACTTTTGAAACCATTTCGTGACTTCGCATATCGGAGTTTAGAAACCTTGGGACTTGTAACTTCTGAAACACGATAGCGCGAGGTAATAAAATTGATATACTTGCTTAATGGTTAGGCGACGGTGACTTAGGACTATAATGGCTATCGCCACTTCGCATGTCGGGGTAAACTTTTGATTGCAAGAATTATATTTCAACCACTTATAAAAGGCAGCTCCAACATAGGCTCCAACTAGGGATCATGTCTTCCTATGAGACATGAAGAATAGTAGACCATGTAACTGTCTTGCATAAATGGAGTCATTGGTTTTTTTTTTTTTCTGTGAAACTTGTTTTAGGAAGGGGATAGAAAGGGAAAAAGAGATTTTGTCTTTACCTCTGAAAATATTTTCAACATTCAATTGCATTCTAAACTCAGTTGCAGCCCTTTCGATGAATTTCTCCTTCTCGATACTAAATTCAGGTCTTCTTTAAGATAACCAAAATAGTCCTAGGAAATTCAACAGATCCTGTGGATTTTGGCTTGCATCAAACGAAGTAAATTTCATGCTTTTAATCGGGGGGGGTCCTGTCTGAACTTGGGATGCAAATTCAGTTTCGAAAAGGCTAGTTACCAGAGTAGAGTGAAAATTACGTATGACAACCTCACAAATATCTTAGATATTGCTTCACTGCCAGTGAGCCTATTTAGTACCCCAGTGAAGTTATCTGGCCCTTTTTACTGAATTTCCTTTCACCACTTCGAATCGTAATTATGCATTTAAATGCTGAGACAAGGGCAATGATTTATGAATTTCCTTTCATTGTCTTCTTGGAATAGATGGGGGCAATCAAATATGAATTTCCTTTCACCATATGTCTTATATTTTACTTTTTAAAACACGAAGTGGGGGCAACCAGTTTGTATAAGGCATACCATGGATGATATTTGTGTAATATTTGTAGTGGAGGTCTATCAAATTGCTTTGATTACTCGAGACCAACCTTCTCTTAACTTTCAAAACACCTTAGCCCATAGGGAAAATGGGAAAAATTACTTCCAGGGGCCTTCCTTTGAGCAATCCTCAATCCTTCGAAGATTGTTAAAAAACCTAGAAGAGTCAGGATCAACCTACGCATAACTTTGTTTAGTAGGAGACTGAGGAGTTTATGAGGACCAACTTACTTTCCAAGGTCTGTTTTCTAGCTTCCAAAGATAAAACGTCACCTCTTATTCCCCTGTAGGAAACACGGAAAGGTGTCTGGTTTTGAAGAAGGTAAATCCAGGGACAAAAAAAGGGCGATGGAGAAAGGCCTGGATTTTGAAAAATAGAGGTCATGGATTAAACCCGACTCTTGGAACCCTTTCTCAGAGACGCTTTACTCCCTCTGCTTATTTTAATTACCTCTTATCTTTATCCAGGTGAAACTTTTAGGACCCAGAGTAAGAAGTCATTCTTTTAATGACATATCTGGCGAAAACAACATACTTATGAGAGCGTCATGTCACTTTATCGATACTTGTTTGAAAAACAGACATCTCTGGAACTCGTACCTTTGCCTCACAATTTCGTTCTCTTCTAAAATAATGAAAAAAAATAAAATTATCACCTATTTTTTGGTGAATTGATTCTCTGATATATGACCGTCTGTTTATTCCTTACTCTCGTTTGGGCTGCAAGACATGATCCTGCAAGGGAACAACACGAAGAGTATCAGGGCTATAAAGGAATTGAATGCATTGAAATGTTTTGTATCCCTACTTCTAGAAAAACACTGACCTATTTTATTTGTGATGAAAGTAGACTTACCAAGAAAAAAATGTGAAATAAAAAGAAAACAAAAACCGGTATATACAGTGGAAATTTTGGAAACCATTTATTGCATATAGTGTTTTAAATAATACCCATTGACAGGGGCGTTGAGGATTTTACCGTCCAAATTCTCTTATAGAAACAATTTTTTCCCTTCAGGAGCTGTGACTTTGAACGATCCGTACCAGATATGATCAAATTTTCCATGTTTTTCTGAGTCTTCCTTCCTAGCATCCCATTTCAAAACCAAATCACCGAGGGGAAATTCTCTATCCTTGGCCTTACAATCGAATAACGCTTTCATGTTGTCCTGGTATTTCTGCAACCTTTCGTCCACTTCATCCCTATGTTGTTGAACTTCAATTAGTTGGTCTATTCTTCTCGTGACATGATTTGGTTCCTTTTTTTCATCTTGCCAAAGTTTCATTACGGGAAGCGCTAGATTTATAGGTAATACTGCATCGGTTCTATATACCATTTGGAAAGGAGAAGTGCTGATAGATTTTTTTGTACCTATCTAATTCTCCCATAGAGCGTATTTCAAATGCACATGCCAATATTTTTGTTTTCGCTCAACACTTTCTTAATTATAGAGATTAGACTCTTGTTTGAAGACTCGACTAGCCCATTCCCTTGGGGGTAATATGTCATGGATTGACCGAGCACAATATTGTACTTTTGGAAAAAGCTGACCATAGCCATAGATTTAAATTCATGAGCATTATCTGTGACTATCTTTCGGGGGCAGCCGAATCTAGACAAAATGTTCTCTTCTAGGAAATCCATTACCACCAAATCTGTTTCCTTTCTAGTTGGAATAGCCTCCACCCATTTTGTGAAGTAATCTGTGGCAGTCAAGATCCATTTATGTTGAGCGCTAGAATGAGGGTTAATTTTGCATATAAAATCTAGTCCCCATTTTTTAAAATGGGCTTTCGTTTGACCGGCACCAATGGTAGCGTTGGGATTTTTTGCTTGCCTGCGAACAATTGGCAAGGGTTACAGGCTCAGACTTTGGTGTTGACATATGGGAATAGTTTGGGCCAATAATATCCTACCATCAGGATCTTATAAGTCATTTACCTCCAGGCATGATGTCCTTCACACACTCCTTCGTGAAATTCATTTATGACCTTCTCTATTTCTGATTCAACTAAACAAACCAACAGGAAGCCTCGTGGGTCTTTCCAATACAATTGGATTTCGGATATACAGTACTTCACTGCATGCAGCTTTAGCGTCCTGGATTTAGATGGGGATAAGTCACTCGGGCATTTCAAGGTCATTAGATAGGACACTATGTATTTATACCAATCTGATGAGGCAAACTGCTCTTTGATTATGTTGGTAGTTATTTGTTCATCGATCTCATTCATGTCCACGCACTCTTCACATCCCTATAGGCCATTTATCCCGAATGCTATGAAATTGGAGTTATCTAAGAGATTTTCCAAACCTTGTCCCTTTAGTAGTCTCCTCGGTTTTATCTCCATGTCAAATTCTTGAATTTTAGCAATCCATCGTCCCCTTTTTCCCATCACTGTTAGACTGAACCAAAATGTCTTTTACGGAACTGGTGGGTACGTACGCAATTACCTTGGAATGTAAAACGTAGGTTCTGAAATCCTTTAACACCTTCACCATGGCATATTCTTGTTTTTCCATTATATCGTATCTGAGTTCAGAGTCTCTAAGACTTTTGCTAAAAAATTCTATTGGTTTCTCGAAACCTTTTTCATTTTTATGGAGGAGTACAGCGACAAGTGTGTGTTTGGAGGCGAATGAGAAAATCATAAAATCCTTTAGATAATCAGGGCTTGCGGGTATAGGTGCCTCTCTTATAACCTTCTTGATGCGTGCAAACAATTCTTTGTCTTTTGTTGTCCATTTCACTTCGTTGTTATTCTTCAACATATATGTGATCAACTTCACAATTTCAATGAAGTTTGGGATAAATGTCCTCAAAAATATTATTTTTCCTAAGATTGACTAAATCTCTTTTACATTCCTAGGGTTATTTATTGTGTATGTAGCTTCAAATATTTTAGGATCAATTTTAATTCCATATCGAGACACAATATGGCCCACGAGTTTACCTTCTTGCATAACAAAGTGAGACTTTTTTGGGTTGAAAGACAAACCAAACCTGCGGCATTTCTCAAACATCTGCTTGAGATGTATCATATGATCTTAATCGGATTTAGAGAAAATGGTCAGATCATCAAGATAGATAACTAGAAATTTTTCCCTTTCGCCGATGAAAGCGATATCCATAGCACGTTGGAAAGTAGCACCTGCATTCATTAAACCAAAAGGCATCTTTTCATACATAAATGTACCCCAAGGGGTGGTGAAGGTTGTTTTTTCTTTATCGTGCTCGTTGACAACAATTTGATTGTACCCAAAAAATTCGTCGATCATCGACATCCTATTTGCCCCAACTACTTTTTCTAAAATGTGATCCATTTTGGGTAGGGGGTAATTATCTTTGAGGGAGGATTTATTTAGATTTCTAAAATCAACACACAATCTGATCTCCCCACTTTTCTTTCTAACCGAGACCAAGTTCGCTACCCAGTCGGAGTATCTCAGTGGTACGATGATTTTTGTGTCCAGGAGCTTCTTGAATTCCCTTTCGACTACGGGTAATAGAATAGGATTGATTTGTCTGAGTTTTTGTCTAAAAGGTTTGACACCAGGATTTAAGGGTATCTTGTGTTCAATCACAACATTATTATAGGTCCTCAGCTCCTCGTACAACCAAGCGAAAACGTCTTTATATTGCTCGCGTAGATGAACATATTTACTTTTTGTCTCAGGAGAGAGATACTTTGATATTTTTACTATCCTACTCTCCTCTTTGGTTCCTATGTCGCAGTCTTCAACCTCTTCTGGTTGGGGTTGAAAAGTAGATTTTAAGGGCATATCATTTTGGTTGAACAGTCTCTCTAGAGGGATTATTCCCTTTTGTTATCTGATTGTTCTTTAAAACTAACATGCGATGATTAGCGATATTTTCCTGGAACCCTTGGGGATCCTCTCCCTCTTTCATGATCCATGTGTGGTCGTTTTGGTTTTCTTGGTCAATGTGAGTTTCGACGAAGTTATCCACCATTTTGAGGAGCTTCTTGATTTGTTCGTCATGCTCAGACACTTGCCAATGTTTGATGTTGTTTTGTATGGAAGGTTCGTTCCTCAGTTCTATGTGGTACCTTAGTTTGAAAGTTGTGGGNGGGGGGGAAATGTTGAGGGTGCTTTGGCTAACGAAATGGCTTTCAAGTTTTCAGTGCGTGGGATGAAATGAACATTTACCGATGAGAAGAAATTTTCTATTAAATCCTAGGCACAATTCCTGTAAGATCTCAATCTTGGGTGTTTGGCCTGGTATTGCCGATTTATCTGTTTGACTATCAACTTTGCGTCTCCGTATACTTCCAAGTTTTTTATGTTCAAATTCCTGGCAACTTCCAACCCTAAGACTAGGGCCTCGTACTCACATACATTATTGGTGTAGTCTATATCCCACTGAAGCCTGTAAGAGAAAGGGATAACAAATTCATTTTCAGGTGCTACAAATAGTACTCCTGCACCTGCTCCTTCATATGACAAGGCACCATCGAAAAACATTTTCCAAATTCAAATGTTATACATATCTTCGTCTACCTTTCCTGATTCATTTTCATCTATTGTCGTGTGTATAACTATTTACACCATGATCAAAAGATAAAATACAAGTCCCTAGATCTTGATCGACAACATAAATAAGATCATTGTTAGGATTTTGTGGGTCGCTCATTGTGTATTCTAACCTCGTTTCCCTGTATAGCCGAGTAAATTGTTCACCAAACACAGGAATCGTGGCATAGGTCATGTCTAGTTGAAGAGACCCTCCAAGTTTGGCTCCCGAGGACCTAGATAGTAGCAAGCCATACTTTAGAGGTATATCGGCGATAACTACATCCATAAGGATGCTTTTCACAAGAACCTATGCAAGAGTGACTACTAAATATTTTATCATACCCATGCACATAACTCTCCTTGAATCGAAAGAGTAGAGATCTCCATAAGGCCTGGTGATATTGAGGCCTAGTCTGTCCATGATAGACTTGGGCATCACATTATGTGAGGCTCCATAGTTTAGCATGTAGTTATGCAACAATCAATCATGCACATTCAGGGTAATATAGAAGGGAGCGACGGTGTCTCTGGCACCCTCGAAATGTGGACCAAAAGTGATATTAGGCTTATCATATTCCAAGTTTATAATGTTAAAGTGACTTTCTAGATCCGAAAAACCTATCATTTTGGTTATCTACATTCGATACATAGGATTATTTGCTAATTTGACCAGAGGGATTGGTATTTTGATCTTATTTATCTCATTTTCAAGGATGAAACCTCCCCCACCTTTGTCTGTTTCTTTGGTTGAAACCTCAGACTCCTTCTTTTCTAACTTATTTGTTTGTGCTGATTGATTTTCCATGACGTTATTTACTAGTATACGTGTTTCATCTGTCTTAGTTTTTTTTACTTGGGTCTTAGCCTCCTTTACATTGGGGTTCTGTGAATCTAGCTCTTTTATTTTTCTATTAGGTATCTCGGTCTCCTTTGGGGCAGGCTCGTATATTTCGCCTCTAAGAACAATTTTCTTGGGTTGAGGAGTCGACACAGGTTTGTTTTTGGGCCTCAGGTTGTACTTATGTTGGACCTTAGCCACTATTGAATCGGTGATTTCTTGATGGACATAAACATCAATGTTGTTTATGTCATCATCTTTATTTGACAGTTGCTCTATGTTCAAGGAATTCTTGTAATCCTCTCTAGTTAAATGAGGTTGTGTGTAATCGTCACCCAAATGTTTTACATCTTCCTCCGGATTCTCGAAATCTTGCAGGTCATTTCCTCCTATACAATTTTCATTTTTTAAAGGAGTTTGAATTTTCTGGTCTTTGTTTTTAATCTGTCTTTATTGATTTTGAGGGTTGGGGTTTCTTCTGAATTCCCCTTTAATGAAAGGATCTTCCTTAGATTGATATAGTTCCATTCTGGAAATCTTATTTGATAGATATTTAATTATCCTAGACATATCATTCATTTTATCTTTTGAGGATCTACTAGGCCCCGAGGGTCCCGCTTGTTCCCTAAAACATTTGGTTTATCGGTTTCTCGTTTCTAGTTTTGTTTTTAATTTTCCCAAAGACATCATGTTAGATTCGATCTCTATGGTGTTGTCTTGCATTTGGGTGAGGGTGTCCCCTCTCCTTTCTCTCAATAGAAGTGTGAAATTGGGTTCGAAGGCTCCCGCAAAGGTTACCTTGGCTATAGGTTGGGATGGTTTAACTTTGACTGGGATATTATTATAGAACTTTTTGAACCTTTGAATGAATTCCATAATAGTTTTCGAATTTGTTTTCTTTAAAGACCCGAACTCGGTCAAATAGTACAAATGGTCTTTTCTTTCACCCCATTGTCTAAGAAAAGAGTCTTCTAAGGCATTATACGATAATATCGAACCTGGGGGTAGACTTCGAAACCAGGCTCGTACCTGTCCTTCAAAATTCTGAACTAATAACCTCGAATATACATCTTCGTGTTTGAGACCTAGGATATCTACGAACTGATCAAAGAAATTTATATGTTCTGTCATGGCCAGGTCCCCTTCTCCTATAAATTTAGGTAATTTTTTCATTTAGTTTTTAGCAAGGTCGTGAAGAGGGACAGGCATGACCAGAGGTGCATATCTGGCTGCTACTTTAGTGAAAAATATAGGAGGCAGGGGCGACCCTTGGCCAACCCCTCCTCCTCCTGGAGCCCCTCCACCCCCTGGAGCCCCTCCACCTCCTCCTCCCAAAACCCCTCCAAATCCCCCTCCAACAGCCGCAATCGATATTATTGGATAGGATAATGATGCATTATACAGAGGGTTCTAGAACACTAAAATAAAATCTTTAGCTTCTTCAAGAGACGAGAAAACTAAAGAAGGGTGAAAAGGGATGCGAGGACTTGGTTCCTCGGATTTTCAAGAGATGTAATCAGGGGAACCCGAGGGCATAGAATATGAGTCTATGGTATACTCCTAGAGACTCAGTGAGGTTGGGAAATCTAACCAAAGAGTCAGTGGGATATCGATCGCTATTAAATTTACTGAGGTATTTTCACCTTTACATATGCCGGAAGTTGTCGGATGAATTCCATTTTTTATTTCGGGGAGGGCTAAAGTTGGGTTGAGGGTTTTAGGTGTGGATTCATGCGAAGTTAGAGGTTCAAAAGGAATCTTATCTTTGGGTTGTTTGTACCTAGGCTAGTAGACTGCAATGGTTGTCTTAAGGGAACCTCTTGTTTTTAGTATTTTTTCGGGATCGAAAACGAGCGTGGTCTATTTACCATCTGGGGTTTGTCTAGTGTTACTTCGACTATATGCCATCTTACTTAAATGTGGAGTCACCAAGTGAATGATAAAAGAAACATCCTTTATAATGTGTTCACCCTTTGTTCACCATCAAAGGGTAGAAACTTACAAAAATGTCATTCTCCCAGGGAAAAGGTTTTGTAACTTCGGTCCCCGGTAATGGCGCCAGAAAGATGTTGTTCTAGAGTCTGTACTTAAGGATAAAAAGTACAGGGTATACACATTCGAAAGTGAGTAAAAGATAAAAAAGGGAAAAAAAAAACTTCGAGAAAAAGGAAGCTAAGGTTGATTTTAAGTTGTCTCTGTCTCACTTCCAAACATTCCTGGATGCTTATATCCTGTTCAATTGCAGCCCATGAACATTTGAGTTCGACCCGGGTGATCGTGTTTTTAAGTATGGTGTCAAATAGGTTCAAAACGATGCTGGTTTGATCCAATAGGCCGGGTTCGATGTTGGGTTGTCTTGCAAAGGGCACACTCATGGAGGAACAAAAAATGAAAAGAAAGTTCAAGGTTTAAAATGCCACTTCAACTTTTTCTTTAACTGTATAAAAGAGAACTTTCGAAATCTGATGTTAAAGATGGAGCACAAACCAAAGGCCTTCTCCCGTAATTGAGTTAAATTTTTAAAGAATCATGTATGAAATGTGAGAAAACATTAAGCAGTTGACAATGCGAGGCTCCTATCAAGGGAGAATATCGCCGTGTAAACAGAAGAAGAAAAAGGTAAGAAGTAATCTGACGAAGCATAAACTATAGAGATCTAAAAAGTTCATAGGTCTTGTACCTGCTGATAGTTGATATAGAGGAAATACTGCAAGCGATTAGATGACTAAAAGTTCGTCACCAGAGTAGAATTTGCACTAAATTGTACCTAAGCATTCATCAAAAATATATATCTGAAATGAAACTTAATATAAGAAAACAGAGAAAACAAAACTCATAACTCAGTCTTCACAGAATCAGGAATCTTCGGATTTCTTTGTATTGATTTTCAAAAGGGAGAAAGTCTCTATTACAATAATCCAAGAAAGGTCCAACCCTTATTCTCACTTCAAAATGCATATTTATACTAACTTATAAATGTTAGAATCTCAATCGTTCCAGAATTTTTCGGTTACAAAATGGGAAATTTATGCGTTTCACTTCTTTGTCTTTGTCCTCCTTCTTTCGGGCAGAGCACCTTCCTTTCTTTACTCTTTGGGTTATAAAAATAGAACATGCAGACATCTGTCATTTTTTGACACCAGAAGCCTTCCCTTTTGCCTGCTTGGTGCAAGTGATGCACCTCTCCACCAATTGGGCTATCAACCTGGAAGGCTCTTCTTGGTCACTCTCTTCAAGAGTGTAACAATTCTTTGGCAGTTGTGGTAAACTCTTTCCCACTTGTCAGTCCTCTGGGATGATGGAGAAAAATTGTAAACTTGGCTGTACTATCCATTTGTCCATTTGGTTCATATCAACCTGGCTTATCTGGGATATCTCCACTTGTTGCTCCTCCATGTTTTCTTTGATGTCCAATAGATGTTTAACTATATTGATTTTTCTCAGTGTCGTAGCACTTCTCTCCTCATCAAGATCTAGCAAACCTTTACTTATTAAAGAGAACATTTCCTCACAAAAATTATTTACTTCGATAGCTCTCCCCCTGCTTTCCGATATGTTTTGCTCCTAGACCTTCAGTAGGATATTACCTCTGGTTTGTTTCGCGATGGATAATTTTGAGGTGCTAACTGTCTCTATCTTCGGTGTAGCTATAACATCATCTTGGAAAGCGACCTGTGCTGCCTCGGCTTCTCTTTATCTCAAATAAATGTTCTCTAATATTTTCTCTATCGTCCAGAAATGGTTTTGAATGGTTCTCACCTTTGCAAACAAATTTCATTGAGCCATAAGTATCTTATGTCGGATTTTGGTGGCCTACGATCTAAACATTTTTATGTCTACAAATTGCTTCTCAACCACCTCCAATTTCGATTGCATCTCTATAAGTTGTTGCCCCTATTGGCTTACCTGTGTTTGGCTAGTATGCGCCAACTGGCACACCTTATCGATGTCGGACCTGAGATTCTTGATTTCATGTAGGTCGACTGTTCGAGCTTCCTCAAGGCTCCTGCTCACCTCCTCCCTGAAATTCGCTTCTATAATATCTACCTTAGCTTCCAATTTACTGATCAAGATGTTCTTTCATTTCAACTAGGTTTTCAAAGTCTGAACTGAGTATTGATTGGCTATAGCATAAGCCCCTAGCATCCCAGCTATCTCCTCTGCAAATTTTTCCTCTTTCGTGGCCTTCCCATCTGTCATGATTTTAAATTTTTTAGCTACTACGCGAACTTTTTGATAAAAATCCTTGCCTTACCACAACCTTTATTTTCTTGTCAAAGAAAAATTCATTGGGAGGCAGCTCCTCTACAGAAATATGCGTCATTTCTTCAGTGAAAATCCATCCCTCATCAGAATTCCCCTTTGTGAACTGCAAGGGTGTGACAATAGCAATTAGACTGTTGATTTTCTTGGATGTTTGTTTCGGGGTGACTTTTGTAACTCACTCATTTGGCGTGAGCGAAAGTGAGTCACTCGATCCCTGCGAAGGTATCTTCTCTTAGTCTTGGGCTTGCTTTCCTGGTGCACCCTTTTCAGGGTTTCCTTCCTACTTCTGGGAGACTTTGGCTCCTATCTCTGAGGTTCCAGCCTCCCTGGTTTTTCCTTGGTCCTTCTCCTCACTAGGTCTCGAGTCCTTTGCACCTTTCGCTTCCACTGGTTTTGTAACTGGAAGCTCTAGGGATTTACCCTGTAAAATCTGGGGGAGACAACTCTGTTGGTGTTCCTGAAATTTCAAAAATTCAGCCATGTCTCCTGGTGGCAAGGATTGAATCTAACTTAGGAATTTCGTGAAGGACCTCACGCCCCAAAATATTTCATCATAGGGGGAATCCTTGTGTTCATACCTCTTCAAGACGCAACTTGCTAGGTGATTGCACACAACCTTACTAGGGTCATGCTTCTTAAAATCAATGTCTACCAGCTTCATTTCTTCCAGATCCGTAGCCTCAGCTTTGGCGTGGCCAAAATCTAATAAGGAATATGCACCGATATGAATAGGGAAGGGAGGCCATACCTTTTTTTATACTCCTTTGAGCTCCTTGCTTATCCCGTCGAGCACAGACTGTCTAGCGATATCATGGCATAATAGCTTATCTGGAAAGAATAGCGGGAGGGAATATGGAGAGACAGAGGTGTTGAAAACCCTAATATACAAAAATTTCACCTCTAGATACCAATCTGCCACCCTGCTTAGGCTGGTCACAATGCTACCTGATATCCTGGGAGGCAGCTGGCCAAAAATGATGACATCCAGTAGCACCATTACCTAGTTGAAGATCTCCTAGATGAATTCTTTGGCCTTATCCTCCCAAATATTTGAGTGGTAGACATGGATGGGCTCTGTACTAGATGGAGTCCAGCTCTATCTCATTAGAGGAAAAGGCTTCATGAAACAAATGGCGTCCATGATGCAGGCGAACATGAAAAATGAAGTTACTTTCCCACTCGCCTTCTGTGCTCGATATTCGGTAATTCGATTGGTTAAACTGTCCAACAATAGTTTTTCCTTGTCGAAAGAAAGACCTTAGGCGACTGTATGAATTAGAGGCACCCACAGGAGAAAACAATGTGTGGTGTCCTCCCTCCCATACAACCTATAGGCCATCATTTCTATATACCTAAATGGTGGTTCTAAGGAGGAGACTAAATAAATTCCATTAGAATCTACCTTGAATTTTGTGGGGTGTGACACCCAATCGTTGATTAGATAGAACAAGTTTTTTCCATATTGCTCGCATTCCTTCTCCTTGAAACCTTCCAGAAATTTGGCATTGTATGCGAAGTTTGGCGTGGATGACAGTTGATACATTGCCTGCAAATGTTCTGGTCTAAAAGTCCCAATCGTCACCTTCTGCTCGTTGATGACAGTTCTGGTTGGGATATACACATGGTTCCCATATTATCATATCATAATAGGGGAGGAGCTGTGGTCTTGCAACTATTTTGTGCATTTCTACCTAAATGAAGATTTTGTATCTAGTGGCCAAATCATTCTTCTCATTATTGCTGGAATCATCTGAACAATTCACCGATTTGAACTGAAGCATGTCGGAGATGTATGTCCAGGTTTTGAAAGTATTAATACTTCGTGGTGAAGTATCGAAAATAGCATCAGATCCCTAACCTGAACTTTTGGTAGCCTCCTTGAATGCCTTTAGAGGAGCCATGGAAGAGAATTTTGTACGCAGATCACCTGTAGTAAGAATTGTAAATACAAACATAAGTTATCTTGATGAAAAAGCTTTGTGCACAAAATAGAAATAAAATTGAAATAATAAAACAAACCCCTTAGCTTAGTCATTTAAAACCCTAGTGTCCTTGCAAACAAAATGGTCAAATCGCTTGAAGAAAGATTTAGCAGTAAAAGCGAGATCCTACAATCTGTCACCTCGTCGTAGTCCAAATAAATGCCATAATTGTTTGACGAGTCATAGCACAAATCAATGCAAAAAACATTTAAAATTACTCCACAGACGGTGCGTATTAAAGTTTTCATTGATGCATCGATTAATCCTTATTAGCTCCTTTAATTAAGTTTTTTTTAGTCTTTAATCCCTCTTTTTCTGCATTCGTCGTATCGAGATAATTCAATCCTACCCTTTGAGCCCCCAAAACCCGAAATTGCGATGATGCGATTTAGTTTAAAAAACGTGATCTGACTTAAGATCTTAATTAACCCATGCTTAATTAATAAAAATCACGACTTCATGACTCGGGGCTACGAAGGTATAGTTTTTTGGGAGAGCGATCTCCGAGTCGCGAAACCCTGAAACTGCTTAACTAGGGTTTAAAGTGACTTACACCTGACACTAACCTGGGTGAACTTTTGAAACCATTTCGTGACTTCGCATATCAGAGTTTGGAAACCTTGTGAATTGTAACTTCCGAAGCGTGATAGAGAAAGGTAATAAAAGTGATAGACTCGCTTAATGGTTAGGTGACGGTGACTTAGGACTATAACGACTATCGCCACTTCACATGTCGGCGTAAACTTTTGACTACAAGAATTATATTTCAGCCACTTGTAAAAGGTGTCTCCAACATAGGATCCAACTAGGGATCCCATCTTCCTGGGAGACGGGAAGAACAATAGACCACGTGCCTGTCTTGGGTAAATGGAGTCATTGGTTTTTTTTTTGTTTTTTTTTTGCGAAACTTGTTTTAGGAAGGGGATACAGAGGGAAAAAGAGATTTTTTCATTACCTCTGAAAATATTTTTAACATTGAATTGCGTTCTAAACTCAGCTACAACCATTTCGATTACTTTCTCCTTCTCAGTATTGAATTTAGGTCTACTTTAAGATAACCGAAACATTCCTAGGAAATTCAACAGATCCTGTGGATTTTGGCTTGCATCAAATGGAGTAAATTTTATTCTTTTAATCAGGGGGAAGCTCTAAAATTGGATTCGGCTAAGATCTTTTCCAAACCTTGTCCCTTTACTAGTCTCATCAGTTTTATCTCTAGGTCAAATTTTTGAATTTTAGCAAGCCACCATCCCCTTTTCCCATCACTGTCGGACTGAACCAAAATGTCTTTTACGGAACTCGTGGCTACATACGCAATTACCTTGGAATGTAACATGTAGGTTCTGAAAGCCTTTAATGACTTCACCATGGCATATGCTTGCTTTTCCATTATATTGTATAGGACCTCAGTGTCTCTAAGAATTTTACTAAAAAAGGCTATTGGTTGCTCTAAACCTTCTTAATGTTTTTGTAGGAGTACTGCGGCAAGTGTGTGTTCGGAGGTGAACAAGAAAATCAAAAAATCCTTTAGATAATCAGGACTTGTGAGTACGGGTGCCTCACTTATAAACTTCTTGATGCGTGCAAACGATGCTTTGGCTTCTGTTATCCATTTCACTTTGCTCTTCTTCTTCAGCATATCTGTGATCAACTTCACGATTTCAGCGAAGTTTGGGATAAATATCCTCAAAAAAAATATTTTTCCTAAGAATGACTAAATCTCTTTTACATTCCTAGGGATATTTATTGTGTCTATAGCTTCAACTGTTTTAGGATCAATTTTAATTCCATATTGAGACACAATATGGCCCAAGAGTTTACCTTCTTGCATAGCAAAGTGAGACTTTTTGGGGTTTAAAGACAAACCAAACCTGCGACATCTCTCAAACGTATTCTTGAGATGTATCAGATGATCTTCATCGGATTTAGAGAAAATGGTCAGATCATCAAGATAGATAACCACAAATTTGTCCCTTTCGCCGATGAAAGTGATATCCATAGCACGTTGGAAAGTAGCACCTGCATTCATTAAACCAAAAGGCATCTTTTCATACATAAATGTACCCGAAGGGGTGGTGAAGGATGTTTTTTCTTTATAGTGTTCATTGACAGCAATTTGATTGTACCCAAAAAATCCATCGATCATCGACATCCTATTTTCCCCAACTACTTTTTCTAAAATTTGATCCATTTTGGGTAGGGGGTAATTATCTTTGAGGGAGGATTTATTTAGATTTCTAAAATCAACACACAATCTGATCTCCACACTCTTCTTTCTAACCGGGACCAGGTTCGCTACCCAGTCGGAGTATCTCAGTGGTACGATGATTTTTGCGTCTAGGAGCTTCTTGACTTCCCTTTTGACCACGGGTAATAGAATAGGATTGATTTGTATAAGTTTTTGTCTAAAAGGTTTGACACCAGGCTTTAGGGGTATCTTGTGTTCAATCACAATGGTGTCATAGGTCCTCAGCTTTTCGTACGACCAAGCAGAAACGTCTTTATACTGCTCAAGTAGATCAACATATTTACTTTTTGTCTCAGGAGGGAGATAATTTGATATTTTTACTAGCCTAGGCTCCTCTTTGGTTCCTATGTCGCAGTCTTCAACCTCTTCTGGTTGGGGTTGAAAAGTAGATTTTAAGGGCATATCATTTTGGTCGAACAGTCTCTCCAGAGGGATTAGTCCCTTTGGAATATGATTGTTCTTCAAAACTAACATGCGACAAATTGAGATATTTTCTTGGAACCCCTGGGGATCCTCTCCCTCTTGCATGATCCATGTGTGGTCATTTTGGTTTTCTTGGTCAATGTGAGTTTCGACGAAGTCATCCACCATTTCGAGGAACTTCCTTATTTGTTCATCATCCTAAAACACTTCCCAGTGTTGGATGTTGTTTGGTATGGAAGGTCTATTCCTCACTTCTATGTGGTACCTTGGTTTGAAAGTTGTAGGGGGGAAAACGTTGAGGCTTCTTTGGCTAATGAATCAGCTTAAAGATTTTCAGTGCGCGGAATGAAATGAACATTTACCGACAAGAAGAAATTTTCTATTAAATCCCAGGCGCAATTCTTGTAAGATCTCAATCTTGGGTGTTTGGCCTGGTATTTCTGATTTATCTGTTTGACTATCAAATATGCATCTCCGTATACTTCAATTTTTTTATGTTCAACTTCCTAGAAGCTTCCAACCCTAAGACTAGGGCCTCATACTCACATACATTATTGGTGTAGTCTAAATCCCACTGAATCCTGTAAGAGAAAGGGATAACAAATTCATTTTCAGGTGCTACAAATAGTACTCCTGCACCTGCTCCTTCATATGACAAGGCACCGTCGAAAAAAAATTTCCAAATTCCAGTGCTATACATATCTTCGTCTACCTTTCCTAATTCATTTTCATCTATGTAATTTTCGTCTGTACAACTATTTACACCATGATCAAAAGACAAAATACAATTCCCTAGATCTTGATCGGCAACATAAATAGGATAATTTTTATGATTATGTGGGTCTCTCACTACGTATGCTAACCTCATTTTCCTATATAGCCGAGTAAATTGTCCACCAAACATAGGAATCGTGGCGTAGGTCATGTCTAGTTGAAGAGACCCCCCAAGTTTGGATCCCCAAGACCTAGATAGTAGCAAGCCATACTTCTGAGGTATATCGGCGATAACAACATCCATCAGGATGATTTTCACTGGAACCTGTGCAAGAGTGACTACTAAATATTTTATCATACCCATGCACTTAACTCTCCTTGAATCGAAAGAGTAGAGATCTCCATAAGGCCTGGTGATATCGAGGGCTAGTCTATCCATGATAGACTTGGGCATCACATTATGTGAGGCTCCAAAGTCTAGCATGTAGTTATGTAGCAGTCGATCATGCACATTCAGGGTAATATAGAAGGGAGCGATAGTGTCTCTGGCACCCTCGAAATGTGGACCGAAAGTGATATTTGGCTTATCATATTCCAATTTTATCACGTCAGAGTGACTTTCTAGATCCAAAAAACCTATCATTTTGGTTATTTGCTTTCGATACACAGGATTCTTTGCTAATGCGACCAAAGGGATTGGTATTTTGATCTTATTTATCTCATTTTCAAGGATGAAACCTCCCCCCACCTTTGTCCATTTCTTTGGTTGAAACCTCAGACTCCTTCTTTTCTAACTTATTTGTTTGTGTTGATTGATTTTCCGTGACTTTATTTACCGGTATATGTTTTTCAGTTGTCTTATTTTTTTTTGCTTGGGTATTAGCCTCCTTTACTTTGGGGTTCTACGAATCTACCTCTTTTATTTTTCTATTAGGTATCTCGATCTCCTTTGGGGCAGGCTCATATATTTCACCTCTAGGAATAATTTTCTTGGGTTGAGGAGTCGACACAGGTTTGTTTTTGGGCCTCAGGTTGTACTTATGTTGGACCTCAACCATTATTGAATCAGTCATTTCTTGATGGACATAAACATCAGTGTTGTTTATGTCGTCATATTTATTTGACGGTTTCTCTGTGTTCAAGGAATTATCATAATCTTCTCTAGTTAAATGAGGTTGTGTGAAATCGTCACCCAATTTTTTTACGTCTTCTTCTAGATTCTCGAAATCTTGCAGGTCATTTCCTCCTATAAATTTTTCATTCTTTAAAGGAGTTTGAATTTTCTGGTCTTTGTTTTTAATCTGTCTTTGTTGATTTTTATCGTTGGGGTTTCTTCTAAATTCCCTTTTAATGAAAGGATATACCTTGGACTAAGCTAGCTCCATTCTGGAAATCTTATTTGATAGCTCTTTAATTATCCTAGCCATATCATCCATTTTATCATATGAGGATCTACTAGGCCTTGAGGTACCCGCTTGTTCCCTAAAACGTTTGGTTTCTCGATTTCCCATTTCTAGTTTTGTTTTTAATTTGCCTGAAGCCATCATGTTAGATTCGATCTCTACGTCGTTGTCTTGCATTCGGGTCAGGGTAGCCCCTCTCCTTTCTCTCAACATAAGTGAGAAATCGGGCTCGAAGGCTTCCGCAAAGGTTACCTTGGCTGCAGGTTGGGATGGTTTAACTTTGACTGGGATCTTATTATATAACTTGTTTAACCTTTGAATGAATTCCATAACAGTTTCCAAATTTTTTGTCTTTAAAGACCTGAACTCGGTCAAATAGTACAAATGGTATTTTCTTTCGCCCCATTTTCTAAGAAAAGAGTCTTCTAAGGCATCATAGGATAATATCGAACATGGGGGTAGACTTCGAAACTAGGCTCGTACCTGTCCTTCAAAATTATGAACTAATAACCTTGAATATACATCTTCGTGTTCGAGACCTAGGATATTTGAGAACTGATCAAATAAATTTATATGTACTATCGCAGTCCAGTCCCCTTCTCCTGTAAATTTAGGTAATTTTTCCATGTAGTTTTTAGGAAGGTCATGAAGAGGGATAGGCAGGACTAGAGATGCATATCTGGCAGCTACTTTAGTAAAATCTCTAGGAGGTGGGGGTGGAACTTGGCTAGCCCCTCCTCCTCCTAGAGCCGCTCCACCCCCTGGAGACCCTCCACCTCCTCCTCCCAAAAATCCCTCTACCTCCCCCTCTGGTGGATGCCATTGATATTATTGGATAGGATAATGGTGTGTTATACAAAGGGTTATGGAACACTAAAAGCAAATCTTTATCTTCTTCAAGAGACGAGAAAACTAAAGAAGGGTGAAAAGGGATGCGAGGACTTGGTTCCTCAGACTTGCAAGAGATGTAATAAGGGGAACTCGCGGACATAGAATCTGAGTCTATGGTATACTCCTCGAGACTCAGTGAGGTCGAGAAATCTAACTGAAGAGTCGGTGGGATATCGATCGATGTTAAATTTATTGAGGGTTTTCACCTTCATGTATGCTGGAAGTTGTCGGATGAATTTCATTTTTGATTTCGGGGAGAGATAAAGTTGGGTTGAGGGTTTTATGTGGGGATTCGTGTGAAGTTAGAGGTTCAAAAGGAATCTTAGCTTTGGTTTGTGTGTACCTAGGCTATTAGATCGCAGTGGTTGGCTTAAGGGAACCTCTTGTTTTCAGTATTTTTTCGGGATCAAAAACGGGCATGGTCTGTTTACTATCTAGGTTTTGTCTAGTGTTCCTTCGACCGGATGCCGGCTTACTTAAAAATGGAGTCTCCAAGTGAATGATAAAAGAAAAATAATTTATAAGGTTTTCACCCTTTGTTCACCATCAAAGGATAGAAACTTACAAAAATGACGTTCTCCCAGGGAAAAGGTTTCATAACTTCGGTCCCCGACAATGGTGCCAGAAAGATGTTGTTCCAAAGTTTGTATTTAAGGCTAAAAAGTACAGGGTATAGGCATATGAAAGTGAGTAAAATATAAAAAAGGGAAAAAACAAACTTCAGGAAAAAGGAAGCTAAGGTTTATTTCTAAGATGTCTCTGTCTCGCTTCCAAACATTCCTGGATGCTTATATCCCGTTGAATTGCAGCCAATGAACGTTCAAGTTTGACCCAGGTGATGGCGGTTTTAATATGGTGTCAAATAGGTTCAAAGTGATTTTGGTTTGATCCGATAGGACGTGTTCTATGTTGGGTTGTCTTGCAAAGGGCACAGTCATGGAGGAACATAAAATGAACAGAAAGTTCGAGGTTTAAAATGCCACTTCAACTTTTTCTTTAATCGTATAAAAGAGAACTTTCGAAATATGATGTTAAAGATAGAACACAAACCAAAGTCCTTCTCCTGTAACTGAGTTAACTTTTTAACGAATCATGTATGAAATGGGATAAAACATTAAGCAGTCGACAATGTGAGGCTCCTATAAAGGGAGAATCTCACTCTGTAAACAGAAGAAGAAAAAGGCAAGAAGTAATTTGATGAAGCATAAAATATAGAGATGTAAAAAGTTCACAGGTCTTGTACCTACTGATAGTCGATACAGAGGAAAATATCCAAACAATTAGATGACTAAAAGATGGTCACCACAGTAGAAGTTGGACTAAATTGTACCTAAGCATTCATCAAAAATATATATGTGAAATGAAACTTAATATAAGATAACAGAGAAAACAAAACTCATAACTCAGTCTTCACGAAATCAGGAATCTTTGGATTGCTTTTTATTAATTTTCAAAAGGGAGAAAGTCTCTATTACAATAGGCCAAGAAAGGTCTAGCTCTTATTCTCACTTCAAAATGCATATTTATACAAACTTCTAAACGCTAGAATCTCAATCATTCCAGAAGTTTTCAATTACAAAATGGGAAATTTATGCATTTCACTTCTTTGTCTTTGTCCTCCTTCTCGCAGGCAAAGCACCTTCCTTTCTTTACTCTTTGGGTTCTAAAAATAGAATAGGCAGACATCTATCATTATTTGACACCAGAAGCCTACCCTTTCGCCTGCTCGGTGCAAGTGATACACCTCTCCACCAACTGGGCTATCAACCTGAAAGGCTCTGCTTGGTCACTTGCTTCAAGAGTGTAACAATTCTTCACCAGCTGCGGTAAAATCGTTCCCACTTGTCGATCCTCTGCGATGATGGAGCACAATTTTAAAGTTTTTTGTACTATCCATTTGTCCATTTCGGTCATATCAACCTGGTTGATCTGGGATATCTCCACTTGCTACTCCTCCATGTTTTTTTTGATGTCCAACAGATGTTTAGGTATATTGATTTTTCCCAGTGTCACAACACTACTCTCTTCATCAATATCTAGCAAACCTTTACTTATTAAAGAGAACATTTCCTCAAAAAAATTGTTTACTTCGATAGATCTCCCCCTTCTTTCCGATATGTTCTGCTCCTAGACCTTCAGTAGGATATTACCTTTGGTTTGTTCCACGATGGATAATTTTGAGGTGTTGACCATCTGTATCTTTGTTGTAGCTATAACAACATCTTGGAAAGAAACCCGTGTTGTCTCAGCTTCTCTTTCTCTCGAAGAAATGTTCTCTAATATTTTCTCTATCATCCAAAAATGGTTCTGAAAGGTTCTCGCCTTTTCCAGCAAGTTTTGTTGAGCCGTAACTATCTTATGTCAGATTTCGATGACCTACGATCTGAACATTTTTATGTCTACAACCTGTTTCTCGGCCACCTGCAATTTCGACTGCAACTCTATAATTTGTTACCCCTGCTAGATTACTTGTGTTTGGATAGTTTGCATTGATTGGTGCACCTTCTTGAGGTCGGACCTGAGCTTCTCGATTTCAAGCAGGTCGGTTGTTCGGGCTTCCTCAAGGATCCTTATCACCTCGTCCCTGACAATCGCTTTGGCAGTAGCTACCTTAGCTTCCAATTTACTGATTAGGAGGTTCTTTCATTTCAACTGGGCCATCAAAGCCCCAACTGAGTACTGATTGGATGTAGCATAAGCCCCTAGTGTCCCGACTATCTCCTTTATAAATGTTTCCTCTTTCATGGCCTTCCCATCTTTCATGATTTTAAATTTTTTAGCTAGTATTCCCTCTTTTTGATAAAATCCTTGCCTTACCACGACCTTTCTTTTCTTGAAAAATAAAAATTCATTGGGAGGAAAATCCTCTACAAAAATAGGCATTAGTTCTTCATTGAAAATGCATCCCTCATCAAGATTCCCCTTTGTGAACTGCAAGGGTGTGACAATAGAAATCGGATTGTCGATTTTCTTGGATGTTTGTTTCGGGGTGACTTCTATAACCAGTTCATTTGGCATGAGTGAAAGTGAGTCGTCCGATCCCTATGAAGGTATCTCCTCTTGGCCTTGGTCTTTCTTTCCTGGTGCAACCTTTTCGAGGTTTCCTTCCTTCTTCTAGGGGATTTCAGCTCCTAGCTCTGAGGTTCCATCCTCCCTGGTTTTTGCTTGGTCCTTCTCCCCGCTAGGACTTGAGTCCTTTGCACCTTTGGCTCCCGTCTGCTTTGTAACTGGAAGCTCTGGGGATTTTCCCTCTAAAATCTAGGGGAGACAACTCTGTCGGTGTTCCTAAAATTTCAAAAATTCGGCCATGTCTCTAGGTGGCAAGGCTTGAATCTGACTTAGAACTTTCGCGAAGGACCTTGCACCCCAGAATATTTCGTCATAGTGGGAATCCTCGTGTTCACACCTCTTCAGGCCGCAACTTGCAAGGTGATTTCTCACAACCTTACTAGGGTCATGCTTATTAAACTCAATGTTTACCATCTTCATTTCTTACAGAGCCATAGCCTCAGCTTTGGCTTGGCCAAAACCTAATAAGGAATATCCACCGATACGAATAGGGAAGGGTATCCATACCATTTTTTCTACTCCTTTGAGCTCCTTTCTTATCGTGTCAAGCACAGACTATCTGACGATCTCACGACACAATAGCTTATCTGGTAGGAATAGTGGGAGGGCATATGGAGGGACAAAGGTGTAGAAAACCATGATATACAAAAAATTTCCCCTCTAGATACCAATCTTCCACACTGCTTAGGCTAGTCGCAACGCTATCTGATATCCTGGGAGGCGGGTGGCCAAAAATGGTGACATGCAGTGGCACCATTACCCAGTTGAAGATCTCGTAGATGAATTCTTCGGCCTTATCCTCACAAAGTTTCGAGTGGTAGACATCGTTGGGCTCTGTACTAGATGGAGTCTATCTCCATCTCATTAGAGGGGAATATGTCATGAAACAAATGGCATCCATGATGTAGGCGAAAATGAAAAACGAAGTTGATTTCCCACTCGCCTTCTGCACTCGATATTTGGTAATTCGACTAGTTAAATTGTTCAACAATAGTTTGGCCCAGTCAAAATAAATACCTTCAATGACTTTATGAATCAAAGGCACACACGGGAGAAACAAATGTGTGGTGTCCTCCCTCCCATACAACCTACAAGCCATCAGTGCTATATACCTGAATGGTGTCTCTAAGGAGGAGACTGAATAAATTCCATTGGAATCTGCCCTAAATTTTGCGAGGTGCGACACCCAATCCCTGATTCAATCAAACAAGTTTCTGCCATATTGCTCGCATTCCTTCTCCTTGAAACCTTCCATAAATTCATCATTGTACATGAAGTTTGGTGTGGGTGACAGCTGATACATTGCCTGCAAATGTTCTATTCTAAAAGTCCCAATCGTCCCCTTCTGCTCGTTGATGACAGTTCTGGTCGGGATATCCACATGGTCTAGCGCCCATCTGATCATATCATAATAGGGGAGGAGTCGTGGTCTTGCCACTATTTTATGCATTTCTTCCTGAATGATGATTTTGTATCTGGTGGCCAAATCATCCTTCTCATTATCGTTGGAATCATCTGAATAATTCTCTGATTCGAATTGAAGAATGTCGGAGCTGTATGTCCAGGTTTTGATAGTATTAATAATTCGGGGTGAAGTATTGGAAAAAACATCGGATCCCTAACCTAAACTTTTGACAGCCACCTTGAACGCCTTTCGTGGAGCCATGGAAGAGAATTTTTTATGCAGATCACCTGTAATAAGAATTGTAAATACAGACAGAAGTTATCCTGATGAAACAGATCTGCATGCAAAATAGAAATAAAATTGAAATAATGAAACAAACCAATTAGCTTAGTCATTTAGAACCCTGGTGTCCTTGCGAACAAAACAGTCAAATCGCTTAAAGAAAGATTTAGCAGTAAAAGCGATATCCTACTATTTGTCACCTCATCGTAGTCCAAATAAATGCCATAATTGTTTGACGAGTCATAGCACGAATCAGTGCAAATAACATTTAAAATTACTCTGCAGATGGTGCGTATTAAATTTTTCATTGACACATCGATTAATACTTCTTATCTCCTTTAATTAAGTTTGTTTTAGTCTTTAATCCCCCTTTTTCAGCATTCACCCTATTGGGAGAATTCACTCCTACCCTTTGAGCCCCCAAAACCTAAAATTGTGATGATGCGATTTATTTTAAAAAATGTGATCTAACTTAAGCTCTTAATTAACCCATGCTTAATTAATAAAAATCGTGACTTCACGACTCGGGGCTACGAAGGTATAGTTTTTTGGGAGAGCGATCATCGAGTCACAAAACCCCGACAGTGCTTAACTAGGGTTTAAAGTGACTTACCCCTGACACTAACCTGGGTGAACTTTTGAAACCATTTTGCGACTTTGCATATCGGAGTTTGGAAACCTTGCGACTTGTAACTTCTGAAGTGCAATAGCACGAGGTAATAAAAGTGATAGACTCGCTTAATGGTTAGGCAACGATGACTTAGGACTATAACGGCTATCGCCACTTCGCATGTCGGCGTAAACTTTTGATTGCAAGAATTATATTTCAACCACTTGTAAAAGGCGGCTCCAACATAAGCTCCAACTAGGGATTCCATCTTCTTACGAGATGGGAAGAACAGTAGACCACGTGCCTGTCTTGGGGAAATGGAGTCATTGTTTTTTTTTTTTTTTTTTCTGCGAAACTTGTTTTAGGAAGGGGATACAGAGGGAAAAAGAGATTTTGTCTTTACCTCTAAAAATATTTTCAACATTCAATTGCATTCTAAACTCAGCTGCATCCCTTTTGATGAATTTCTCCTTCTTGATATTGAATTCAGGTTTTCTTGAAGATAACTGAAACAGTCCTAGGAAATTCAACAGATCCTGTGGATTTTGGCTTGCGTCAAACAAAGTAAATTTCATGCTTTTAATCGGGGGGGGGTCATGTCTAAACTTGGGATGCAGATTTGATTTCGAAAAGGATGGTTACTAGAGCAGAGAAAAAATTACGTATGATAGCCTCACAGATATCTCAGATATTGCTTCACTTCCACCGAGCCTGTTCAGTACCCCGGTGAAGTTATTTGTCCCTTTTCACTGAATTTCCTTTCACCACTTTGAATCGTAACTACGCATTTAAATTCTGAGATGAGGGAAATCATTTATGAATTTCCTTTCATCGTATTCTTGGACTAGATGGGGGCAATCAAATATGAATTTCCTTTCACCATCCGTCTTATATTTTACTTTTTAAAACATGAAGTGGGGGGAATCAATTTGTATAAGGCATACGAGGGATGATATCTGTGTAATATTCGCAGTGGAGGTCTATCAACTTGATTTGATTACTCAGGACCAACCTTCTCTTAACTTTCAAAACACCTTATCCCAAAGGAAAAATGGGAAAAAATACTTCCATGGGCCTTCCTTTGAGCAAGCCTCAATCCTTCGAAGACTGTTAAAAAACCTAGAAGAGTCAAGATCAACCTACGCATAACTTTGTTTAGTAGGAGACTGGGGATTTTATGAGGACCGAATTACTTTCCAAGGTCTGTTTTCCATCTTCCAAAGCTAAAATGTCACCTCTTCTTCCCCTGTAGGAAACACGAAAAGGTAAATTTGCGGATAGAAAAACGGCGACAGAGAAAGGCCTGGATTTCAAAAAATAGAGGTCATGGATTAAACCCGACTCTTGGAACCCTTTCTTGGAGATGCTTTACTCTCTCTTCTTATTTTAATTACCTCTTATCTTTATCCGGGTAAAACTTTTAGGACCCAGAGTAAGAAATCGTTCTTTTAATGACATATCAGGAAAAAACAACATACTTATGAGAGCATCATGGCACTTTAGCGATACTTTTTTGAAAAACAGACATCTTCGGAACTCGTACCTTTGCCTTACCATTTCGTTCTCTTCTAAAATAACGAAAAAAAATAAAATTATCACCTATTTTTTGGCGAATTGATTCTCCGATATACGACCGTCTGTTTATTCCTTACTCTCGTTCGGGCTGCAAGCCAGGATCCTGCAAGGGAACAACATGAAGAGTATCATGGCTATAAAGGAATTGAATGCATTGAAAATTTTTGTATCCATACTTCTAGAAAAACACTGACCTATTTTATTTGTGATGAAAGTAGACTTACCAAGGAAAAATTGTGAAATAAAAATAAAACACAAACTGGTATATACAGTGGAAATTTTGGAAACCATTTATTACATATAGTGTTTTAAATAACGCCCGTTGATAGGGGCATTGAGGATTTTACTGTCCAAATTCTCTAATCGAAATAAATTTTTCACTTTAGGAGTTGTGACTCTGAATGGTTCGTACCAGATATGATCAAATTTACCTGTTTTTCCGAGTCTTCCTTCGTAGCATCCCATTTCAAAACCAAATCACCGGGGAGAAATTCTCTATCCTTGGCCTTACGATCGAATAACGCTTTCATGTTGTACTGGTATTTATGCATCCTTTCGACACTTCAGCCCTATGTTGTTGAACTTCAATCAGCTGGTTTATTCTTCTCATGACATGATTTGGTTCTTCTTTCTCATATTGCCAAATTTTCATTACGAGAAGCGCTATATTTATAGGTAATATTGTGTCGGTCCCGTATACCTTTTGGAAAGGAGAAGTGCCGATAGATTTTTTTGTACATATCTGATTCACCCACAGAGCATATTTCAAATGAACATGCCAAGATTTTTTGTTTTTTCTCAACACTTTCTTAATTATAGATATTAGACTCTTGTTTGAAGACTCAAGTAGCCCATTTCCTTGGGGGTAATATCTCATGGAATGATCGAGCACGATATTGTACTTTTGGCAAAAGTTGACCATAGCCATAGATTTAAATGCTTGAGCGTTATCTGTGACTGTCTTTCGAGGGTAGCCAAATCTAGACAAAATGTTCTCTTCTAGGAAATCCATTACCATCGAATTTGTTGCCTTTCTAGTTGGAATAGCCTCCACCCATTTGGTGAAGTAATCTGTGGCAGTCGGGATCCATTTATATTGAGCGCTAGAATGAGGGTTAATTTCACCTATAAAATCTAGTCCCCATTGTTGAAAAGGGGCTTCTCTTTTTGACCGGCACCAATGGTAGCGCTGGGAGTTTGTGCTTGCCTGTGAAGAATTGGCAAGGGTTACAGGCTCTGAATTTGGCGTTGACGTCTGGGAATAGTTCGAGCCAATAATATCCTACCCTCGGGATCTTATAAGTTGTTTCCCTCCAGGTGTGATGTCCTCCACACACTCCTTCGTGAAATTTCTTTATGACCATCTATGTTTATGATTCAACTAAACAAACCAACATGAAGCCTAGTAGGTCTTTCCAATACAATTGGATTTCAGATATACAGTACTTTACCGCATGTAGCTTTAGCATCCTGGATTTAGATTGGGATAAGTCACTCGGGCATTTCAAGGTCAGCAGGTAGGACACTATGCCTTTATACCAATCTGATGAGGCAAACTTCTCTTCGATTCTCTTGGCAGTTATTTGTTCATTGAGCTCGTTCATGTCCACACACTCTTCACATCCCTATAGGCCATTTATCCCGAGGGCTTTGAAATTGGATTTAGCTAAGAGATTTCCCAAACCTTGTCCCTTTACGAGTCTCGTCGGTTTTATCTCCATGTCAAATTCTTGAATTTTAACAAGCCACCGTCCCCTTTTCCCATCACTGTCGGACTGAACCAAAATGTCTTTTACGGAACTGGTGGGTACATACGCAATTGCCTTGGAATGTAACACGTAGGTTCTAAAATCCTTTAATGCCTTCACCATGGCATACATTTTCTTTTCCATTATATCGTATCTGAGTTTAACGTTTCTAAGACTTTTTCTAAAAAAGGCTATTGGTTGCTCAAAACCTTCTTCATTTTTCTGGAGGAGTACTGTAACAAGTGTGTGTTCGGAGGAAAATGAGAAAATCATAAAATCCTTTAGATAATTAGGGCTTGCGAGTACGGGTGCCTCGCTTATAACATTCTTGATGTGTGAAAATGATGCTTTGGCTTCTGCTGTCCATTTCACTTCGTTGTTCTTCTTCATCATATCTGTGATCAACTTCACAATTTCAGCGAACTTTGGGATCAACTGAACCTCTTTTACATTCCTAGGGATATTTATTGTGTCTATAGCTTCAACTCTTTTAGGATCAATTTTAATTCCATCTCGAGACACAATATGGCCCAAGAGTTTACCTTCTTGCATAGCAAAGTGAGACTTTTTGGGGTTTAAAGACAAACCAAACCTGCGACATTTCTCAAACGCCTGCTTGAGATGTATCAGATGATCTTCATCAGATTTAGAGAAAATGGTCAGATCATCAAGAGAGATAACCACAAATTTTTCCCTTTCGCCGATGAAAGCGATATCCATATCACGTTGGAAAGTAGCACCTGCATTCATTAAACCTAAAGGCATCTTCTCATACATAAATGTACCCCAAGAGGTGGTGAAGGCTATTTTTTCTTTATTGTGCTCATTGACAACAACTTGATTGTACTTGAAACATTCATCGATCATCGACATCCTATTTTCCCCAACTACTTTTTCTAAAATGTGATCCATTTTGGGTAGGGGGTAATTATCTCTGAGGGAGGATTTATTTAGATTTCTAAAATCAACACATAATTTGATCTCCCCACTTTTCTTTCTAACCGGGACCATGTTCGCTACCTAGTTAAAGTATCTCAGTGGTATGATGATTTTTGTGTCCAAGAGCTTCTTGAGTTACCTTTTGACCACAGGTAATAGAATAGGATTGATTTTTCTGAGTTTTTGTCTAAAAGGTTTGACACCAGGATTTAGGGGTATCTTGTGTTCAATCACAGTGGTGTCATAGGTCATCAGCTCTTCGTACGACCAAGCGAAAACGTCTTTATACTTCTCAAGTAGATCAGGATATTTACTTTTTGTCTCAGGAGGGAGATACTTTGATATTTTTCCTATCCTAGGCTCCTCTTTGGTTCCTATATCGCAGTCTTCAACCTCTTTTGGTTGGGATTGAAAAGTAGATTTTAAGGGCATATCATTTTGGTCGAATAGTCTCTCCAGATGGATTAGTCCCTTTGGAATCTGATTGTTTTTTAAAACTAACATGCGATGATTAGCGATATTTTCCTGGAACCCCTGGGGATCCTCTCCCTCTTGCATGATCCATGTGTGGTCGTTTTGGTTTTCTTGGTCAATGTGAGTTTCGGCGAAGTCATCCACCATTTCGAGGAACTTCCTAATTTGTTTGTCATTCTCAAACACTTGCCAGTGTTGGATTTTGTTTGGTATGGAAGGTTTGTTCCTCACTTCTATGTGGTATCTTACTTTGAAATCTGTAGGGGGGGGAAACGTTGAGGCTTCTTTGGCTAATGAATCGGCTTGTAGGTTTTCGGAATGCGGGATGAAATGAACATTTACCGATGAGAATAAATTTTCTATTAAATCCCAGGCGCAATTCCTGTAAGATCTCAATCTTCGGTGTTTAGCCTGGTATTGTCGATTTATCTATTTGACTATCAACTCTGCGTCTCCGTATACTTCCAAGGTTTTTATGTTAAGCTTCCTAGCAGCTTCCAACCCTAAGACTAGGGCCTCATACTCACATACGTTATTGGTGTAGTCTATATCCCACTGAAGCATGTAAGAGAAAGGGATAACAAATTCATTTTCAGGTGCTACAAACAGTACTCCTGCACCTTCTCCTTCATATGACAAGGCACGGTCGAAAAACATTTTCCAAATTCCAGTGCTATACATATCTTTGTCTACCTTTCCTAATTCATTTTAATCTATGTAATTGTCATCTGTACAACTATTTACACCATGATCAAAAGACAAAATACAATTCTCTAGATCTTGATCAACAACATAAATAGGATAATTGTTAGGATTATGTGGGTCGCTCACTATGTATGCTAACCTCGTTTCCCTATATAGCTGAGTAAATTGTCCACCAAACATAGGAATTGTGGCATAGGTCATGTCTAGTTGAAGAGACCCCCCAAGTTTGGCTCTCCGGGACCTGGATACTAGCAAGCCATACTTCGGATGTATATCGGTGATAACTACATCGATCAGGATGCTTTTCACTAGAACATGTGCAAGAGTGACAACTAAATCTTTTATCATACCCATGCACTTAGCTCTCCTTGAATTGAAAGAGTAGATATCTCCATAAGGCCTGGTGATATCAAGGCCTAGTCTGTCCATGATAGACTTAGGCATCACATTATGTGAGGCTCCAGAGTCTAGCATGCAGTTATGCAGTAGTCGATCATGCACATTCAGGGTAATATAGAAGGGAGCGTGTCTCTAGCACCCTCGAAACGTGGACTGAAAGTGATATTAGGCTTATCATCTTCCAATTTTATCACATCAGAGTGACTTTCTAGATCCAAAAAACCTATCATTTTGGTTATCTGCTTTCGATACACAAGATTCTTTGCTAATTTGACCAGGGGGATTGGTATTTTGATCTTATTTATCTCATTTTCAAGGCTGAAACCTCCCCACCTTTGTCTGTTTCTTTGGTTGAAACATCAAACTCCTTCTTTTCTAACTTATTTGTTTATACTGATTGATTTTTCATGATTTTATTTACCTGTATACGTGTTTCAGTTGTCTTAGTTTGTTTTGCTTGTGTCTCAGCCTCCTTTACTTTGGGGTTCTGCAAATCTACCTCTTTTATTTTTTTATTAGGTATCTCGGTCTCCTTTGGGGAAAGCTTGTATATTTCGCCTCTAGGAATAATTTTTTTGGGTTGAGGAGTCGACACAGGTTTTTGTTTGGGCCTCGGGTTGTACTTATGTTGGACCTCAACCATTATTGAATCGGTCATTTCTTGATGGACAAAAACATTAGTGTTGTTTATGTCTTCATCTTTATTTGACGGTTTCTCTGTGTTCAAGGAATTATCATAATATTCTCTAGTTAAATGAGGTTGTGTGCAATCGTCACCCAAACGTTTTACGTCTTCTTCCGGATTCTCGAAATCTTACAGGTCATTTCCTCCTATAAAATTTTCATTTTTTAAAGGAGTTTGAATTTTCTGGTCTTTGTTTTTAATCTGTCTTTATTGATTTTGAGGGTTGGGGTTTCTTCTAAATTCCCTTTTAATGAAAGGATCTACCTTGGATTGATATATCTCCATTCTTGAAATCTTATTTGATAACTCTTTAATTATCCTAGACATATCATCCATTTTATCATCTGAGGATCTACTAGGCCCTATGGGTCTCGCTTGTTCCCTAAAACGTTTGGTTTCTCGGTTTACCATTTCTAGTTTTGTTTTTAATTTACCCAAAGCCATCATGTTAGATTCGATCTCTACGGCATCGTCTTGCATTTGGGTCAGGGTAGCCACTCTCCTTTCTCTCAACAAAAGTGTGAAATCAGGTTCGAAGGCTCCCGCAAAGGTTACCTTGGCTAAAGTTTGGGATGGTTTAACTTCGACTGGGATCTTATTATATAACTTGTTGAACCTTTGAATGAATTCCATAACATTTTCCAATTTTTTTTTCTTTAAAGACCCGAAATCGGTCAAATAGTACAAATGGTCTTTTCTTTTGCCCCATTGTCTAAGAAAAGAGTCTTCTAAGGCATCATAAGATAATATCAAACTTGGGGGTAGACTTTGAAACTAGGCTCGTACCTGTCCTTCCAAAGTCTGAACTAATAACCTTGAATATACATCTTCGTGTTCGAGCCCTAGGATCTCTGTGAACTGATCAAAGAAATTTATATGTTTTTCCGCGGTCAGGTCCCCTTCTCCTGTAAATTTAGGTAAGTTTTTCATGTAGATTTTAGGAAGGTCATGAAGAGGGACAGGCAAGACCAGAGGTGTATATCTGGTAGCTACTTTAGTGAAAACTCTAGGAGGTGGAGGTGGCCCTTGGCCAGCCCCTCCTCCTCCTGGAACCGCTCCACCCCCTGGAGCCCCTCCACCTCCTCCTCCCAAAACCCGTCCACCTCCCCCTCTGGCGGCCACCATCGATATTATTGGATAGGATAATGATGCATTATACATAGGGTTCTGGAACACTAAAAGTGAATCTTTAGCTGCTTCGAGAGATGAGAAAACTAAAGAAGGGTGAAAAGGGATGCGAGGACTTGGTTCCTCGGACTTGCAAGAGATGTAATCAAGGGAACCTATGGGCATAGAATATGAGTGTATGGTATACTAATCGAGACTCAGTGAGGTCAAGAAATCTAACTGAAGAGTCGGTGGGATATCGATCGTTGTTAAATTTACTGAGGGATTTCACCTTTACATACGCGAGAAGTTGTCGGATGAATTTAATTTTTGATTTCGGGGAGAGATAAAGTTGGGTTGAAGGTTTTAGGTGGGGATTCGTGTGAAGTTATAGGTTCAAAAGGAATCTTAGCTTTGGTTTGTGTGTACCTAGGCTGATAGACCGTAGTGGTTGGCTTAAGGGAACCTCTTGTTTTCAGTATTTTTTCAGGATCAGAAACGGGCGTGATCTGTTTACCATCCAGGTTTTGTCTAATGTTCCTTCGACCGGATTCTAGCTTACTTAAATGTGGATTCACCAAGTTAATGATAAAAGAAAAATATTTTAGAAGTTGTTCACCCTTTGTTCACCATCAAAGGGTAGAAACTTGCAAAAATGGCGTTCTCCTAGGGAAAAGGTTTCGTAACTTTGGTCCCCGACAACGGCGCCAGAAATATGTTGTTCTAGAGTCTGTACTTAAGGCTAAAAAGTACAGGGCCTACGCATCCGAAAGTGAGTAAAAGATAAAAAAGGAAAAAAAAACCTTTGGGAAAAAGGAAGCTAAGGCTGATTTCTAAGCTGTCTCAGTCTTGCTTCCAAACGTTCCTGGATGCTTATATCTTGTTGAATTGCGGCCCATGAACGTTTGATTTCGAGCTGGGTGATGGCGGTTTTAAGTATGGTGTCAAATAGGTTCGAAGCGATGTTGGTTTGATCTGATAGGCTAGGTTTGATGTTGGGTTGTCTTATAAACGGCATAGTCATGGAGGAACAGAAAATGAAAAGAAAGTTTGAGGTTTAAAATGCCACTTCAACTTTTTCTTTAACCGTATAAAGGAGAAATTTCGAAATCTGATGTTAAAGATAGAATACAAACCAAAGGCCTTCTCCCGTAACTTAGTTAAATTTTTAAAGAATCATGTATGAAATGTGGGAAAACATTAAGCAATCAACAATGCAAGGCTCCTATCAAGGGAGAATCTCTCCCTGTAAACAGAAGAAGAAAAAGGCAAGAAGTAATCTGACGAAGCATAAAATATAGAGATCTAAAAAGTCGACAGGTCTTGTACCTGCTGATAGCCGATACAGAGGAAAAACTGCAAGTGATTAGATGACTAAAAGTTGGTCACCATAGTAGAAGTTGCACTAAATTGTACCTAAGCATTCATCAGAAATATATATGTGAAATGAAACTTAATATAAGATAACAGAGAAAAAAAAACTCATAACTCAGTCTTCATAGAATCAAGAATCTTCAGATTGCTTTGTATTAATTTTCAAAAGGGAGAAAGTCTCTATTACAATCGGCCAAGAAAGGTCCAACCCTTCTTCTCACTTCAAAATGCATATTTATACAAATTTCTAAACACTAGAATCTCAATCGTTCCAGAAGTTTTTGGTTACAAAATGGAAAATTTATGCGTTTCACTTCTTTGTCTTTGTCCTCCTTCCCACGGGAAGAGAACCTTCCTTTATTTACTCTTTGGGTTCTAAAAATAGAATAGGATGGCATTTGTCATTATTTGACACTAGAAGCCTACCCTTTCGCCTACTCAATGCAAGTGATGCACCTCTCCACCAACTGGGCTATCGACCTGGAAGGATCTGCTTGGTCGTTCACTTCAAGAGTGTAACAATTCTTCGCCAGCTTTGGTAAACTCTTTCCCACTTGTCGGTCCTCTGTGATGATGGATCAAAATTGTAAACTTGGTTGTACTAGCCATTTGTCCATTTGGGTCATATCAACCTGGCTGATCTGGGATATCTCCACTTGCTGCTCCTCCATGTTTTCTTTGATTTCCAACATATGTTTAGCTATATTGATTTTTCCCAGTGTCACAACACTGCTCTCCTCATCAAGATCTAGCAAACCTTTACTTATTAAAGAGAACATTTCCTTACAAAAATTATTTACCTCATTAGCTCTCCCCCTTCTTTCCTATATGTTATGATCCCAGACCTTCAGTAGGATAGTACTTCTAATTTGTTCTGCAATGGATAATTTTGAGGTGTTGACCATCTCTATCTTCGTTGTAGCTATAACAACATCTTGGAAAGTGACCTGTGCTACCCTGACTTCTCTTTCTCTTGAAGAAATGTTCTCTAATATTTGCTCTATTGTCCAGAAATGGTTCTAAATGGTTCTCACCTTTTCCAGCAAGTTTTGTTGAGCCGTAAGTATCTTATGTTAGATTTTAGTGGCCTACGATCTAAACATTTTTATGTCTACAACATGTTTCTCGGCGACCTCCAATTTCGTCTGCAACTCTATAATTTGTTGCCCCTGCTGGCTTACCTGTGTTTGGCTAGTTTGCACCGACTGGTGCACCTACTCGAGGTCAGACTTGAGCTTCTCGATTTCACATAGGTTAGTTGTTCGATCTTCCTCAAGGCTCCTTCTCACCTCGTCCCTAACATTATATTCTATAGTAGCTACCTTAGCTTCCAATTTACTGATTAGGAGGTTCTTTCATTTCAACTAGTCTTTCAAAGTCCCAACTGAGTACTGATTGGCTATAGAATAAGCCCCTAGTGTCCTGATTATCTCCTCTGCAAATTTTTCCTCTTTCGCAGCCTTCCCATCTGTCATGTTTTTAAAATTTCTATCTACAACACCCTCTTTTTGATAAAATCCTTGCCTTACCATAACCTTTCTTTTCTTGTCAAAGAAAAATTCATTGGGAGGCAACTCCTCTATAGAAATAGGCGTCATTTCTTCATTGAAAATCCATCCCTCATCAGTATTCCCCTTTTTGAACTACAAGGGTGTGACAATAGCAATCGGACTTTCGATTTTCTTGGATGTTTGTTTCAGGGTGACTTCTATAACCAGCTCATTTGTCTTGAGTGAAAGTGAGTTGCCCGATCCCTGCGAATGTATCTCAACTTGGCCTTGGGCCTGCTTGCCTAGCGCGTCCTTTTCAGGGTTTCCTTCCTGCTTCTAGGGGACTTTGGCTCCTATCTCTAAGGTTCCAGCCTCCTTGGTTTTACCTTGGTCCTTCTCCCCACTGGGACTTGAGTCCTTTGCACCTTTGTCTCCCGTCTACTTTGTAACTAGAAGCTTTGGGGCTTCGCGCTATAAAATCCAGGGGAGACAACTCTGTTGGTGTTCCTGAAATTTCAGAAATTGGGCCATGTCACCAAGTGGCAAGGCTTGAATCTGACTTAGTACTTTCGCAAAGGACCTCGCACCCCAAAATATTTTGTCATAGGGGGAATCCTCATTTTCATACCTCTTCAAGACACAACTTGCCAGGTGATTGCTCACAACCTTACTAGGGTCATGCTTCTTAAACTCAATGTCTACCAGCTTCATTTCTTCCAGAACCACAACCTCAACTTTGGTGTGACCAAAATATAATAAGGAATATGCACTGATACAAATAGGGAAGGGAGGCCATACCTTTTTTGATACTCCTTTGATCTCCTTTCTTATCCCGCCGAGGACAGATTTTCTAGCGATCTCACGACACAATAACTTATCTGGTAGGAATAGCGGGAGGGAATATAGAGCGACAGAGGTGAAGAAAACCCTGATATACAAAACTTTTACCTCTAGATACCAATCTGCCATGTTGCTTAGGCTGGTCCCAACGTTGTCTGATAACCTAGGAGGCAACTGGCCAAAAAAGACGACATGCAGTGGCCCCATTACCTAGTTGAAGATATCGTAGATGAATTATTTGGAGTTATCCTCCCAAATCTTCGAGTGGTAGACATGGATGGGCTCTGTACTATATGGAGTCCATCTCCAGATCATTAGAGGGAAAGGTGTCATGAAACAAATGGTTTCCATGATGTAGGCGGACATAAAAAATGAAGTTCCTTTCCCACTCACCTTCTGCGCTCGATATTCGATAATTCGACTGGTTAAACTATCCGACAATAGTTTGGCCTAGTCGAAAGAAATAACTTTAGCAATTTTATGAATCAGAGGCACGCAAGGGAGAAAAAAAATGTGTGGTTTCCTCCCTCCCATACAACCTACAGGCCATCATTGCTATATACCTGAATGGTGGCTCTAAGGAGGAGATTGAATAAATTCCATTAGAAATCTGCCCTGAATTTTGTGGGGTGCGACACCCAATCCCTGATCAGATCAGACAAGTTTCTGCCATATTTATCGCATTCATTCTCCTTGAAACCTTCCAGAATTCCGGCATTGTACGTGAAGTTTGGTGTGGATGAAAGCTGATACATTGCCTGCAAATGTTCTGGTCTAAAAGTCCCAATCGTCACCTTCTGCTCGCTAATGACAGTTCCTGTTAGGATATCCATATGGTCTAGTGCCCATCTAATCATATCATAATAGGGGAGGAGCCATGGTCTTGCCACTGTTTTGTGCATTTCTTCTTGAATGACGATTTTGTATCTGGTTACCAAATCATCCTTCTCATTATCGTTGGAATAATCTAAACAATTCACTGATTCAGACTGAAGAATGTCAGAGATGTATGTCTAGGTTTTGATAGTATTAATAGTTCAGGGTGAAGTATCGGAAATATCATCAGAGCCCTGACCTGAAATTTCTGCAGCCACCTTGAACGCCTTTTGTGGAGCCATGGAAGAGAATTATGTACGCAGATCACCTGTAGTAAGAATTGTAAATACAGACATAAGTTATCCTGATGAAAAAGCTCTGCGCGCAAAATAGAAATAAAATTGAAATAATGAAACAAACCCCTTATCTTAGTCATCTAAAACCCTGGTGTCCTTGTGAACAAAATGGTCAAATCCCTTGAAGAAATATTTAGCAGTAAAAGCGAGATCCTACTATCTATCACCTCACCGTAGTCCAAATAAATGCCATAATTGTTTGACGAGTCATAGCACAAATCAGTGCAAAAAACATTTAAAATTACTCTGTAGATGGTGCGTATTAAATATTTCATTGACTCATCGATTAATCCTGCTTAGATCCTTTAATTAAGTTTTTTTTAGCCTTTAATCCCCCTTTTTCGACGTTCGTCGTATCGGGAGAATTCACTCCTACCCTTTTATCCCCCAAACCCCGAAATTGTGATGATGCAATTTAGTTTAAAAAATGTGATATGACTTAAGATCTTAATTAACCCATGCTTAATTAATAAAAATCACAACTTCGCGACTCAGGGCTATGAAGGTATAGTTTTTTGGGAGAGCGATCATCGAGTCGTGAAACCCTGACAGTGCTTAACTAGGGTTTAAAGTGACTTACCCCTGACACTAACCTGGGTGAACTTTTGAAACCATTTCACGACTTCGCATATCGGAGTTTGGAAACCTTGCGACTTTTAACTTCTGAAGCATGATAGCACGAGGTAATAAAAGTGATAGACACGCTTAATGGTTAGGCGATGGTGACTTAGGACTATAAAGACTATTCCCATTTCACATGTCGAGGTAAACTTTTGATTGCAAGAATTATATTTCAACCACTTCTAAAAGGCGGCTCCAACAATTAGTATCAAATTCCTCCCTATTTGAGCTTAGAGAGTACTTCATTTTGATTTTTTTTTCTTGCAAGTACCAAAACCAACCTAGCCCAACCTTCCAAAGTCAATATTCAGAGATGGGGAAGGATAATTTCACTTGGAAATTTCTCCCTCGACACGTGACAGGAAGTGCACTTATTTTCTTTCCCACAAACGTGCACTGTGCACACCAGACGCTTCTTTACACTGTGCATTGTGCACCCACTGCGCGCCTGTCAGATTTGTAGCCCACACATATCTCAAGTTTTTCAAAATTGTAAGGGTTTTTGTGATGATTTGAAGGCCCCTAGCCTTCAGATTTTTGTTTTCATGCACTTTGTAAAGAAACTCCACTCCACTTAGAGTCCTTTCCCATATTAAAGGTTATATAGAATAGGCACTTAGGGGGTAAAAAGAACCAATATTCTCCTCTTTTTCTTTGTTTCCGCATGGATGGCTTATTTGGCTAGTAAAATTTTAAGTTGAGATTGTTTCTTTCATACATAAATCACTTACATTGGGAGTAGAAGTTAACTTTGACCCTCAAGTATGCTCTTCCATTAGACCCTAGCATGATATTGGGAGTCATAAAGGTGGTTAAAGGGACATTTCATCTCCCTTAACAAAAATATTTAGCAGAGGACAAAGCCCCCCTAGGATTCCTCTTAGTTTTTTGAAATCATCTTAAAGTTTTGTAAGGGCCCATAGATGCCCACATGTTGCAAACTTAGGATAGTTTCTTAAAATTTCTTTCTTAGTTTACATCACAATCCAGGGAAGTTTAAAGATTAAAGTAATGGGCCCATACATTCCCACATGCTTGCAATCTAGGATAGTTTCAAATCTGTCTTAGTGTAAACAACATTTAGGGAGTTTAAAGGATTGTATTTGTAGTTCTTTAGGGCTTTAAATATTCTGCAAGGTTGTACCAAAGACACATAGTAAGCTAGGTAAAGAAGATTTGTAAGGACCATAGGAAGTCCACATGTTGAAATATCACACTCAACTTATTAAAATTTTGGCACACTTTTTCACTTGCTTACACACAAAGCCACTCCTCACACACATAATTTATATTTTGAATAGTGGAGGTTGAAGTAGGCTTTATCCAAAGGAATTATGAAACGTCCCACTACTTCTTTGGAAATTATCCATTCCCATTTAATTCAAACGAGATTGGTTCACACCCCCAATCTCTCATCCAACCACATCTAATTTTTTTCTAAAAACATAATCAGTTTTCCTCCACAGGAGGTGCCAAAATAATTATTTTAGTCTAGGTAGGATATCGGGGGTAGGCATCCAAATAACCCATTGTTATCTGGTTCTCACATTTTCAAACAATAGAAGTTGAAAAATATGGAACTTTCAAATCCTCCAAGTCAAGTGTTCCTACACCATAAGGAAGAGAGATATATATGAAGGGTCGAAGGCTAAGGTCCTATTGTTCTACACATCCCTCCTTGAGTCACCCAAATCTTGGAAGGGCATCCAACCCATGACCCATTTATGAGGCCTAAAATCTAAATGTCGCACTTTGATCGAGGTACCTAGTGACCAATACTTATGACATCTACCCAGGAGGAGATTGTGGACTGCAATCACACCTTGATCAGATTTTGTGTGGCCATTGGGAAATATCGCTAGCTCTTTCGGGATATGCACCCTCTACCCCTCATTATAAATGACTATTTTATCCTTCACTAGTTCCTTTTCCGGTAGCTTCAGACCCCACTGTTGAGTGATTATGGAAGGTTTAACGATATTTGAGAGGAAGGGCAATACGTCTTTTCGGACACAAGCATTTTTTATTATTTGTTCCCCCACACGGACAAAATCCACCTGTTGGCACAGGGCCAGACCTAGGGTTCAATGCTATAACAACGCACAAACAAAAACCTAACTACCGGCCCTTTCGGAAACACCTATGAAGCAGATGAAGTCTCAGACGAGGTAGAGGCAGGGGTGGTTGCAGGACTCAAGTGTATGCAACCTTAGCTAGGACACAAATATGTGATTGTAATACTTAACAGAGAACTTTAGCATCAACATTTCATCAATATTCAACCAATAACTACTGCGCAAATAGAACAAATCATCGCATCATTCACTCAGATCTGATGTATTTAATCACTTTATCATAAACATGTTGGTTATATCTAGCAGATCAAGCACTAAGCACCTTCATATAGGCCAAATCTAACATTCTTACACATCATTAGCACAAAGCATCAACAAATTTATCTATCTCTATCAAAGCACTTAGCAAGAGAAGTTATAAACACATCAAGAAAACCACAAAGTGGAACAACATAATGTTTACGTGGCTCACCCCCACCCTAGGGCTACATCAAACAACTCTTCTTCTTTATTGTCTTCAATCAATCGGTTACAAGCACAAAGCCTCAAAACCCTACTTCGTTTAGGACATGAGATCTACGCACCTCATTAGATCCTCCTTCCTTTCATTATAGCACAAAGTACTTCATAGTCTATTACAATACCTTGCACCTAGCTCTGCAAGTCTTTCCCAGTATGCACAGAGCATCTACAAACCATAATTGCACTTAGAAATTAGCTTATAAAACTTACATCACATAGATCCCTTTCTCTCTTCTCTTACATAGCCTAGACATCTATTTATAAATTACAAAATAGGCATAAACATTTGTAAACCCTTGGGCCAACATACCATGCCCGCTACATAATCCCAAAAACCCAAAAACTACCCAAAAACGGGTTGACATCCTGTGATCTCTGCTTCATCTTACACTCCTCCTTCGACAGGCTGTCAAAGTCCCAAAATAGGTCAAACTTGACCAGATCCCTCAAAACTTGGTCAAGGGCTAACAAGCCCCCAACACTCACCTGTGACTCATCCCGAGTCACTTTGATGTGGGAAGTTTTTCTTCGAATGCTTCGAGCTTGGCTCAAACTACTTTGACTTGTTGTTGTTCTACAAGCTCTTGTTCAACAAAATCTTGAATGACTACATCATTCACAGGTCTTTCGAGGCATTGTTCTATTTTGGTGCTAACTTGCTCTAGTTCTTCTCCCTCGCTCTCGACCTTTAAGAACAATTGGTGAGCCTTGTCTTGTATAGGTTAGAGTCTCTTATTTATTTCCATAACTCTACTTTGGATAGTGTGGATGTGTTGCTGGGAGGTTTGTTTCTCTTGAGATCTCTTCATTATCTCCACAACTGTCAGGGATTTCAGCTGTGCCTGTAGTGTTTTTGTGTGTTTCTTCACTTCCTAGAGCTATGACTCTAGTGCCTACAACTATGGGTTCTAGTTGAGTTTCTCATATGTCTAGGCACTACGATCAATGAATTTCTTACATTCTAAGCTAAGGGCCTTTAGCCTTTCAACTGCACTCATGGAAGTTGCTTCTCTTTGGTCCTTTACCTCCTGTGGGGTCTCAGGTACTGTGCGTAGCTCCAAGTCTGCTATGCATTGTTGCAGCTATTGTATCACGTCTCCAAGTTGCACTACTTTTTTTGTGATTTGATCCTCTCCCTTTATTTCTATGATAGTTATAGAGCGTAGTGCTTTGTTGACCACTTCCTTCACTTCGAGTTGCTCGACGAGCAACTGTTCCTTCCCTTACTGCAGTTGTTCCTTTTCTTCCTCAAACTTCGCTTGGAGAGAACTATTTTCCTATTTGGAAGCTCGGCGTTATTTTACAAGTACTCCATGTACTTGTACCAAATATTGGGTGGCTTGCGTTGTTTCCTCTTGCGCTCATTGAAGACGAGCTTTCACTGTATCAGCTAATCGATGGAGTTGAGTTGGTTCATCTCCCAGTTCTGGTGTTCCCAATGACAAAGGCACAGTGGAGACTATGTGGTTGGAATGTAGGGCATGTTGTACCCCTTGGAGCGCGACCTCAATTATATTGTACATATCCTCCTGCTTGTCTTCTTTCTTCTCTTCTATCTCCAATGAAGCATAATTTAGGTCTACAATGATGAAATTGAAATCACCAGAGGTGAGGACGGTCTGCATCTTATTTATAGGGGCTTTTGATATCTTTTGGGAGGAAGGTTTCAGGGGGGAAACCTTCCTTTTCTTCGAGGGGTCCTCCTCATCTCTGGGTGGTGTTACTCTGCCTTTCCTTTGTTCATCTTCTGTGCCATCTATCTCTTCACCATCACCTCCTTTCATTGGTGATATGGAAGCAGTCTTCACCAAGGCACTGCTTAAATATTGTACTTCGTCAGTTTTCTTTGTTTTAGTAGGTCAGTGTGTATCCTACACAGCTTCTGGGTTATCGATGTCGGATATCTCTGTAGGATCAGCTGGAATGAGGAGGTCCATCGACCAGTCCCTGGTGATATCTTCTAAGTCCTCCTCCATCATCTTGTAATAGGACTGAAGTTTTTTCTTGTGCTCGTCGGTGCGCGCTGTGATATAAATGAAATGTCGATCTACGTTGAACTTCATGAGAGACCTGAATCAGTGTAAAGTGTTTGGTGTCATGTGAGGCTCATATTGGATGGCTATATTCAACTAATTATAGTATGTATGGAACACGACATTTGACTTCCATTGATTATTCATGTCACTTGAGTACCACAATGTACTGAACTTCATGGCCAATGGTTCGAAAGGCTCGACGTCCAGGAAGGTTGCACTCCCAGGCAATGAAAGAGATCAATATCAAGAGCCAGCTGAAATGGAATTCATATCCTTGATCTTGCACTTCTCTACAGTCAAGTTCCAACTGGTTCACTAAGTAATTCACCCAATTCATTTGTAGGCCCTCTGCGCACTTCCCTGTGAGGTCGACTACAGAACCAGTCACTTGGGTGGGTTGGTTATTGCGTACTAACTTCTATACAATCAACTGAACGGCGAGGCACACTGTGCCATTCTGAATAGAGGCCACCTTGTAGCCTCACATGCCCTTCTAAACATTTCCATAAGTTTCCTTTATCCTTTGTGCGAGAGCGTGGTCCATGTCTTTTCCAGGATAGAAATCATGTGGGTCAGGTCCTTGCATACACAAACCTGTGATCCGATTGATCAATGTAGGATCAACTGTGATACAACAGTTTAGCCACAAATATCCTGCATGGTAACAAGACAATATCATCTTGACACATGCATTCACCTCTTGGTGTATTCCAAAGTGGGGAATTTTCATGACGTTGAGTAGGGTGGACTCCACAAGGTTATGGGTCCATGCTTGGGGAATTACCTTTTCATTTTTCCCTATTGTTCTAGTTAGCTACTTATGTGGGGCTAACATGTTGTAGACTGTGTGATATCTGAGTTTGAAGCTACTAAACTTAAATGCTGCGATCTTATATTGGTCTGCTCACACTGCGCGTATCCCCTTCGGATGGTACGCAATGACTAAGACATATTCAAAATATTTAGGTACACTGTTGCGGTTTACAACACCGCTTAAAGATAGTATATAGGTGGGTAATATAGTCAGGATCAATTTAGCATTCGCTAAGTCATCCCTGTGCTTAGTTTGCTTCTCATCGGACAATCGAGATGGTCCTTCTCTGCAAGTAATGGATGGAGAGTCTAGCAGTCATCTCATGGATGATGCTTGTATACCTGTAGACATCGACATGACTCTTTCAGTCATGAGGTCGATCCAAACTTCCTCATCAAATTTTTCTTGTAGTGCTCAAATCGTCTGACATACACACTCGGGGTTAACAATCTTAGATTTGGGGGGTAGCTTAGACACAGTAATGAGATAGAGAGAAGAAGCACGATGATCAATGTATAAACTCAACTTAGTCTGTGGGCTCAAATTCTCAATTCAAAAAAGTGTTCTCAGTGCGTGGCGCGGTGGGATAAATAGGTAACTCGACAACGGGTCATTTGCAACAAGTATGAGGACTTCATTAACTCGGTTATGTACATTATGGCACAATCCCAACACTCAGATGGAGATCTAGCTGGCCATAAATCGATTTTTATTCATTTGAAGCATTGATCTAACGGTTATAATGTCCCTAGTGGCTATATTACTTCACCATGGTGAAGTGTCATGTGTCGTTTTTCTAATATCCTGGTGAAGCTCCAATTTTGCAAATTTTCCTTCTATGAGGTTCCCTCTAGATCCTTTTGCAACTTATCGATCTTGGCTCTCTTCTTACTTAACTTTATAGCCTTCTTTCCAGTGAGCTTTGTCTCGGTATTCCTTTTTCCATTTTGATTTTTGTCTTCTTTTGACCTAGTCACTTCGTGTTATTGAGATTCTTCCCTAGGGTTCCAAGATAATACTTATTATTTGTCTGGGATAGGTACTTCAATATTCTCTATATCCTCTAGTGTTCTTGCAACTTCGACATACGGGTCTCTAGTGTTAAACATCTTCAATCTGTTCTCTTGTTCTTCAATCAAGTGTGTGATCCTTCTAGTCATGAAATCTTTTAACTCTTGTTTCTTCTATTCAAAACCTTCTTCTTCTTCCTTTCGTCTGGCTTGATATTTGTCAATCCAAGGTTTTCCTAATAGCATGGTAAATGGGGCATTGTCCTCAGTAAATTTAATTATCTCAAAATCTTCTTTTGTTGGAGTTCCATTAACATTCATAGGTATGCGAGCGAGATTCCCACATAGGTTTATCAGCTTTTCTCTGAATAACCCTATTCCTCCTAATGAAGGGATCATAGTAGGATTCCCTATATCTTCCCAAGTTCTCTCTTTCATGATATTCACCTATGTTTCCTTATCTAGAACATATTCAATGTTGAAGTCTCATATTCTTGCTTCAATGCATTCTTTTTGCTTGAAGATATCTAATAATCTAACATGTCGGTGGTCATTCAGGATTTCTTTCATTTGTAGCAATACTTTCTCTGATTCTTTCTGGGGTTCTTCTATTTCTGGATCAACCTTGGTTTTTCTTTATTTAAATTTATTCCTTCTAGCATAGCAATCATTCTAGGGAAATCCAACACTTCATGGTCCATAGCTTTACAACAAAGACAACTAAAGAATTTCCCAGGGCATTCCTTAGCAAGATGTCCCGGTCTTCTGCAACTATAACTGAGGGTTAATCCTCTCTTTCGTTTAAGTGATCCCTAGCCTTTCCTGTAATGTGTGCTAGGATCATAGGAGCTAATCTGCAAAAAAATATTTCTAGGATCCTGCATCCATTTGTTAGTCCAAACATTCTTTCTATGCATAGGTATAACATATCTTTCACTATTCATATCAAATATTATTTCATCTATTAATACCCTAGTTTTCAAGCTAGGATGGAATCTATCAAACATACCTAGATTCATACTTTTGAAACAAAAATTTCCACTAATCTTACTTTTTCAGAGCACAAAGCTTCTAGATCTAGAAATTTTCACTATTCTTACCTCTATCAGAGCACAGAGCTGACAGATCTTACCTCTTTTCTTCATATATGACCTCTTTTCTTGGCACAGAGCTCCTCGGGTCAAGTAGAATGTTGTGCACTAGGAAAACAGATCTATGCACATATCTTTCACAATCTCAGGTCGAATCTTTTCAAAAAGATTAGTCTTTCTTAGTTCCCAATAATCACAGTTTCATGTCCGATAATGCGCACTTCAGTAGTAGATCTACTCACAAAACTTTTCTTCAGTTCCCACCAATCACAGTTTTAGTCCTGAAAACAAAACCATTTGTTGGCATAGGGGTAGACCCCGGGTTCAATGCTAAAACAATGCACCAACAAAACCCTAACTACGAACCCTTTCGGAAACATATGCAAAGCAGATGAAGTCTCGCCCGAGGTAGAGGCAGGGGTGGTTGCAGGACTCAAGTGTCTGCAACCTTTGTTGGGACACAGATCTGTCATTATAATACTTAACAGAGCACTTTAGCATCAACAATTCATCAATATTCAACCAATAACCACTGTGCAGAAAGAACAGAGCATCGCATCATTCACTCAAATCTGATGTATTTAATCACTTTATCATAAACATGCAGGTTATATCTAGAAGATCAAGCACTAGGCACCTTCATATAGGTCATATCTAACATTCTTACACATCATTAGCACAAAGCATCAACAGATTTATCTATATCTATCAAAGCACTTAGCAAGAGAAGTTATAAACACATCAATACAAGCACAAAGAGGAAGAACACAATGTTTACGTGGTTCACCCCCACCCTGGGGCTACGTCCACCAACTCTTCTTCTTTATTGTCTTCAATCATTCAGTTACAAGCATAGAGACTTAAAACCCTACTTCTCTTAGGACTAGAGATCTATGCACTTAACTAGATCCTTCTTCCTTGCATTATATCACAAAGCACTTCACAACCTCTAACATTACCTTGCACCTAGATCTGCAAGTCTCTCCCAGTATGCACAGAGCATCTACAAACCATACTTTCACTTAGCACTGAGATTATCACCCTTACATCACATAGATCCCTTTCTCTCTTCTCTTACATATCCTAGACATCTATTTATACATTACAAAATAGACCTAAACATTTGTAAACCCATGGGCCGACATCCCATACCCGTTACATAATCCCAAAAACCCAAAAACGACCCAAAAATGGGTCGATATCCCATGATATCCACTTTGTCTTGCGCTCCTCCTTCAACAAGTTGTCGAAGTCCCAAAATAGGTCAAACTTGACCAGATCCCTCAAAACTTGGTCAAGGGCCAACAGGCCCCCAACACTCACTTGTGACTTGTCCCAAGTCACTTTGATGTGGGAAGTTTTGATTCAAATTCTTTGAGCTTGGATCGAACTGCTTCGACTTGTTGTTGTGCTACAAGATATTGTTCAAAAAACTCTTGAATGATTGCATCATTCATAGGTCCTTCCAGGTGTTGTTCTATTGCAGTGCTAACCTGCTCCAGTTCTGCTCCCTGGATCTCGACCTTTAAGAACAATTGTTAAGACTTGTCTTTTACAGGTCGGAGTCTTTGATTTACTTCCATAAATATGCTTTGGATAGAGTGGATTTGTTGCTGAGTGGTTCTCTACTCTTGATATCTCTTCATTCTCTCCACAACTGTCAGGGATTTCAACTGTGCCTGTAGTGTTTCTGCGTGCTTCTTTGCTTCCTGGGTCTATGACTCCAGTGCCTACAACTATGGGCTCTCGGTACGTTTCTCATATTTCTGGGTATTGCGATCAGTGAATTGATTAAATTATAAGGTAAGGGCCTTTAGCCTTTCCACTGCATTCCTAGCAGTTGCTTCTTTTTGGTCCTTTACCTCCTGTGGGGTGTCAGGTACTGTGCATAGCTCCAAGTCTACTATGTGTTGTTGCAGCTTCTATATCACATCTTCAAGTTGCGCTACTTTATTTGTGACTTGATCCTCTGCCTTTATTTCTATGATAGTTATAGATCACAATGCTTTGTTGACTGCTTCCTTCACTTCGAGTCGCTCGGTGAGAAATTGTTCCTTGCCTTGCTGCAGTTGTGCCTTTTCTTCCTTGAACTTCGCTTGAAGATAACTCTTTTCCTATTCGGTATCTCGACGTTGTTTTACAAGTACTCCATGTACTTGTACCAAATCCTGGGTGGCTTGCACTGTTTCCTCTTGCGCTCATTGAAGACGAGCTTCGACTGTATTAGCTAATCGATCGAGTTGAGTTAGTTCATCTCCCAGTTCTAGTGTTCCCAATGACAGAGGCACAGTGGAGACTGTGTGGCTGGACTGTAGTGCATGTTGTACCCCTTGGAGCTCAACCTCAATTCTATTGTACATATCCTCTTGTTTAGCTTCTTGCTTCTCTCTTATCTCCAACGAAGCATCATTTAGGGCTGCTATGATAAAATTGAAATCATCAAAGGTGAGGACGGTCTACATCTTAGTTATAGGGGATTTTGCTCTTTTCTAGGAGGAAGGTTTTGAGGGGGAAACCTTCCTTTTCTTCGAGGGGTCCTCCTCGTCTCTGGGCGATGTTACTTTGCCTTTCCTCTTTTCATCTTTTGTGCCATCTATCTCTTCACCATCACCTCCTTTCTCTGGTGAGATGGAAGCAGTCTTCACCGAGGCACTGCTAAAATATTGTACTTCATTGGTCTTCTTTGTTTTAGTAGGTATGGGTGTATCATACACAACTTTTGGGTTGTCGATGTCGAATATCTCTACAGGGTCGACTGGAATGAGGAGGTCTACTAACCAGTCCTTGGTGATCTCTTCCAAGTCCTCCTCCGTCAGCTTGTAATAAGACTAAAGTTGTTTCTTGTGATCGTCGACACGGGCTGTGATATAAATGAAATGTCGATCCGTGTTAAACTTCATCAGAGGCCTGAATCAGTGTAAAGTTTTCGGTGTCATGTGAGGCTCAGACTGAATGGATATCTTCATCTAAATGTAGTATATATGGAACATGACATTTTACTTCCATTGCTTATTCATGTCACTTGAGTACCACAATGTACTGAACTTCATGTCCAATGGTTCGAAAGGCTAGACATCCAGGAAGGTCGCAGCTTCCGGCATCTCCCAGGTAATGAAAGAGATTAGGATCAAGAGCCAATTGAAATGGATTCATATCCTTGATCTTTCACTTCTTTGTAGTCAAGTTCCAACTAGTTCACTAGGTAGTTTGCCCAATTCATTCGTAGGCCCTCCACACACTTCCCTACAAGGTTGACTACAAAACCAATCACTTGGGTGGGTCAGTTCTTGCGTACTAACTTCCCTACAATCAACTAACAAGCATGGCATACTGTGCCATTATTAATAGAGGCTACCTTGTACCCTCGTATTCCCTTCTCAACATTTCCATAAGTTTCCTTGATCCTTTGTGCGAGAGAGCAGCCCATGGCTTTTCCAGGATAGAAATCCTATGGGTCAGGTCCTTGCATACTCAAACCCATGATCTGATTGATCAAGGTCGGATCAACTATGATATGATGGTTTAGCCACAAATATCCTCCATGGTAACAAGACAATAGCATCTTGACACATACATTCACCTCTTGGTGTCTTCCGAAGTGGGGAATTTTCATGACGTTGAGTAGGGTGCACTGCACGAGGTTATGGGTCCATGCTTGAGGAATTACCTTTGAGTTTTTCCCTTTTGTTCTAGTCAAATAATTATGTGGGGCTAAAATGTTTGTAGACTTTGTGATCTCCAAGGTTGAAGTCGCTAAACGTCAATGCTGCAATCTTATATTGGTTCGCTCGCATTGCGTGTATCCCTTTCGGGAGGTACGCAATGACCAAGGCATATTCGAAATCTCTAGGTACATTGTTACGGTTTACAAAATCACTTAAAGGTGGTATATAGGTGGGTAATATAGTTGGGATCAGTTTAGCATTCGCTAAGTCATACCTGTGCTTTGTTTGCTTCTTATCAGATGGTTGGTATGGTCCTACTCCACAAGTAGTGGATGGAGAGGCTGGCAGTCCTCTCGTGGATGATGCTTGTATACCTGTAGACATTGACATGACTCTTTAAGTCATGAGGTCAATCAAAAATTCCTCAACAACTTTTTCTACAGTGCTCAACTCATCCGACATACACGCTTGGGGTTAACAAACTCAGGTTTGGGGGGTAGCTTAGACACAGTAATGAGATAGAGAGAAGAATAACGATGATCACTGTATAAACTCAACTTAGTCCGCGAGCTCAAATTATCAATTGGAAAAAGTGTTCTCGGTGCATGACACGGTGGGATAAATACGTAACTCAACAATGGGCACTTGCAATGAGTATGAGGCCTTCATTAACTCGGTTATGTCCGTTATGGCATGGTCCCAATGGTCGGATGGAAATCTGGCTAGCCATAAATGGATTTTCATCCATTTGGAGCATTGATCTAATAGTTATAATGTCCCCAACGACTATATTGCTTTTCCATGGTGAAGTGCCATGTGTCGTTGTTCTGATATCCTAGTGAAGCTCCAATTTTGCAAATTTTCCTTCTGTGAGGTTCCCTCTGGAGCCTTCTGCAACTTATCAATCTTGGCTCTCTTCTTACTTAACTTTATAGCCTTCTTTCCAGTGAGCTTCATCTCGGTATTCCTTTTTCCATTCTATTTTTTGTCTTATTTTTACCTAGTGGTGCCATGCAACCCTCCTCAACCCGCAATTCATAAGGTCATGTACACAGGATCTTTCTCTCCCACTGGCCCGAAGAGCTTCCGGAATTGGCTCTCCTATTTCCCTTTTGAGAAATATACACCCACAACAAAACCTCATGGGATTCCTCCCTCACGCTTCGGGGAATCGGACTTCACGGTATAGCGAATCCTTGTGGTCGAGTGCCCAGTCACTCAAACCCCCGAATCCCGAAACTCCAAAACTCCAATATCAACTCCGGCTTTTCCGATTTTGTGAGTTCACGAGTTGTGATGACATACAACTCTGCTCCATGAACCCCGAAATCTCGACGCTCTGTTTCCCGAAATCCCGAAATGTCAAATTTCGACACGATTCCTGGCGCTGGCCCCACAACTAGACTTTTTTCCGTTTCGAGACTTCAACTCATGAAAATCTGAAGTGGTCAACGAAATTGAATTCTACATCAACAGTGCACCACCTGTCTTCCTTGCTGGATTCTATGGCCCCACATCATCCTTTCAATTCTTCGTGACTTCACGTTTTGTGATTTCGCGAGTCCTGTTGCAAAGATTTCAGGACTTCAGTCTAAGAAACCCCGAAATAGAATTCCACGTGTAGATCCAACAGCTCTTGTTGGCTTGAATTTACGGTTCTGCCTCTCCTAAGATTAACCCTTTGGGAATACTCACCGTAACTCCCCTTCTACTCTGCGAGATATATCGGCTCGCAGAACTTCACGAATTCTCCATGGAGAATTCCAACTATCTGTTTCTCTTTCCTTCTCAAGGACTTTTTCAACTTCTAAAAAAAAGTATTCCTATGCACGAAATTCATCTCCTTCCAGCACAACATCACTACGCCTTCTTTCTATTCTTCAAGGCACTTAGCCTCCGGCTTCCTTCAAGAGATTCAAAGACTTTAACCTTTCTGAACTTTCTCTAATGCTGAATCTTAATGAAGAAGACTCATGCATGCACTCCTTGCGGCAATCCTTCAAACACCTCAAGTGTTGAATTCCCTTCGACTCTGCACACACCCTATAGCAGTAGTCTCCCAATATTTTTCTTGGTTACAAAACCTAAATCTCTACTCGGCCTGCGCACTCCTTGCGCGACTCCTGTGCCTAACTGCACTTCTGAGGAAATGAGAACAATTGTTGTCTCTCTTGAGATTTCAGAGACAAACCTCTAAACCCTTTGTCAACGTAGTCCTTGCGGACAATTCAACTGCACTCCTTGCAGGAACTCTTGCTCAGATAGAGAAACAATTGAAACTCATTCCTTTACCCTTTCCTCTCAGATTTCAAACATTCAACAAGAAATCATTCATACACAACATAAAAGCAATTGCATGATAGAAAGAGTAAATCATTCATGAGCATAACATTCAAAAATGCATACAAAGAGAATATTTGAACACCATGAGTCTGAATCAAAGCCTCCTTGTATTAATCTAGAACTTTTGTACATGGAATTCGACTACACAACTCTCTACTTCTTCTCTTCTATGCTCTATGCTCTTGCTCATAATCTTCATGCTAATGTTACAATACACAATGAGGGTTTCTATATCCATTTTCCCTCTACTCCTAAAACTATCTAATCTAGGAATTCAAGTGTACCTACTTGCATTAACTATCATAAATGATTTCTACCTACTAAAGATGAGAGCTGATTGCTCAAGGTCATTTTACATTATACAAGTGTGCCTCCACTTGATTGTTTCATTAATATTTCAAAATGTTTTCAAAATTTGCATTGGGTGCTTTTCCAGCTATCTTTTATCTCCATGCTGGCTCGCTTGAGATGCTCTTGCATCATACTCCCTTGCTTGAAAATTTTCATGGGCTCCTGTTCATGAGCTCGCGTACGGTCCATCCATGCTTCTGGATTTCTGCTTTGTTTTCCTAGCTGGAATCTTCAACTAGATGGTCCTTCCATTTGACCAGATACTCAAAGTATTACTTTCGTCTAGTCTTCTTTCCGATCCTTTTGTCCAGTATGTGCTCCATCTGTGGCTTTTCTGCGACTGGCATCTGTTTTCTCCACTGAACCTCTGGTTGTTTATTTCCTTCTTTTGCTTCCTCAGCTTTATATGGGTACAAATCTGAGATATTGAATATTCGAGAAATTTCGACCCCATCGAGTAATTCAATCTCATAAGCATTTGTCCCAAACTTCCTCAAGACCTTGCATGGTTCAATTTTCTTCATCTTCAGTTTATTATATGTTCCTCTCAGGAACCTTTCCTTTCTCAAATGTGCCAGAGTCAAATCACCAACCTCAAATTGAAGTTTTCTCCTGTGTTGATCTTCTCTACGCTTATATTCTTGGCTTGAACTCTACAATCGTTCCTTCACCTGGCATTGAAGTTCCTTCATCGCCTCTACGAAATATTCTGCACTAGCGCTCCTAGTCGCAATCTGTTATGAATCCCTCAGTTCAGAAATTCCTCTCGACTGCATGCCATAGACAATTTGAAATGGACTATGCCCCGTTCTTCTATTAATTGAGTTGTTATAAGAAAATTCTTCCTGTGGTAATATGTTGTCCCATTGGTTGTGGTGTTTTGTCACCAAGCTTCTCAGCAAGTCTCCCAAAATTCTGTTTACTACTTCTGTCTGTCCATCTGTCTGAGGATGATAAGCTGAACTAAACGATAAGTTAGTTCTCAGATTCTTCCATAAGGTCCTCCAAAAGTGTCCTACGAACTTACTGTCTCGATCCGAAACTATGCTTCTTGGTATGCCATGAAGTCGAATGACTTCTTTGAAAAACAGGTTCACAATGTGAGTTGCGTCACTGGTTTTCTGACATGGGATGAAGTGTGCCATCTTAGAAAATCTATCCACCACCACAAAGATTGAATCAAACCCTCTTTGTGTTCTTGGCAACCCCAATATGAAATCCATGTTGGCTGCATCCCACGGCCTCTCAGGTATGGGAAATGGTTGATAAAACCCTGCATTCTATCTCTTTCCTTTGGAATGCTGGCAAATTTTGCATCTGTCCATGAATCTTTTGACGTCTGCTCGCATTCCCGGCCAAAAATATGACTCATTCAAATTTTTGAACGTCTTGTCATGACCAAAGTGCCCAGCCAGTCCTCCAGTGTGTTTCTCCTTCAGCAAATTCTCCCTCATGGAGCAATTTGGAATACAAAGCTAATTACCTTTAAACAGTAATCCTTCCTGGATCATGTATTTTGTCCATTGGCTTTTATCTCTGAGAATTGGATTCTTAGTTGCCTCATATGCCTCTTTAAAATCTGGATCATCTTTGTACATGTCCATGAGATCATCAAAACCCATCGTTTTGACTTTGAACTTCTTCAATAGAAAACACTTCCTGCTCAAAGCATCAACGACTTTGTTAGTAGTACCAGAAATATGTTTAATCACAAAAGTGAAATTCTTCATGTATTCAACCCATTTAACATGTCTTTGATTCAACTTTTCCTGTTGAGTCACAAAATGTAGTGCATGATTTTCACTGTATAAGACAAAATCCTTCAGGATCAAGTAATGTCTCCCTTTCTTTAATGCCTAAATGATAGCATAAAAATCCTTGTCATACGTGGAGTCCTTCACTTTTGCTTCATTCAGCTTCTCGCTAAAGTATGATATCGTCTTGTCTTCCTGACTCAAGACTGCCCCTATTGCAAATCCGCTTGCATCACATTTCACTTGAAATGTATTTTGGAAATCTGGCAACACCAGAATGGGTTGTTTCATGATTTTCCTTTTCAACATATTAAAAATATTCTCGGCTTCTTCTATCCAGTGAAAAGATTTGTGTCTTTTCTTCACTGTATCCATCATCGATGCACTAATTCCACTGAAATTCCTCATGAATTTTTGGTAGAAGCTAGCCAATCCATGAAAACTTCTCACCTCAAATATATTCTTCGGTGATGGCCAATTCTTGATTACCTCCACCTTATCTGGATCCATCCTCAACTTATCTGCAGAAATAACAAAACCCAAATAAATGATCTCTGTCTTCATGAATGAGGACTTCTTCATGTTTATCAATAGCTTCTCCTGCTGTAACCTCTGCATCACTGTAGTCAAATGTTTCAGATGCTCTACCACTGTTTTACTGAAAATCAGTATGTCATCCAAATACACAATGACAATTTTTTCGATGAACTCCCTCGGGACTTTGTTCATCAACCTCATAAAAGTACTTGGTGCATTTGTTAACCCAAACGAAATAACAAGCCATTCATATAACCCTTCGTTGGTTTTGAATGTTGTCTTCCATTCATCACCTTCTCTCATGCAAATCTGATGATATCCGCTTTTCAAATCAATCTTTGAAAATAATTTTTCTCCACTCAAGCAATCCATCAGATCATCCATCCTTGGCAATGGAAATTTGTACCTGATGGTTATCTTGTTAATCGCCCTCAAGTCAGTACACATCCTCTAGCCTCCGTCTTTCTTCAGACTGAGTATTGTCAGAACAACACATGGACTCAAGCTTTCTCTGACAAAACCTTTGTCCAACAAATCCTGGACTTGTCTTTTGACCTCCTCATTCTCCTGTGGCGTCAATCTGTACGTGGCTTTGTTTGGAAAACTGGCTCTTGGTATGAGATAAATATGATGACTCACACTTCTGATTGGTGGCAATGAACAAGGTAGTTCATCCACTACTAAGTCAGCGAACTCTTCCAGCAGTTCCTGAACCTCTTCTGGTAAATCATCTACCCTTGTGCTGGTTAAAATAATCTTCAGTTTCCTGACCACAATGAATTGCAGTTCCTCCTTCTTCTTAACCTCTGTAAGAAGTTCCTTCCCACTCATGAGAAGTACAGTGTTGCTTACTTCAGGTTTCACCTCCTTATCTTTGATTGGAAGCAACATGTGAGTTCTCCCATTCTTCTCTAGGGTGTATGTGTTCATTCTCCTGTCATGAATCACATTTCTGTCATATTGCCATGGTCTACCCAACAATAGATGAAAAACATCCATAGGAATAACATCACAAAGTATATTATCATTATATCCTCCTATCTTAAATTCAACTAAACATTGTTTAGTGACGGTTACCTGATGTCCTTTTTGTATCCATGAAACTTTGAATGGGCTTGGATGATCAATCGTCTCTAGCTCCATATTTTCCACCATCTCTGTAGAAACGAGATTATTCGTGCTACCATTGTCCACAATGACCTTGCATACCCTATCCCTAGTCTTGCAAGCAGTCCAAAAAAGTTTGTTTCTTTGGAATGAACTCTCCACTTCCTTCTCTAGTGTGAAAATAGCTTTTTGCATCATCAACGATCTTCCGCCTTTAGCATCTTCTGCCTCAACATTCTGCCTTTGAGCTTCAAAAATGTGAGCCTCACCTCCTTCTTTCTTTTTGTCTGGACATTCATAAGAATTGTGTCCAGTCTTTCCTCATGTGAAGCATCTTATTACTCCACGTCTTCCTCTTCCTCTACCTCTAGTACAAGGAAACATATTACTATCAGCATAATCTCCTCTCTGTTTGGTATGTTTTCCTCTCTGTTCAACATATTACCCTCGCTGTGAGGTTCCACCTCTCTCAGTTCGAGTCTGAGGTTTCTTCCAGTCCTCCTTGGGCTTATGAATTTTATCCTGGGCAACTGATTTGCCTTTGGGATGACTTCTGCCTCAGCCTCTTTGACCCTACTTTTAGCTCAACTTCTCTTCCGCCTTTAGAACCATTTGATAAGCATCTTCCACCATTCGGATGGTTATCATGCTCATCTCGTCTTGAATGTTGTATCTCAAGTCATTCATGTATCTGGCAAATTTTTCATCATCGCTTTCTCAATGACCTGCCCTAATGTTCATCCTGTAGAATTCTTTAGTGTATTCTTTCACTGTCATCATCTTTTGTCTCAAGTTTTGCATTCTTTGAAACAGAGTAATCTGATAATCCCTGGGGATGAATTTTTCCTTCATCTTCATGATCATTCTATCCCAACTCTTGATCTTCTGCTTGCCTTTGTAGTGTCTGTCAACTTGTAGTTCATCCCACCACAATGTTGCATGTCCTTTTAATCTCGTGACAACATGTTTGACCCGTTTTTCCTCTTCGACATCCTCATAGTCAAAATATGTGTCTAGGGCTCTAATCCAGTCTAGAAGATCCTTTTCATCCAAGTTTCCCTCATAAAATGGAATTTCCATTTTCTCTCTTGCACCCATCCTTGCAATAGTCTTAATCAAATGTTCGTTTGTTGCATATTCGGCTGCAACTGCTTCCCCTTCATGTTCAGCCTCAGTTTCACTTTTGGAATAACTGAGATCCACAGCACCGACTGTACACCTCTATGTTGTCTCTGTGTCTTCAAGTCCGACACGTAGGTCACGCATCTCTCTCTCCATGGTTGGATCAGGCATCTGCCTTTCCCTTCTTCTCGGCATTTCCCTCTCCTCTGGTGGATCGGGTGCTTGCCTATCCCTTCTCCTCGGTGGCATGGTGAATTCTCCTTTTCTCTGCTACAGAAAGCAAAGAACCTTTCTGTGCTCTGATACCAAATTGGTGCCATGTAGCCCTCCTCAACCCACAGGTCGGAAGGTCACGTACACAGGATCTTTTTCTCCCACTGGCCCGAAGAGATTCTGGAATTGGCTCTCCTATTTCCCTTTTGGAAAATATGCACCCACAAACAAAACCTCGTGGGATTCCTCCCTGACGCTTCGGGGAATCGGACTTCACAGTATCGTGAATCCTTGTGGTCAAGCACTTGGTCACTCAGACCCCCGAATCCTGAAAGTCTGAAACTCCGATATCAACTACGGCTTTTCAGATTTCATGAGTTCACGAGTTGCGATGACATAAAACTCTGCTCCACGAACCCCAAAATCCCGACGCTCTGTTTCCCGAAATATCGAAATTTCAAATTTCGACACGGTTCCCGGCGTTGGCCCCACAACTAGACTTTTCGCCGTTTTGGGAATTCAACTCATGAAACTTTGAAGTGGTCAATAAAATTTACTTCTACGTCGATAGTGCACCACCTATCCACCTTTATGGCTTCTATGGCCCCACACCATCCTTTCAATTCTTCGCAACTTTGCGTTTCACGATTTTGAGAGTCTTGTTGCAAAGATTTCGGGACGTCAATCTACGAAACCCCGAAATAGAATTCCACGTGTAGATCCAACGGCTCCTGTTGGCTTGAATTTATGGTTCTGCCTCTCCTAATCTTAACCCTTTGGGAATACTCGTCATAACTCCCCTTCTACTCTGCGAGATCTATCGGCTCGCAGGACTTTGCGAATTCTCCATGGAGAATTCCAACTGTCTGTTTCTCTTTCCTTCTCAAGGACTTCTGCAACTTCTAAAACAAAGTATTCCTATGTGAGGAATTTGTCTCCTTGCAGCATGACATCACTATGCCTTCTTTCTATTCTTCAAGGCACTTAGCCTCTGGCTTCCTTCAAGAGATTCAAAGACTTTAACCTTTCTAAACTTTCTCTAATTCCGAATCTTAATGAATAAGACTCCTGCATGCACTCCTTGCAGAAATCCTTAAAACACCTCAAGTGTTGAACTCCCTTTGACTTTGCGCACACCTTGCAGCAGTAATCTCCCAATATTTTTCTCGGTTACAAAAACTGAATCTCTACTCGGCCTGCGCACACCTTGCACGACTCATGTGCCTAACTGCACTTCAGAGGAAATGAGAACAATTGTTGTCTCTCTTGAGTTTTCAGAGACAAACCTCTGAACCCTTTGTCAATGCACTCCTTGCGGAAAATTCAATTGCACTCCTTGCAGGAACTCTTGATCAGATAGAGAAACAATTGAAACTCATTCCTTTACCCTTTCCTCTCAGATTTCAAACATTCAACAAGAAATCATTCATACACAGCATAAAATCAATTGCATGACAGAAAGAGTAAATCATTCATGAGAATAACATTCAAAAATGCATACACGGAGAATATTTGAACACCATGAGTCTGAATCAAAGATTCCTTGTATTAATCCAGAACTTTTGTACATGGAATTCGACTACACATCTCTCTCCTTCTTCTCTTCTATGCTCTATGCTCTTGCTCATAATCTTCATGCTAATGTTACAATACACAATGAGGGTGTCTATATCCATTTTCCCTCCGCTCCTAAAACTGTCTAATCTAGGAATTCAATTCTACCTACTTGCATTAACTATCATAAATGCCTTCTACCTACTAAGGATGAGAGCGGATCACTCAAGGTCCTTTTACATTATACAAGTGTGCCTCCACTTGATGGTTTCATTAATATTTCAAAACGTTTTCAAAATTTGCATTGGGTGCTTTTCCAGCTGTCTTTTATCTCCGCGTTGGCTCGCTTGAGATGCTCCTGCATCACCTAGTCACTTCACATTGTTGATATTCTTCCCTAGGGTTCCAGGATAATACTCATTCTTTGTCTAGGATAGGTACTTAAATCTTCTCTGGATCCTCTATTGTTCTTGCAACTTCGACATATGGGTCTCTAGTGTTAAATAGATTCAATATGTTCTCATGTTCTTCAATCAAGTGTGTGATCCTTCTAGTCATGGAATCTTTTAACTCTTGTTTCTTCTGTTCCAAACCTTCTTCTTATTCCTTTCATCTGGCTTGATATTTTTCAATCCAAGGTTTTTCTAATAGCATGGTAAATGGGGTGTTGTCCTCAGTAAATTTAATTATCTGAAAATCTTCTTTTGTCAAAGTTCCATTAACATTCATAGGTATGCGAGCGAGCTTCCCACATAGGTTTATTAGCTTTCCTATGAATAACCCTATTCCTCCTAATGAAGGGATCATAGCAAGCTTCCCTATATCTTCCCAAGTTCTCTCTATCATGATATTCACTTGTGTTTCCTTATCTAGAGAACAGTCAATGTCAAAGTCTCCTATTCCAGTGATCTTTGTCTCGGTATTCCTTTTTCCATTCTAATTTTTGTCTTCTTTTGACCTAGTCACTTCGTGTTGTTGAGATTCTTCCCTAGGGTTCCAGGATAATACTTATTCTTTGTGTGGGATAGGTACTTCAATATTCTATGGATCCTCTAGTTTTCTTTCAACTTCGACATCTGGGTATCTAGTGTTAAATAGCTTCGATATGTTCTCATGTTCTTCAATCAAGTGTGTGATCCTTCTAGTCATGAAATCTTTTAACTCTTGTTTATTATGTTCCAAACCTTCTTCTTCTTCTTCCTTTCGTCTGGCTTGATATTTTTCAATCCAAGGTTTTCCTAATAGTGTGGTAAATGGGGTGTTGTCCTCAGTAAATTTAATTATCTCAAAATCTTCTTTTGTCAAATTTCCATTAACATTCATAGGTATGCGAGCAAGCTTCCCACATAGGTTTATCAACTTTCCTCTGAATAACCCTATTCCTCCTAATGAAGGGATCATAGCAGGCTTCCATATATCTTCCCAAGTTCTCTTTGTCATGATATTCACCTGTGTTTCCTTATCTAGAACACAGTCAATGTCGAATTCTCCTATTCTTGCTTCAGTGCATTCTTTTTCCTTGAAGGTCTCTGATAATCTAACATGTCGGTGGTCATTCAAGGTTTCTTTCATTTATAGCGATACTTTCTCTAATTCTTTCTGGGTTTCTTCTATTTCTGGATCTATCTTAGGGTTTTCTTTATTTAGATTCATTCCTTCCATCTTAGCAATCATTCTAGGGAAATCCAACACTTCATGGTCCATAGCTTTACAACAAAGACAACTGGGGATTTTCCTAGGGAATTCCTTAGCAAGATGTCCCGGTCTTCTGCAACTATAACAGAGGGTTAATCCTATCTTTCATTTAAGTGATCCCCAACCTTTCCTGTACTGTGCACTAGGCTCATAGGAGCTAACCTACAAAAAATTCTTTCTAGGATCCTGCATCTATTTGTTAGTCCAAACATTCTTTCTATGCATAGGTATAACATATATTTCACTATTCATATCAGATCTATTCATATAAATCTTATTTCATCTATTAATACCCTAGTTTTCAAGCTAGGATGCAATCTATCAAACATACCTAGATTCATATTTTTGAAATACAAATTTCTACTAATCTTACTTTTCAGAGCACAAAGCTTCTAGATCTAGAACTTTTCACTATTCTTACCTTTATCAAAGCACAAAGATAACATATCTTACCTCTTTTCTTTAGATATGACCTCTTTTCTTGGCACAGAGCTCCTTGGGTCAAGTAGAATGTTGCGCACTAGGGAAACAAATATATGCACAGAACTTTCACAATCTCAGGTCGAATCTTTGCACAAAGCTTATTCTTTCTTAGTTCCCAATAATTATAGTTTCATGCCTAATAATATGCAGTTTAGTAGTAGATCTACACACAAAACTTATCTTTAGTTTCCAACAATCAGAATTTCAGTCCTGACAATGGAACCATTTGTTGGCATAGGGGAAGACCCAAGGTTCAACGCTAAAACAATGCACCAACAAAACCCTAACTACCAGCCCTTTCGGCAACATATGCAAAGCAGATGAAGTCTCACCCGAAGTAGAGGCAGGGGTGGTTGTAGGACTCAAGTGTCTGCAACCCTAGGTGGGACACAAATCTGTGATTATAATACTTAACAGAGAACTTTAGCATCAACAGTTCATCAATATTCAACCAATAACTACTGCGCAGATAGAACAAAGCATCACATCATTCACTGAGATATGATGTATTTAAGAACTTTATCATAAATAGGCAGGTTATATCTAGCAGATCAAGCACTAAGCACCTTCATATAGGTCATATCTAAAATTCTTACACATCATTAGCACAAAGCATCAACATATTTATCTATATCTATCAAATCACTTAGCAAGAGAAGTTATAAACACATCAAGACAAGCACAAAGCGAAACACCACAATGTTTACTTGGTTCACCCCCATCCTGGGGCTATGTCCACCAACTATTCTTCTTTATTGTCTTCAATGAATCGGTTACAAGCACAGAGCCTCAAAATCCTACTTCGCCTAGAATAGGAGATCTTTGCACCTCGCTAGATCATCCTTCCTTGCATTATAGCACAAAGCACTTCACATCCTGTTACAATACCTTGCACCTAGCTCTGCAAATATTTCCCAGTATGCACAGAGCATATACAAACCATACTTGCACTTAGCACTTAGCTTATCACCCTTACATCACATAGATCCCTTTCTCTCTTCTCTTACATAGCCTAGACATCTATTTATACATTACAAAATAGGCCTAAACATGGGTAAATCCATGGGCCGACATCCCATGCCTATTACATAATCCCCAAAACCCAAAAGGGGTCCAAAAATGGGCTAAGATCCCATGATCTCCACTTCATATTGCATTCCTCCTTCGACAGACTGTTGAAGTCCCAAAATAGGTCAAACTTGACCAGATCCCTTAAAAATTGGTCAAGGGCCAACATCACCTATCCACATGCTTATTTATTTTACAGTTGATTATGTATGATGCTCATTTGATTACATGCAATTATGAGTTATACTATCTTGTGAAGGTCCAAAATATACAAATCTCTTGTTCATTTATTTATCTCTTATCACCATTTTCACACATTCACTTTTCTAGTTGAAAACCATAGGGAACCCATAGAATCCTCGTCGTTCCAGATGCTTGTAGAATCTTCCCCCTATTCTAGGAGGATTCCCTATTCTTCCAACTCACCGAATCAACTATATCATGCCATCGTGAGTGCTACTATTTTTGGATAAGATTTACTTAGTTCCACATTGCTTGGATCGAATTCCCAAGACCATCTATCCACTATTTCTCTTTCACAAGGAGGTGGGGGGGAAACATCTTCTCAAGGGAGAAGTACAACGCCACCAAATATCTCTCAAGGCACAGGTCCACTACCTGCTCACACGATGGTTGGAACTAATCCTCCACCAAATCTCCCTATGCCATGCTTGGCATCCCTTAACATTATTGATTTGACCAAACTCACGAATGATCCCATTTTACATGACCCCACATGGACCAATATGCCTACCAAACTACCTTCAGATATTCCAAAGTTTGAACGAAAACTAGGGGAAGGTTCTGCCAACCATGTTATGACCTTTCACTTATGGTTCTCTTCCAACAACATCATGGATGATTCCATCCGCTTACATTTGTTTCAATGCACTATAATTGGTTCCTCAGCCAAATGGTATGTGGACGAAAAAATAGGGTCCCATGTGACCTTTGAATCATTGGCCAAGGCCTTTTTGTCCTTTTTTCAACTACCATTTATTCATGATACTGGCTTAGAAATCCTCTCGGAGTTCAAACAAACCATTCTTATCCATATAGTCGATCACATCCATGAATGGCGTCAACGTCGTAGTTTGTGTAAGGAAAAAACCGCCAAAGAACAATGTCTTGATCGGTTTCTCAAATCACTTGTCTTTGTTATTTCCAAGGATGTAGCATCCAACTTTCCTTAGTCGGAAGAGGAATCCATCAACAACGATCAATATTTTGACCTCATCTATGCCCATTCAAGTTACTTATACACTGTGTTGTCTGATGCACCTAGACCCATATCATTTGGCCAGGACAAACCTGGGATGTCCCATGCAGCAGATGGGTTGATTGGTTCTATGAATCATATCAACCCTTACGGACACCCGTCACCCACTTATGGTGCACATAACTATCCACAACCATATGGAGGGATGTCATATTACCCTCCTCCCACTCACCAACAATCATATCCTGTTTCTCCCCCTCCACCAATGGGTGGTCCCTCACCGGTACCGATGATGTGCCCAACCTCTCAACCAAGTACGGGTCCACCTTCTACCTCAACATACAACCTTATCACTAGTGAAAGTGCTTCAAATTCCTACACTCTATATGAATCATCTCCACAAAACAATCCATATTTTCCTTTTCTTGGTCCTCCAAAGCTAGTTGCTCCTCCATCAGGACAACCACATGTCGGTGTTAACTTCTTTCAACCCTCTCCCGTTCATTAGCATCAAAATTTTGAACAAATGAATACAGAAAATCCGACCCATCCAAAAAATAATGACAAGAAGAAAGGGAAAAATTGAAACAATGACAACTCAGGACCAGGAGGAAATAACCCCCAACAAAACCATATCATTGAGGGAAACCATAATGAAGGCAACCAAAACCCCTAAGGAGGAGAAAATAACAATAAACCACGACAAGGGGGGAACAATAACCTCTGTAATAAGTTCCCTTGTGCTCTCTGTGGTGAGTATGGACATTTTACACACCCTTTCCCCCAAATTTCTGACTTCAAATGGATGAAAGAATCCATGAACCTGCAATGTCCTCCTGTGTCGCCTGCCTCGCAACAAGCCCCACAATAGTACTTGCAACAACCACCTCCGATCATTTTTCAAAACCCTATTCCACACAAAGGTGTGATGAATACTGAACATGAGGTACACCCTACTCTCCCCCAAATGGGGCAGTATCAAATCCCAGGTCCCAATCCACCTGGAAATCCGGTTGATCGCAACATCCTCCTTACCAGCAAAGAAGAAATTATTCTGCAAACACACGGTCGCCAGTATAGGGTTCCCTATGAATCTACCCCAACCACATCAGAAATGGCTCTAGCTACCATTGGACAACCATTGATGATTCCATTCCCTAACACTGAACCAAACCCTCGCATACCTCGTATGTTGTTACGATGAAACATACATAACCCTCATTCTAGGGAAGCCCATAACTACATTATTGTCGATGACTTAGCACAGTCTCCCACAGTCATGTCCGTATTGGAGGTCCTCCAAACCTATACAACTCATCGAAAATCCTTTCTTTCCTCCTTGTGGATAGTCGACCTAGCAGATACTATACTCATTACTTTTGATCTAGATAGCGGAGAACCACGCCTCCCCTCCCTGGTAGATTTCTAGATACCAGTTAAGATTCAGAACATCATAGTACATCGATGTGTCATCAATGAAGGTGCATCCACATGCATCATGTCCAAATTAGTTTGGAAACAACTTGGCTCCCCTAATCTAGTACCATCTACCATCACCCTACACTCTTATGACGTTGGACCATAGTCCCCTGAAGGGCTCTTCCAAAATGTCCCCGTAGAACTTGGGGGCAAAACCATCTTGATCGACATTGAATTTATTGACGCCCCACTTGATAAAAATATATTTTTTGGACATAGATACATGTAGGCTATGAAGGAAGTGTCCTCTTATATGTTTTGAATGATGATGTTCCCCCACAACAGGAAGATCATCACCATCAACCAACTTACACATTACGAGCCTAACCATTTTTCCAACATTGCTAACATTCTTCCCCTTGTCCGCACCAAATCAGATGATTTTTCGGTCATCAACATGGGTCCTGATATTTTCAAGGACCCATCCTTGCTGGGGGCATATCATGGATCACCACCTCTACTACATCGTTCAACACAAGTGTGTGTAGTATCCTCTGATGGAACACATATCAGAGACACTATTCCTCCCACCAAGGCCTCTCCTCACATCGAGATTCCACTAGTTGGAGAATTATTACCTTAGGAATCCCCTGAGAACCCCACTAAACGAATTCTCCCAGATCCCCCCCCCCCTCCAGGGGAAATCCATGTTTGGGAGATAGTCCCCCAAGACATTACCTAGATTCCCTTTTTCTATCCCCCACCTGGAGTCCAAGCATTCCAGGTAGCTGCGACCCTTACCCTTCCTAACATGGTGATTTTAATCCATGTATGGTATCTTCATACACCCGTGATGGTTTCTGAACCATCTCTCCCTCCTCATAGATAGGGAATATCGATGCATTTCCTAGTATAGGCTCCTACAACACCACCCTCACCCACAACTACTGGCACCACTGCCACTACTAGAGGCAAATGAAAGAAGAAAGATCCCATAGCTCCAATTCCTCCCCGAGTTCAACCTCCTTGTGCACTATGCGAAAGAGAAGGACACCCCACTAATATATATCCTACTCTTCCCGAGTTACGCAATATGATCCAACTCCCTAGAGAAACCACCAAGTACTTGGTGGACGTACTCCACCAAATATGTCCACTGCTACTACGAAGTCCTCAACCACACTCAATATGGCTAGTACACTCATCATTGCCTAGCTCTACCTCAATTTATCCAAATGTTAGCCGCAGTACACCAAATATCTCGGCTAGATACCTCTCATCCCCCCCCCCTACTAAGGCCCACATTAATGACATTCGATATATTTCATCATCAGTCCCCGCATGAATGAGGTACCCTCCAGAGTATCCATACATTCAATTTATTCCCATCAGTCCCTCATACCCTGTACATGATATCCCATCTGCATCCTCACCACTTGAGGAAAAAAAGGCTTCCCCATTGACTGTTCCCCCAGTCACCTATGAGGTGGCATTAAGGGCCAACCATCCATATATAGCCCCTTTTTCCCAACTTCCACACTCTATTACAGGAGCCCAGAGCCTCATTTTTCTAATCCGTTCTTAGCCATGGGATCCTGGTCCCGCCATCTACACATTCACATTCCTCGGGCCATCATATAAACTTGGCCCCAAAGGAGGATTTTTCTCACGTCATGTTAAGGTATGCATGCTCATGTTCAATTTTATCAAATAGTTGGTATATGTTCTTTATCATCATATATTGTTCATGTTGGGTATTTGGTTTTCATGTGTGTAGGTACCTGTTCATCAAAGTGATGTAGCCCCTTCGGGTATATGTTTGACACTACATGTCATTATTCCTTCTGTAAATCAATTGCATATCCCATTCATACCCCCTGACATTTACCTTTAGGGTCCTTACATCCGGCTCTGGAGTACCTTTACCTATACTATATTTTGGTACTGTCACTCGGTAGCACTCTCCCCCACACGAGTTTTCCCATTCATAGTCCCCCTTGGCCACTTGACACCCATGCTGATTTCACCTCCTAGGGATGGGAGTCTCGATAGTCTTATGCACTTTCGAGAATGAATTCCCTACTTCTTCTCATCATATTTCTATATTTCCCAAATGGACTCCCAGGTCATATCATCTTAGTTCTATTGACTGCACTTCTGAAGTATCATTATCCCTCCATATCATCCACCATCAACTTTTCCACATGCATATTGTCCTCCATTCACTTACCTAATACAGAAACCCACCCATGGGCTCCCCACCATCCACTAGTTTTATTTCACAAACTTGCGCCTTAATAGGCCAAGCCATCTATCACTGGGGCATGTGTTTCTATCTCTTTATACTCAACCCCAATTATTCTTTATTTATTTGATAATTTTTAATATCCTTTGTGTCTAGCATAGACTTAGATTTTTCATCGTCACCCTTGATGGATTTATTTTCCCTAGCAATGCAGCCCATGTTTCCCTTGGTTGGGGCATCCACTTTTTTCATTCCGACATTGTTCACAAACACAAAGTATCCCAAGTCCATACACCCATGATATCTGAGTTTGTCCAATTTTTTAGCCTTTGGCACAATTTAACCCCATATCTAGTCATCCCCATGACACTAGATCCAGTTTTACAATTGCTGCCAATCATCCTTCAAAAATTCCCCAACCAAGGGAAGTCTTGAGTCTCCCCTAATCTCAACTTCGCTCATGTTACCCATCAGTACTTGATATCATTTCAGTGGATTTCACAAAGCCCTTTTCTTATTGGAGTCACGTCTCCCTTTTTGTCAACATTGGCATAGTTTCTAGAAGGGTGGCAGTATATTGACTCTCAATACCTTTACAATGAGGAGTCTTAGACGCCACAGAGAGAATCATCATTTCTCTCTGATTCCGTTGACCCCCATAACATTTGAATTCAGAAAACTCTCATGTTATGGTGGGTCTTACTATGTGACTATTATAGTTGTTTCATACCAATTGAAGACCTATGAATTTGTTAGGCCCTCAATGCATACGAGTCATCGATAATTCTTACGGTCATCCTTGCCTTACTTCAGAGTCTGTTCACCATTCATAACTGTCATCTGTCGTTATCAACCACCCCCGAGGGCATTGCAACTATCTACATGAACATACATATTCAGTTACAGTCTCACATTTTGGTTACATGACACAAGCATGGGGCATGCCCACCTCTTTTGTACATAAATTTTATTTTTCTCCCTAGAGAAAGGTTTGGGTCCCACAGTTTTCTCTCTCCCTCTGACGGATCTGTCTTGCAGTTCCTCTCTTCACTCTTCATTACCATGACACTCTCAGCAAAATAAACATTGATGTATTTAGGCTATACGTATGCTCCTAACCTCACAAACCATGGGGCATATGTTATCACTGAAAAATCGTCCGCAACATCACACACAAATGGTTAAAGAATCACATTAATTCCAACAACAATTAGTCCACCTACAACACTAGAATGCATTCAAAAGGAAAAAAATACACAATTGGGTCAAAAATTGAAATGCACAGATTCACCAAAGGAATCACACGCACACTACGCAGTGTGCGCGGTACAACACCTCCCTCAATGAGCACAATGAACCAAGTGCATGACTATGTACGAGAAAATCCATGCACTTCTATGAACGACACATTTATGGATCTTGTTGTCCCCTTGACCACTTATGAACCAACATCGAACATGATTTGACCCTCATATCTGAGAAAAATATGAGTGGGAGGCTGGTCAAGGACTAAAGGGTGCCCTAAAATGCCCCTTTTTCACACTATGAACCAATTACATTTTCCCATGTATGAATGCTATAATTAAGAGCCATGGGTGCACTAAGAAACCAAGATCTTCACAGCATTGTTATGCTGCAAGAATTCTCCCTTCAGAATCCTCTTTTCTCTTTGGATCCTTCAAGCACCATTGCAATAGGCCATTCCACTCACCTCTTGAGGGAATAGGCATTGTTGTTCTTCACCATTTTTTGTTTCTTCCATTGTATGAAGAGCTCTCCATTAGGGAACTCAAGAGCCCTCCCAAGAAGGAAGAGGGGACTCATAAGTGCCTATTTTTCTCTATGGTGTTTTTCCTACTAATCTATTCATCCATTGGTAGCATTATGTTGGTCATTGTTTGATTTTCATGGTTCTAAGTTTCTCATGATTTCTAACATTTATTTCTTAGTTGTTTTAGTTTATTTCTTTGTTTATACATGTTTTTGGCTTGTTTAACCCACTCATAAACTTTTGTCTTGTCTAGCAGGCTCATCTAGACATGTAAGTGTTGTTGTTTTTCTCACCCAAGTGACAAAACCAACACAACAACCAAAAACTACCATTGGATCCTAGGAGGAAACTTCAACCACATCAAATCTCTTGAAGAAAAAGGTGGGGGCACAAGAAAACTAGACAATCAAAACAACTCCTTCTGTGAATCCATCAACAACCTTCATCTCATCGATATGGACTTTCGAGAAGGTATGTTCACCTGGTATAATAAATGATCGGGTAATCATCATATCACTTGCAAGCCCGATAGATTTGTAATATCAAAATCTATAATGATTGAAGGAATCCCTTTGGAGGCTAGCATCCTACCAATTTCCGGTTCCGACCACTGGCCAATCCAACTTTGATTGAACACGATAGGATCTCCTTAGCTCAAACCTTTATGTTTCGATAAATTATGGCTAGACCATCGAGACTTTCAAGAAAATTTCCCCACATGGTGGAAAAACATAAATATTTCTTACGACTCATGTATCTCTTCCAACAAAAGATGAAATTTTCAAGCAACACCTCAAGACCTAGAATAAAACAGTCTTTGGAAATATTTTCCAAGCCCTAAAAGACCTGGATATGTGCATGCAAGAGATTCAAAAAGAAATAATAGTTAACGACATCTTAGATCAACTACAAGAAGAGGAAGCCTCGGTCAAAAAATAATTAGACAAGCAATATGCACAAGAGGAGGTTATATGGAGACAAAAATAAAGGATACAATGGTTGTGTGAAGGGGAAAAAAATTCCAAAATTTTCCATCAGTCCATGATTCAAACACGCCACTTCAACAAAATTATCAGGATGGAAAATGAACAAGGTGATCTACTCCTCACACACAAAGATATTGAATAAGAATTCATCAACTTCTACAAGGATATCTTAATAGAACCCAACCAGGAGAGATCTCCATCCATGTCTAAATAAATCAACATTTTCCTTCCCTGATAACTGAAGAACAAAATATCATTCTCATTTGCCCCATCACCATAGAGGAGATTGACCAAGAAATGAAAGAAATTCCACCCAGGAAAGCTCTAGGTTCGGACGGTTTCACCATAGACTTTTTCCACCACTGTTGGCCAATGATAAGAGAATAAGTCTAGAAAATAGTTGAAGACTCTCGATACTCCAAGGACGTTCTATCAACTTTCAATGAAACATTCCTAACTCTCATACCCAAAGAATAAAGGACTGCGCACCCCAAATAGTTCATACCCATCACACTATGCAATGTCATGTACAAAATCATTAGAAAGGTAATTTCTATGTGCCTCAAAACCATTCTTCCCTTCATTATTTCAAAAAGAATAGTTTGGATATGTTAAATGTCAATAGATTCTGGATAACATCATTTTGGAACATGAAGTAATTCATTTCCTCAAGTCTTCTTGTAACCCTGGTATGACAATAAAACTAGACTTCTCTAAATATTTCGACAAAGTCAGTTGGTAGTATATGCAACAGATCCTCACAACTTTTGGATTTCACTCAGAATGGATCAGTTGGATTTTAAAACTTACTTCCAGTGCCTTCTTCTCCATTCTTGTCAATGGTTCTTCTTCCAAAACCTTCTCACCCTTAAGAGGCATATGACAAGGTGACCCTTGCTCTCCCTTCCTCTTTGTCATCCTAGTAGAAGGTCTCACCTAATACATTCAAGCTCACATAGACAATGGTGACCTCCAAGGTCTTAAGCTTCATGGCATGGATTCTCCCATATCCCATAGTCAATTTGTAGAAGATACAATGACAATGGGATATTCCACTGCGAAATAAGCTTCCACTATCAGAAAAATATTGGATGACTTCTCAATAGCCTCAAGAATCTCAATCAATCTAGGCAGATCACATGTTTTCTTCTTCAACACTCTGTAAACCATTCAATTCATTTTTTCCAACCTTTTGGGATTCACCAGGAGTTCACTTATGTACAATTAATTAGGTCCCTCCCTTACAGATAACCCCTCTCTCATCGTCCCCTAGGATCCCCTTCCAACCTCTCTAGACAACCACCTCAAAACCTAGACCTTCAGATCCCTGAACTTGACAGGCAGGCTCACCCTTCTAAAATTTGTGCTACAAGCCATTCCCTTATATATTTTCTCAGCGTTAGATGCACCCAAGACCATCATAAAGTCCATCTGATCCATTCAAAGAAATTTTATCTAGCAAGGAACTAAGGAAGGTCAAAAGTGGGCACTAGTCAAATGGGAGGATCTCTGCAAACCCAAGGCCTCAGGCGGCCTCAACCTAAGAGACCTAGGAATCCTCAATAAAGTCTCGGGGGACAAAAATTGGTGGAGATGGTTAACCCACCCTTCCAACCCCTGGGAAAATATTTGGAGACATAAATACGCCCCCAACATAGAGGAAAGAAACCTCATCAGACTCACCAACTAGCTTCCCATATCCTCAATTTGGAATGTTTCTTGCGAGAACTGCTTTCTCATTTAGGAACACGCCTTCTTGGAGGTTTGCAATGTGAAAACTGATCTTTTCTGAATTGATTCTTTGCAAAAATTACCTCCACTCCACCTCAAGGATAATATGTAGGAAATTTTCCAAGTTATGAGAAACACTACCCACCTCCCTATCTCTCATTATTGGAAAGTTCACTCTGATCATCCTCACAGGAGAGATTGGATTTCTACTCATTAGCTTATGGATTTAACACCAACCTGTAACTTAGATCCTTGGCATACATAAGTGGAGTCAAGGAAAATCAACATTCATCATGATCAATATATTCTCCATTGGGGCCATACACCACAGGGAATTTTGTCCATAAAATAGGCCTACAGGATAAAATAAAATCATCACTCACTAATGAGAGAGGAAATCTAGGAAATAATATGAAAATCAACCACTAGCCCAAAGTCTGCACTTTTCTTTGGCTGATTATCCAAAACAAAATCCTCACTTGGGAAAATCTTCTAAAGTGAGGATTCACAAGCCCCTCCAGGTTCCCTCTATGCTGCATTAAAAAAGAAACAATCGAACATCTTCTCAATCAATCTACTTTCAATTTCAACTTATGGGACCAACTGGATTCTATCATGTTCCCTACTAATAGAAAGGATGAAATCATCAAAGAAACATTTGAGCACTGGATACAACAGGCCTTCAGAAATACAATACTTAATCATATATGGCTTCTTCTCCCAAGCTTTCTCATATGGAAAATATGGAAAAAGAGAAACAACATAATATTCAAATCAACTTTGCTTCCTTAAGTACAAGTCTAGTCACGCATCCAATCCTGCATCAGAGAAACAATATGCTCTCAATCCTGAAACCATGAAGATCTTAAATGTGACCCACCTGAAGCCACCATCCTCTCCCATTGGAAACTCCTCACCAAGCCCCCTCCCACATGTCCCCCCTCATGTCCCCCCACCACCTCAAGTCCCTCTTCCTAGAGAAAACCCTTAGCCAGATTCATCAAACTTAATTTTGACAAAGCTTCTAAAGGAAACCCAGGCCCTAATGGATTTGGTGTGGTCTTTAGAAATGAACAAGGAAATATCCTTCTAATTTCGGTTGACAGCCTAGGACACAACACTAATAATGCAACTGAACTTTGGGCTCTCATAAAAGGAATGCTTATTGCCAACATGATGGGTTATGCCAAGCTCATTGTGGAGGGTTACTTTGAAATCATCTTAAACCTTTTCTCCAAGTTACTCAACGGCTCGACCCCCTCCAAAATCTCCCTTATCTAAAGACTGCTTAGCAATTTGGAACTCCTCCAATCCTTAATTCTCCCCAACACCACCCTCATTCCTTCTTATGTTCGCAGAGAAGGAAATTTAATTTTTGATGAACTAGCCAATGCAACGATGAATCTCACGAATGGTGATCTCCTATATTCACCTTCCCACTCCCTGAATCACCCCTTATTTGATGAATTCTTGACAATGGCTCTCAAAGACAACTCAACCCCAGATGGGGTGATATTTGGTGGCCATGTTCACTATGCAACCTTGCACGTCAACCACCCCCTCTCTCCTAGGGTGGAGACCCAATGATGTTCATTTACTTCACATGCGACCACCTCTGCAAGGGCACCTAATATCGTCCTCCTTCATGTACGCCGCTCGTGTGACACTGATGGATCCTCAGCCACCTCTGTAGGTTAACCTCGTGACTCTCCTTTAGTATATGGATCATTACGCTCTTTCCTTGGCCCTGGGATCTCTTATTCATGTGCCTTCTCTTCATTCCAGGTTTCATTTTCTTTATTTTCTCCAATTACCCTCCTTTGTCCTCATGCACCTGTTGCACCCCCTATCTCCCTCTACGTGATTCACCCTACAATCATCTTATGAATAGAATGCGAGGTTGCTCACTCAGAGCCAGTGCATGCTCAACTCAGAGTGGACGCACTTCTTTCACTTCTCATCTTTGTTACGCATATCCCTACCACAACAAAATGGCCCAACGTTCCTCTCCTCCTACGAGTGAAGCCACTGATAAAAATACACCCTCTGCTCCACCCATGACTTCCGCCACAGCTCCACTTCACCCCAATCCAAACACAGCCTCCAGTTCTTCCCACACGCCTCTGCCTCACCCTGTTTTCACTTATGCTCAGAGGAAAACCATTCTACCATTGCATCGGGACAATAAAGAAATGAAATTCTGCTAGGGGCTAATGGAGAAGCACCTAGATTGACTTCTCGATTCAGGAGTAGAAGACCCAAATCAGCGCCACACCACAGAGGAGCTACTATAGTAAACAATGGATCCAAAATGGTTGGATGCATCTGAGCATGCTTTCCCCTACATCTACACAAGCAAGTAATTTTCATGGCTTGTTATTTTTTGTTCCTCATAGCCTCTGTTTGGCCTACCAAGCCATAGAGCTATGTTTTCTACTTCAATAATAGGGTTAGCTCAATTATTTTGACTGTTCATCATACAACTTCATAGATAGTAACTGTTATAGCATAATTTTATGGGAATTTTATCTCTGGTGGTGCAGTTGGTTTCCTTTCATGGTAGCCTCAACACCATTTTCTCGGACATTGTATGTAAACTTTTATCCTGAAAGGTAATACTACTACTAGCTTACAAAATAAAAAGAAAAAAAAAATAGAAATGAAAGGTAAGTTTTATAATACTAGTGTAATGTATAATGTATAATTTCTTATTTTTTTGTTCATGATTTACTAGCGTAAAAATGTAATTTAAGAATAAGAATTAAACAATTCAATTTCATTATCAAGTATAACATTCGACAAATAATCCCTACAACAATTCACCTATAACTAGAATATTAAACTCAAGTATTTATTTATAAGTTTATTTATAGCAATCTATTCAACAATTTTTAGCAAGATTTATGGATTCATAGTGAAAAACATGTTCTATTCTGTTTGATTTAGTCCAATCTAGCTCCTCCATAGATTTGGCTATCCCAAACTAGATTTTAATCCTCATAACTAACTAGGAATAGCCTATCTATTTTCCTATCCCTAAGATCCAAGAGCAACAACCAACCCACAACCAATATCCCAATAGTTCTAATAGATCACATATTTTTTATAGTTCCAACAATTCTAATAGTTCTTCACCATCTCAACAATGCAAACTTCCTCTCTAATAGCTCCCCCAATCCCTTTATATATTCACCACATTTTCCCATTTCTATCCCCCTTCCCAAGTTCTTCTCAACCATGCTCATTAATGACCATCAACCCCTTCTAGATAATTGTCAAGAGTTAATTAAAATAAAACATTAAAAGAATTACATAAACTATTTAAACAATGTTCCAAGTTCCTATTTCTCATGTGATGTGATAAATAAAACTTAACTATTTTCTCTGAAATTCATGCCAACCCACCATACCCATTTAATACACCATATCAACCAGTGCATCAAGTCAAAGAGGACATTTAATGCTACTAGATATTTACAATGCAATATAATTTCCCTAATCCTTCAACCATTAATCCATAGAGTATCTTAGTTGTTTTAAAAACCAAAATATGAGGGAAGCAAGGAAACCTATTGAAGCAAGGCTCATGAAAGAAGATTCAACCACCATGATTGGGAATAAGGAATGATACTTATTGGTTCTAATGACGTGTAGAAATTATGCACAAAACATTGCCATATAAAATGATCTTCGTTTTGCTATGTAGAAAATAATATTTTTTCAAAACATAATCCATTGAAAGAAATAAAAAAAAAAATTGTGACGAGATTTAATGGTGGAGCATATGCTCCAAGATTTATCATTAAGCTCCAAAATAGTGTTTGTACATTATCTCTATATGTATCACTATGTATCTCACTTTCTATATCCAAGTGAGAGAAATTGTTCCTATATATACACAGCTTCGTTCTAGATATATCCACTAATAAATTGTATGGATCAACCCATAAATATAATACAGTGTCATTGGTCTACATAAGTGAATCCCAAAAATAACTCATATAATGTGACATAAAGTGACCATTATAATTTAATAATTACTCAAATGATTCCCTAAAGTTGCATAAAACATTAAATCACATATATTACAGTGATCACATGGAAGAGTATGTTCAAGTCTCGAGTATGAGTGATGTGGAAGGGTGTGTATATTTCCTTTAGAAGGGGAGTAAAAGACTTTCATCTCGGTTAGACCCACTACATTTGATAGATTGGTTCACCATAACAAGACTAAGTACAACAAACTTTAATCATGCCTCAATTCAACATTTGGTATTAGAGCAGCTTCTTTCACTAGTTATATTAGTGTGGAAGAAGTTGGATGGTAAATACTAGAAGTCATATCATGCAAGTAGAGAGTCATTTTAGGGAGGACTAGTAGATACCATTTAGAAAACAAAGTATGAACGTGAAGAGGTTATTGTAGAATGAGAAGATCGTCATAGTCAAAGAGGAAGAGTTTAGGTGTCCTTGTACAAGATTGATGAGTATGGAAAATGATGTCTTATACCCTCAATGAAATATGCAACAACAATAGGCTTTTTTTTAAACAGTTAGCCAGTACTCTGAGTTTGATGGTACTACCCAATTTGTTGTCAACTTGTACAACATATGCATCAATGCTTTGATAACCAAGTAGCACAAATGCATTACATAATAATAAAATATGAAGTAAACAATGAACATAAATTAAATTACGTTATGTTACAAGTTTAACGAAAGCTGTGGTATATGAAATTTAAGAGGAAGCTTGTATCACTGGAAGGTGGTGGTCGCAATTAAGAAAGCAATGTTATTTGTTTAAAATATGGTGAGCTGTGGGCCATATAAGAGTAACACTGCACACCAGTCTCCACATCTGAGGCTCTTTCCATGAAGCTTCCTCCTCCTGAGTCTCTTTCTGTCTTATGTCGATGTCCATCTGAGTCAGATCTCACAATAACTTGAGAGATCTCCGAATTAGTCAGTCCTTTCGACGGGCGTTTATATGAGAGCGAGTGAGCGAAGTGTAGAAAGCATCCCGGTCGACACGCTTATCGACTTTCCAGCCGAAAAACAGTGGGGAAATTAAAAAACAGTGTCACGTTTCAAAATTGGGTGTCTAATTTCAAAGGGTAGTTAATGCTTCATGCTTACTTGTCTGTTCCTACCATGGACTGAATCGCTAAAATCGCGACCTAATTTTTTCAATAAGCAACATAAATAAGAAATGAAAGTAGGGTTTTTTCCTTGAAGGGAAATAGAAATATAAAGAAGGCTAAACATTTTATCTTGGTAATTTCTACTCAGTGAATATAAATATTAAAGAGATTAATTATTTTATGAAATTGAATTGGATTGGTTGAATCATGTAAAAATCTTTTAAAGAAAATGGAAATACTAAAAAAATTAAATATTTTATGAAATTGATTTTTTATTAAATTTTAATTAATATCATAATTTTGAATTGTTTAAATCATTATGTTTATATAAAAATGGATTCAACATTCTTTACTCTAATACTTTTATTGTAATTTGATTTTATAATATTAAAAATTAATATATAATTATATTAATAGAAAATGATATTTACTTATCAAAATATTTTGAATAATCAATAAAACAAATTTATAAAATTATAACTACTATAAAATCCAAATACTTTATAACATTTTTTAATTAACCTCTCTCTCTATATAATTTGTTATTAAATATGAATACCACTTTTTCTTATATGTCTTAATCCTATAATAAGTTCAAAGAATTTAAGTACCTTTTCAATAAAATTGTGTATCTTTTATGGGAAGTTGCAAGGAAGCTTCATGAAAATTAAATGATCTTTTTATATGATCATATGATGTATTCTCTTCGTTATGAAATGATGTGAATAACTCAGAATTAATGATTTTTCATAAAGAGGTGTCATTTTGTTTTTTAATCATATAATTAAAATTTTAACTTTGTATTAGCTAATGTAAGTTTATGGAGACTTTTTTTATCCTTAGAAAAAATCTACATTCTAGTTTTTCCATGAAAGTTGAAACTTTGCAATGTTATAGAGTTGAATCATAGTGACAAGATTGGTATAGTAAATGCATATAGACATTATGTATAAGGCCTACATATCCAACACTCAGAACATATTGTTTACCTTCCTTGGAAACTAAGGTTGATCTTCACACATCATCAATGTCATTTTAGAAATAATATGGAGGTTTTTGACATCAACAACATTAATAAGGTTAGTAGGGGTTAGTTCCATATGGCATTTATTCGTAGGAATAGTACATTTAGTTTTTTTCATAGAAGAGGTGTTGTTTTCCCGTGGTCTTCTTTGAGCTTCTCCAAGGCTAGTGTCCCATTCCTTTGATCCCTTGTGGAGAAGTAAGAAGTTGCATTTGAGGCCCCAACTCATTTGTGAATAATGTCCCTTGATATCAAGGTAAGCTTGACACTAATGTTTAGAAATAATGAAAAATAAATCTCGATGTATTAAGAAAAAAAAGAGTATGATGAGGGTTCATGTAAACTCACTCTCAACAACCAACACCACTTTGTGACATTAAAATAAGGCACTAGTTGGTCATTTCCATGCTATGCGCTATAATGAAAAGTTACTTATACAATGGATGACCTATCATTGGGTCAATTTTCCGTGTTACTATCCAACTCTCGCCTTGGATCATTGGGGGTACACCACATTCATGTTCAATAGTGAGAATGATAGGTTGAATATATCTAATAGTGGCCTATGCCTTTGGGTTGACAACTCCACTATGAATTTGTTTAATTCATTGCCATGTTTTGGCTTGGTAAAGTAGAAGGTTACCAAGATACATGTGTTGGTTAAATTACCCTCCATCCCTATTGAGTTTTGGAAGGATGATATTTCTAGGGTTACAGGTAACAAGCTGAACATTTTACTAAAAATAGATTTATCTACTATGGATTCTTTCAATCGGGTAGTGTTGAAAATATATGTCAAAATGGATCTCATAGAGGGTCTATTAGAGGGTATCAGTCTAGTTGTGGGTGACAAGGACTTCTATTATATATTAGATTTCCAAAATGTACCCTTTAAATCCTCATACAAAAAAGGTAGCATACCAAATCCCCTCTTTACTACCTTTGAGGTGATGGGGTACTATAGGGAAAATCCAAGTTCCTCTCTTATCAATATGTAGCATGACCAAGATTCCTTCCTTGGACATCCAATATTACCTACAAGGTTATTTATCCTCATAGATAATCCAAATAGAAACTATAATAGAAATTTACAATGTAGAATTCATATGAAAAATATAAAATATCATTGGAAATAACAATGCATATTTAGAATTATTTCATTACCCACTAAACTCAATGCATTAGAAAAACATAAAAAACATTCCACGAGAAATAATTCATGAATACTTATCTACAATAAGGCCATGTCCACCAAATTGTTTGTTGAGGAGTGATTTTCTTCCTATCCACATGAATCATTTATGGATTCACCCCCAAGACAAACCATGATACCACCAAGGTGAAGGAACCTCCTATAGGGATCTAAAATCATTCAACCCAACTCATTACTCTAATGATAATCTAGACTACTCACTACAAATCTCTCAAATCCCCCTTCCAACACTCAAAGAAGCCATGGTAGTCTCTTCTACCACCCCACAAAACATATGGGAGACTCAATCGTTCTATGCTCAACAATCCCTAGGTGTATCCTTCCATTCCAATTCTCTTTAGCATGTACAAAAATATCCCAATCTATTATTTTCCTTTTGGTAATATCCTCAGATAGAAAACACTTGGCCTCGAGACAATCAATGAGAAAAAATAACAAGGTTGTAGGAATGAATCTTTTTTATGAACTACTATGGACACTTCATCCATGCTATGTCTCTCCAATGATTCCATTTACTTCCACATTTTAAGTAGATATCTTTCCCAATTTTTATGGGATCTTGCCATCTACTAACACATGAAAAATGATTTTGAAAACAATCATAACAACTATCATTTTAGTGATCAAAAATCAAGGAGAACCATCCCCATAGAATGGGATCTTGTCTCATCTCCATGCCCACAAATGCATCAAAATAATCCATAATGGTAAAGTTTGCATGGAAAATACAATGGAAGAAATTTTCTTGCATGAGACCCCTCTCTCTTCCTAAGGATACAATAGGTATGACCATTGAAACTTGTACTTAGTTCATACTCACAAGTTAAATATTGATTATACATCTACAGGAAAACATGGGAAAGGAAGGGTATCACTTCAAAGGACAATGTAAAGATCAAATTAGCCAACAACCATTGTTTCTCTTCCCCTTTTGTGGTATAATAGTCCCCTTGTCGTTCCCTCAAGAAACCATTTTGGTGAATATTGTATTATTATTTATGTTCTTCATTTTCATACATGATTTTACATATACATGAGCATATCATGGAAAATATACCCACCACATTGTAAACCTATCCCACCACTTGAACTCTTATGCATTCACTAGTCACGTCTTGGCCTTGGGATCTACACTGGGAATATTTACAATGAATTTACATGTTTACAAAATGGGATGGTTATATCTCATCCCACATGACTCGATTCCCACCACATAAATAATATGTGATTTATTGCATTATAATTTAGGGGTCAAAATTGGGAAATTACATTCCCCTTCCCCAAGTTGAAATATCACCATCCTTGTTGTTATATTCCTTGCAACAAGAAGAGCATGTTTCCATGTCTATGTTCTTTAGCTACATCCATGTTTCTATCATTTTCGTTGTTTCTTGCACTTGGTGGCTATATGGACAACATTTTCCCAAAATTACTTTCACTACCTTGAGATTTTTCGAGGCCTTATAATTTCAACATATACCTATAACAATAATCAAGGTAAACATGCATATCCTAACCATTTATATGCAACAATTATTCCCTCCATATGAATTTTAATTTATAACTAAATCACATATATTCATAGCACAAGATAAAGTATGCAAATCATCCCAATACTTATCTATATGAGTATATATCTTCTTCTTCACATTGTAGGATAAATCCACAATCGAATATCTAATTATGAGTAGGAAATACTACACTAGTTAATTTAAAAAGAAAGAGAGGAGAGAGAAAAATAGAATCAATCTTCACATGTAAGAGACTAAGAAACCAACTCAAATCACATTGTATTAATCCTTGATCATGAGTACAATATATAGAACTCTCCACAAGAGGAGTAATGCACACTAGGTTAGGGTTTCCATGTGCATGCTCAAGTAAAAACACAAATAAACTCTCTCTTAGTATCAGTTGACAAGCCATAAATGGAGTTAGTCATGCATAAGTGAGAACTCATTCATACAACTCATTAATGTATAAATATACTCCATGACTAATAATAAAATTGAATACTTAAGGAAACGTGTGCAATTATATAGGAGAATAATATTCTCACTCACATGTGCTCTCTAGCCATGAAATATGAATTATGTTCTAAAATCAAATAATGAAGCATTGTTTCTCCTAGAAAATAGGAATTTTTCTAATGGTGGTTTATAAGCCCATGGAATTTGTCTAATGTTTCTTAAAAAAGAAGAAGAATGCTAACATGTTTAGTTGCTAAGATGATGTTTCCCTCACTCCTAGAATGTCCCTTGATGAAACAAACTCATTTTTAGTGAAAGGCTTGGTGAAGATGTCTTCCACCTTCTTTGAAGATGGACTTAACTGCATATCCATGACTCCATCTTGAATCTTCCCTTTAATAAAGTGCATAAGAAACTATATTTTCTTGGATCGCTACCTATGAACTGGGGTATCTACAAAAATTGAGAGTACTCTGATTATCACACCATATAATTGTCGGACGATGAAAATGAACTCCCAACTTTATAAGAAAGTGCTACAACTGAATATCCTAAGTAGTAACATTCATTGCACCCATGTTCTCTACCTTTGCTGATGATAAACCAATTGTTGATTGCTTCTTTCTTTACCATCATATAGGTCTTGATTCAAGGTAGAGGAAATATATTGAAGTGGAGTTTTGATCAGTGTTATCTCCTGATCAATGTAAGTCTGTGTAACCAATAGGATATAAGGAAGATATTTCAGCATAGCGGATACCAAAGTTGGTAGTCCCCTTGACATATATGAGAATACTCTTTGTTTCCTTCCAGTGAAGCTCATGTGGCTCATGTATGTACCTGTAAATTGATATGATTCCATAAGAGATGTTCGTTTAAGAGTGTGTAAGGTAGATAATACTTCCCACCAACTTTCAATATCTAGTACAATCAACCAAAGGTGATGCAACAACATCCTCTAGTCTAACCCCTCACTGAAAGGGTTTTGGATCTAGATTGAAACCTATCAAATAGATCTATGACATACTTGGACTGAGACATCTTGATTCCTAAACCATTCTATCTAATTCCAAGACCAAAAAATTAATGCAACCGTCCCATATCTGTCATAGAAAACCTGTCATGAAAAACATTCTTCACTACAACAATGAAGGAGGTTGAGTTCACTGTGATGAGTAAATCATATACATATAGAACTATCAGTAGAAGGGAATATTATTTCCTCATTATATACACATTATTATATAATCTACATCTAATAAAACTTCCAGAGAGATGAGAAGAGTCCATTTTAGCATACCATGCCCGAGGTGGTTTCTTAAGTCCGTACAATGACTTCCTCAACCTGAAAACTAATGATGGAACCGAAACAAATCCCTCTGGATTATCCATATATATCTCCTCATTAATATCTCCATTTAATAATGAATTTTTGACATCCATATGGTGTACCTCTCACTTTCTAACTACTATAGTAGCTAGAGCTAACCGAATGGAATTAGTCTTGGAAACTAACACAAAAGTCTCCTCATAGTCAATGCCTTGTACCTATGAGAAACCTTTAACTAATAAAAAATCCTTATACTTTATAATTTATCCATAAACATCCTTATTTGTATTTAAAATCTACTTACACCTAACAAGCTTCATGTTGGAAGGTAGAGGAACCAACTCTCATGTGATGTTCTCCATCAGGGAATTGTACTCCTCTTTCATAGTTCCCTTGAAATGGGGGTTTCCTTCATACTATGCATAAGAATAAGGATATTATATAAGTTCCATATAAAAATAAATAGATAGGAAAGGTTATGGGGTAGTAAGAGCTTGCGGAGGATTGAAAAAATAATATTTGGTTCTTCGTGGATCAGCGAGCTCACCCACTAGATCACCCACTACTTGAAGAGTCTGGTGTGCCCATCATGGTAGATGTTATCAACCAAAATATTATTTATGATAATTATAAATATGAGAGATATATATTCAGAGATATGATTATAAATCTTATCGGAATAAGTCTCATGAAGTTATGAAACTAGTGGCTGTGGAGATGGAGGTGTGGACTACTCTGGAAGTACTTGTGAAGGACCCTATTCAAACTTAAAACTCCTATGAATTAAGAATGTATTTGAATTATTATCTAGAAACATGGAATATTAATCAACATGTGTTATAAGAGACATGCACTCAGATTTATGAGTAAATTGAGATAAGGTGTGCAACCTAGAATGGTGATTAACCTCACCAACAACAATTTTTTAACCATCTGACAAGTCAGAAATAATAACATTCAAAGTGAAGTACACCTTCTTCCTTGATCCTCAATGAGTGATTTCATATATGGAGAGGAGATTCAACAAAATTTTTGGAACATGAATTACATCCTAAAAGCATCCATGGTCTATATCAACTCTACCCCAATCAAACACTTTAGCAAGAGAATCATCTCCCACGAAGATCAGTGGTCTAGAACAAGTATCCAAGTATAATAAAAGTGTATCCGATGAGGCCATGTGATGGGTAGCCCCTAAATCAAGAACCTAAGAATTAGGAGAATATGAAATAATAAGTAAAGCATGACCATTACCTCTTCCATATGATGTCCTATCCATTGGCTTCTTCCTTGCATTATTCAAAATACAATTCTCGAGGTGTTTTTTCTCAAGTGATTGTGCCATGATATCTATGGTATTTTTCATGCAATAATTCTCAGGATGGAACCCCCTGTTATAGTAGGAACTCTTAGTCTTCTCCTTCTTTCTCTTTGATTCTTTACAACTTGAACTCTCATCTGTGGATTTTTTTTTACCTTCCTTCTTTTTCTCTTGGTGCTTCTTACTCTTATTCTTATGCTTATTCGTCTTTGAACTTCCTTAAGTTGTAAGTGAATGGGGATTTGAACTCTTGAGCACCCCTATATAGATTAATTTTGTCTAATCATGGATAAGTGACTCGATTAACTCATTTAGGGATGGCATATTCCATGTAGACCCCATAACTAACCTCGTAGTATGAAAATAAGAAGTGTAGACATAATACTTTGGACCTAGTTTGTTTGGAATTGAAAAGATTAATTGTTCATATTTATTATCAATTCCATGAGCCTTAACATATGAAATCAAAGTTTTAAACTTACATAAGTAGTCATGTAGGGTCTCAAAATATCTTGGATTCAATTCATGTAGATCATTCTCCAGCTAATGACCTCTTAGGTTTTCTTTCTTTCCTAGAAAATCCTTCAAATTTTTCCAAACATAATTAGGAGTCTTTCAAGTATTGATATGGAAGAGGATATCCAGAGATATGCTCAAGAACAGTTCTCGTAGGCTTCATCCATTCAGTTGAAGAATTTTTCTTTCTCTATGGTTGAAGTAGGTTCTTCCTCAATCCCCATGGTGACCATATACAATTGTTTTTGTGAAGTAGAAGCTCTATATTGGGCTTCCACTCAAAGTATTTGAAGGGTGTCAAGATCACTAAAGAAGATGGATAATCCATAGTTCTCTTTGGGATTTCTAATATGATATGTAAACTTGCAATAAAAGTGAATTCTCCTTCACAATAATATATGTGATACCATGTAGGATTAAACCACACACCAAGATTTAATTGTGAGTAGGAAATACTACAGTAGTTAATTGCAAAAGAAAGAGAGGGGAAATAAAAATAGAATCAATTTTCACACATAAGAGACTACGAAACAAACTCAAATCACATTGCATTAATCCTTTATCATGATTACAATATATAGAACTCTCCACAACAGGAGTAATGCACACTAGGTTATGGTTTCCATGTGCATGTTCAAGTAAAAATAAAAATAAACTCCCTCTTAGTATAAGTTAACTGGCCATAAATGGAGTTAGTTATACATAAATGGAGTTAGCCATGCACAAGATCATGCATGTATAACTAGATTCCATGACTAATAATATAACTGAATACTTAAGTTTAAGTGTGCACTTATCTAGGAGAATAATATTCTCACTCAAGTGCACTCTATAGCCATGAAATAGGAATTATCTCCTAAAATAAAGGAATGAAGCACTCTTCCTCCTAGAAGATAGGAATTTTCCTAAGGGTGATTTATGAACCCATGGTTTTGGAAACCCATGGTATTACAGATATTCAACCACCGAATAAAAATGGACCTTCTATAAATAGACATGTTATAAATAGAAGTCCTCCAGAGAAAGTGGAAAAATGGAAAAAATAGTATGCCACTAATTATGTATTTGAGCAAGTACCCGAACATACATAGATTTCATAAGGAGGATTCAACTCACTATATTTTTTGACACTCCAAAAATAGACAATGTCTTCATGATTCCATCTAATACACAACATGAATCTCTTAAAACATATTCATTCATGTTTCATTTTCCTTGCAACACTCACCCTTCCAGACTCAAGATTCACCTTCATTATGGAATTATACTCATTTCCATATCCAAGACAATTCTACCCACATTCTATCCTCTTTGAAAAAAAATTAAATCAACCACAAAAACTGTGAGTATTCATGTATATATTATCTTCATTATAGTATTCAAAACAACCCATGAAATGTTGTCAAAAGTATAACACACCAATATTTTAGTCATTTTTAGTTGTCAAAAACATTGTCCACTATATATGCATTATCGACACAACAAGAATTCACACATTGCAAATAAATACATGTGCCAACATTCATGAATGCACAATCACAACTTGCACATTTACAAAATCTACTTATACACATTCACTCAATGCATCCTTGCATTGGTTCAAGAGTACAATAATGCCAACTCATATGATCTACCATGATAAGTTGGAGGGTTGAACCAAAACCTATGCACATCACCCAACCATGTCCCCAAGACTTGTTTATTCATATAGACACATTCCTCTTCAACCCAAACAAAACACTAGGAATTCCCTTTTTCTTTGTTAAATAGTCCCTTAGGTGTAATAAAAGACCTTTCCTTTCTCTCCTCAATCATCCCTTTGGAAACTTTTCCTCCTCTTATGGTGCTCTGAGTGTTGGGAATGAGATTATACTCCATGATACAAACATAAATAGGGAGAGCATTGGACACTTGTTGATTTTTATAGCCTTTCTCAAATCCAAAAATACATGGCCTCACACATGGTGATGGCACATAGAATCCATTCCACAAACACGAGTATAATACCCATTCATTGTAGTTATTAACTCCTAACCAACTTGAACATGACATACTAACTCATGAATGCATCAAAAGGCTCTAAAAGTATTTAGAGACATCAGGATTCCTTGTTTTAGCTCACTTGGGTATCAATCACATGAGTTCATTGAAATGACATCATAAATGTATAAATGATGATATCAAACATGACTAAACAAATTCTTACCTAGTTCCCTTCATCATCCATGCAATACCAGTATGACCAATTTCTTATATGTATGGTTTCCATCAACATCTTTGATGTTACCTAATCAATCGGTGCCTCATGGGAACTCAGATGATCCCTACAACAAATTCATAACAATTTATCTCCTTGTCCTCTTTCCTCCTCTTACGGTTTACTATCATAGTTAGTTGCATCATTAACATCTTCCACCATTATTGGCCATACAACAAATGAGAAACTACATTAATTCCTCATGCCATGCTCATTGCATATGTATAGCATACCAATTTTAGTTAGTATGCAACATCACATATATTCTCAAACATAACTATATGCACTCTACCACATATGATTTATTAATACATATTCATTCTATCGATTCTACTCTCTTGCATTCTTAGCATTCTCATGCCTAGAAAAATATAAACAATGTAGCAAGAGAAGAATGCATAAATTCTCCCTTCCATTTCCTTTGCATACCATGGAATTCCACAACATAGATAATCTACTTCATGGAATTTCTACCAACAACAACATAACATATCATTATTTGTTATATTCTAACCAAAGTAATAATACTTAATTCATATTAATAAGCTATACTTTCTACTTCAATGGCACACAACTCTACTCTACAAAAACAATTAAGTTTAGGGTTAGAAATTCTCCCTCATTTCCAAATATAGGGTAGTTAATGCTCACTTTTATACTCCTACGATTGACTGAGTTGATAAAATTGCAATTTTCCAATAAACAAAAAAATATATAATCATCATTAAAATAAGGAAATGTAAGGAAATGAAAGTAGTTTCTAGTTTTTCTTTTTTAATAGAAGAAATAGAAATGTGAAAAATGCTAAATTTTTTATGAAGGTAGTTTTTAATATTTTTTCTTAAAAGAAAATAGAAGTTTTTAATATTTTTTCTTAGAAATATGAAGAAACATAAACATTTTATTTGAATTTTTATTAAATATTTGTTAAAAATATATTTTTAAATTATTCAAATCTTTATTTTTATGTCAAATTAGATTCAATACCTTTTAATACTCTTATTGTAATTTGGTTGTGCAATATTAACAATTAGTATATGAAATTTCATCAATATAAAATGATTTTTGCTATATTTCAAACAAAAAATATTGATTTTATTTTTTTCTATTTTGAGTCATCAAGCGAAAACATCAAATTTATAAATACAACTATAATAAAATATAAATATTTCATTACTATATTATTATAGTTTTTGTTTTGGATTAACCAAAAAATATATAAAATATAGTAAGATGTACTTAATGTTGTTTGTCATAAAATATAGTAAGTTGTACTTAATGTTGTCTGTTATAAAATATAGTAAGATGTTCTTAATGTTGTTTGTTATTAAATATATACATGATATTACATATTTTGAGTGTCGTGGGGTTTTTAAGGGAATTGAATCTATTTATGCATTCAAAAACACATTTTTTTTTACTTTCTGAAATTATCACTGGAATACGACAATACAATTGTTGGTGAAATCACAATTTTACAATTCTTAAATCGCGTTTTTGAAAGTATAAGTAAATTTAGTGCCCTAAAAAACCCTATGGAACCTGGAATATGTAATCTCAACCAATAAAATATGAAATTTTCTGAATTTCCGACCAGAATTTGGGAAAAACTTGTTGGAAAAAATACTTGTAAAAAGGTAAAATTGTAGAACATTTTGTCTATGTCACGAAAAAAGGAGTAGTCTCATTTTGACATTTCAATCATGGTAAAACATTAATTCTTGTTTCTAGTAGCTAATGTGAGCAAGGGTTCATGGAGGATTATTTATTACTATTAGAAAATCCACATTCTAGTTAATTTGTGAAGGTGGCTTATTTGTTTTCTCATAAAAGTTGAAGGTTTCCCCTAATGAATTAAATGATATAGAGTTGTGCCATAGCGACAACATTTGTAGAGTTAACAAATCTAGGAATATGATATCAAGATTATGCATGGATCCCTTTGTGATCCACCACTCCTTGGGAAGAATGGCCTACCCATCCCTAGGAGTTAGGATTGATCTCAGTAGATCATCAATGTCATTTCAAGAATAATTTGAAGGTTTTTGACATCAACAACATTGATATCAAGATCAATGTGGGTCAATTCCAAATGCTAGTTATTTGTAGGACTAATACATTGTATTTTTTCATATAAGTGGTGTTGTTTTCTTGTGGTCTACTATGGGCTTCTTCAAATATGGTGTCCCATTCCTTCAAGCCTGTATGGAGAATCAAGAGTTTTTATTTCAGGTCACAATGCATCTACTAATAGTTTCCCTTGATTTCAAGGTAAGAAAGACACTAATGTTTAGAAATAACTGAAAGTAAATCTCAATGTACTAATAAAAAGGATGTTATGATGAGGGTTGAGGTAAAATCATTCCTTGTATCCCACGCCAATTTGGAGTATTTAAAAAGGGAATTAATTGGTCATTTCCATGCTAAGTGATATAATGAAAAGATACTTATACAATGGACATCCCATCATTGGATCAGTTTTCTACACTACTATTGAACTCTCACCATGGATCCTTCACGGTATAATGTATTTGTGTTCAATAGTGACAATGATAGGATGAATGTCTCCAATAGTGGCCTATGAATTTGTGTCGACAAATATACTCTATCTTCTTTTAATTGATCGCCATGTTTTTTCCTGCAAAAGTAAAAGGTTACCAATATACACGTGTTGGTTAAATTAGCCTTAATCCCTATTGAGTTTTAGAAGGATGATATTTCTAGGATTATAGGTAACAAGCTAGGCATTTTCCTAAAAACATATTTTGATGCTATGAATTTTTTCAGTCAAGAAGTGATGAAAATCTATGTCAAAATGTATCTCATAGAGGGTCTATCAAAGGGTATCAGTCGGGTTCTGGGTCACAAGGACTTGTAAAAATAATTGGACCACCAAAACAATGTTGAAAGATTGATTGTCATTGATGTCAGCCCTTGAATAATTTCAGTACCCCCAATGGTATGGTTATGGAACCTGTAATTGATCAAGGAAAAAGGTCATGAAGAATGGTGTAAATGCAAGTAACTCACTCATGGATGAATATTCCTTGCCATGCCATTTTCGGTGATGGGTGGTATTCCTCCTCGTCATCTTGTTTTCAGTGACAGGTGGTACACCATGTAGTTCCTCATGGCTGAGGAGTTATGGCCTTGTGAAGTTATAAGCCCTGAAGAATCATTAAGGAGGACATAGTTGGTTACAAGTCCTTAATGAAAGGGTAAGTGGTTGTAACATGAAAGTTAAGAAGCCCCTAATTATAAGGAAATAGGTGACCCAAAAAAAGTATAAATAAACCTCAAGGAGTCATTCAAAAGCACATTCACTCACTTATTCTATTGAATATCTTCTAGTGAAATAGTGATCTATTGGCAAGTTTTGCGATGTTGAAATATGAGGTAGCAAAAAGTGAGAAGTGCGGGAGTTTCATGGTTTCATATGAGAGAGAAATTCATTGAGGAAACCCTAGTTTGGCTAAGCCATGCGTATTAGACCGCTAGTGTCCCACAAGGCATCCCCATGGGTTTCTTAAGGCTCGTCATGTGAGGCCCCGCATGACAAGATGTCTTAGTCTCGTGAGGACAAGAAATATTTGAGGGTAATACTAGTACCAAGTCCCTAAAGTTAAAAGTTAGCCTATAGGTCACATCTACTATGTATCAGGGAATCTACAAAGGTATTGGTATGCTTTTTGTATTTGATTATGATATGATGAAACCTTGAGGTATGTTTGGTTTGGCACATGATTGAGGTATATTTTGGCTAGATGGTTGATAGAGGTATATTCTTGTATCTGGTTATGATATGACTATTATGGTTCAAATTTTAGATGTTGATGTATATTTAAGGTATACACTTGATGTATGGTGGCATATGCATCAGGTACATGCTTGGGTTATTTGAGGAACTTCATTGATGATATGGTTCGGGTCTATACATGATTGATGCTATGGTATATAGTGTTGATATTATATGTCATTGATTCTCTAGTACATGGCACATTATTAGATACTCATCATTGATGCTTTGGTATCTACATTTGGCATATCTCATGGTTTATACATTTATGCATATGTTGGTACAAAGTTGATGGATGATATGGTACAGGTTTTGGTATAGCACAAGTTGATGGTATAATGAAAGTTACAAACCATATATATATATATATATATAATATTTATAAATTTATTATTCTTTTCTTATTCAAATGTACAACAATGTGTATAAATACACGTACATGTATTTTTGTCTAAAAAGACATGACTTTACATTGAAAGTAATAATTATTACATTAATTATTAAATTGATAATTAATGGCATTGTAATATAAACAAGGTATATTACAAGTCATCCATTCTAAAAATAAGCTTCGTCCTCGAAGCATAGGTAATAAAGAATTGTGTTTCCAGGTCATTAGGTATGTTATCACATATAGTTGTCAAGGGCAGAAAATTATCCAAGTTCGTGGCCTGCACAAAAAATGTCAAAGCGCAACATTCAGAGAAGTCCATTTCGGGCTCGAAATGCAAACAATAAGCGAGATCAGCTTCAACGATGAACATTCCTGAGTATATCAGATCAGCGGTTCATAGTAATCAAGGGTTCAAAATATTGTTAAAGTTGTTTTTCAAAGGTTCGAAGTCCTGAAACTTGAAGTGAGCATGAGCCGTTCATTCTTGAGGGGGATAGGTGGCAGTCGATCCAAGCATTCGGGGAAATGAGCTTCGGTAGTTTTGAAGTGAGAAGTGCATAAAACTTCTGAAGAGCCGAAGCCCAAACTCCCAAAGCAATCATGGACCATTGATCTCAAAATCAGCAGGGAGCCATTGATCTTAGTGGTAGTGCCTCTCAAAGTCCCAAAGGCCCAAAGTGCTGAAGTGCTCGAAGTCCCAAAGGCCCAAAGCGCTGAAGTGCCTGAAGTCCTGAAGCACCTAAAGTCCCAAAGACCTGAAGCCTAAAGGCCCAGATTAAGTCTCAACCGTCTAATTCAAATGGACATGTGACGACATATCTAGGGCTCTAGAGGAAAGCGAAGGGGAAAAAGCAAGATTTGAGTTTTGATTTTCCTGGAACTCAGAGACCCGAAGGGATCTTAGTCGTTGATCTAGGATCCATGCATTGCCATATCCTTAGCTCCGGGTAAAAGCGCATGGAAGAGGATGAGGTTTGAGATTTGATTTTCCCAGAGTCTGGAGACTCGAAGGAGATATAAGCCCTCGATTTAAGAGGATATGTGACAGTTATCAGTATGGACATTTGGCGCACTCATCGGTTGTGAAACCTGGCACCTATTTGGTAGTGATATGTGGCATTCAGTCTAGGTAGCCTTGGGGATATCATTCACTTCTTTCTTAGTGACACATGTCACTTCTCTTTCGTGACACGTCAGCATAGAAACGACAGGTCATCCTCTGGGAGGTGTTATTGTTCAATATCAAGAGTAGCGTCCCCCTCCCCTAGGGCATAGTTTGGCGGATTATAAAGTTGGCAGGAAGTTAAGCTTGGAAGTAGCACTAAATCTAGTTGTAATATCCCTAAGGCCGAACCCAATTGTAAATGTAAATGAAAATGTACTTAAGCTGGTGAGATGTCTGACATCATTTTGTATGCACCTTTCATGGCATAGTGCGTGCATGTACTGTGCAGTGAAATGATGAAGTGTACACATTCCAGGATACCAGGCACAACATCTTAAGTGTGCACAATTGTGAAGCCAATGAGCCTTTTGTGTATATGCTATGTTTTATAGGTTGGTGAGCCAGTTATTATAAGCTAGGATTCTTATGTTTTGATTAGGTCAGATAGCCTAGATGTTAAAGGCCAATGCTCCCGTTTTCGTACATGTCTCATATTTAATATAAAATACATCGTTGGGAAGACTGACCACGATAAAAGATATTGGGGACTAAACTCCACTAGTTAGGGAAATGGAGGGGTTAAGTTAAAGAAAGGGTCTAAGCTAGGGAGCTTAAGACAAAAAGAAATATTATATTAATATTTCTTAAATATAAAGTATGGATGATTATTTTATCCTAAGTTCTAAAGTTGGGGACAAGTGGGCCAAAGTAGCTCCCAACATAACAAGTGTCAATTTGGGGGCATGCATACATATTGTTAGGACTTAGCTCATTTTCCCATCTTTTGCATCATTCTCCCCATCATTCCTTCCTTTATTCAGTCATCCAGTCAATCATCCATGAGCATCCACACACCCATTGAGCTATCTTTCGTATCTTCATGACTATACCTGAACCTGTATCCATAGACATTTTGTGTTTGTGTCACTAGTTAGCTTGGGATATGGACTGAAGAAGCAGGTTGTCAGGCTCGTGGGATATTAAAGAGGTGGGTTGTTAGGCCCATGAGAAATTTTGTGGGTGAGAGAATTGTTGGGGATTGATTTCCTGAAGGTGATGAACTGCAACTACAGTGCTTTGAGACTTCCTATCTGTCCCATGGGGAAAACTGAAGGATTGTTCAAAAGAGAAGGGGCACACTTTATGGGCGGGACAAACATGTGGGGAGCGCGGGATTGTAGGTTGTTAGTTTGAGTTGGAACCTTAGACAGAGTCTTTCCTATTGTCTATGAGCCTTTAGCCTGGTTAGGAATCCCTTTACCTGGGTGGAGTTTAGTCCCAGCTTGGGGGTGTCTCACTGTTGAGAGTGATGAACAGTGTGGTCTAAGGCTGGGAGGTTCGTGGAAGGTCTGTACGCAGTTGGTGACATTCTTACCAAGATAAGTGCCAATTGTGTGATAAGACTACATGCTGCATTGTTATTTACGTGTTTATTTTTATGGGTTATCATTTGTGCAGATATAACTGTGTTTATTTTTATGGGTATTTTTTGTATATGCTGCATGAATATGTTTATTGTTTTTTCAGTGTGAATCCGTTTATTTACAAATGAATTTTTATGTCTATGTTATATATATATAATGCTTATGCAAGAGTTCTGTGTGTATATATTTTAATTGCATGTAGTTCATAAAATTTATGTGGCATAGCTCAGTTGGATGCTGGGTATTTTACAGTATGTTCCACAGAGAGAACAGTAAGAGTTCTTTGGCGTAGCGTGGCCCGTCATGGATGGCCAAGGACATTACAATATGGTATCATAGCTTCGGTTTCAACACTGAGCCTAGATGGGTCGAGAAATTTTAGTTGAAGCGAAATGTCACAGAGAATTTATTTCAAAGTGGCCAAATTTCAGTTTGTAGAGCATCCATGGTAAAAAGTAACAACAACTGGGAAGAATTGGGGAAAAGCCCCAATTTTTGTTGTTAAATTCATGAGAAAATGGATAAATTCGGCCAAGTGATGAGATATTCCTGATTTAATATCTATTCTAGAAAATTCGAATCTAGAATTGGTCGAATTTGAAGTTACAGTGAAGCCATGACAGATGGAGCGAGTTTAGTGGTTAAAATTCTCAATTCGCGAATTGATTTTAGATAAATTCATTCCAGAAATGTCAACCCACAACGATTTGTTGTTTCATAAGTTGAACTGGTGTTATCGAGGTGAAATGGAAAAAATTTCATGGTTTCATAATGTCTATGGTAAATTGGGGAAAAAGTTAAGAAAAATCTCCAATTTCTGCAGCAGAATTCACAAGGAATTGATGTGCATAAAATTGAATATGCACAGGTGGGCACACTAAAAATGCATGATGCGCAGTGAAAATCTTGTGATAGGTAAAATTTGGCACTATGCGACAAGATATTGGTGTGCTGGTGTGCGCGCTAAATTTCGGTGTCGCGCGAAAAAATGTTAGTGTACAGGCGTGCACGCCAAGTTTCAGCGTTGTGCGGAAAAATGTTGGTGTACAGGACAGCGTGATAAATTTATCATTGTGTGGTGTGCACACACATAATAATGACGTGTGTGGTGTGCGCAATCTTGGCAGAGCGTAGTTGAGTTTTGTTGGCGCGTGGTGGGGGTATACCAAACTCTGGCATGGGGCAACGCATGGAGTATAATGCATGCGGAGTATCAGTGCACGATACAAAAACTGCATGCAATAGGTAATAGTGCAAGAACCAAAACTATGTATGGTGGGTATTGGCGTGCGACATAAAAGTAGTGCGCGCAAGTTATCGACGCGACAGAGAAGTGTTACACATTGGTTTTAAAGTACACGAAGCACGATTTACCTTGTGTTGTTGTTGTGCATGGTGAATATGGGCGTACCGGTTGAAATTTGTGTGTGTGAAGTTGTTTGAGGGGTGAACAGCAGCAGAAAGACAGTGATTTTCTATGACATTCTATATCATTTGAATGTCATATTTTTCCAGTGCATTTTTGAGGCCCTTAAGAGCGTTTTTAGCAACTCAAAAACCATGAGACAAAGGTGTACCAAATGTAGTCTTAGTCTTTATATATCAAATTAAAGAGATCAGATAGATCTTTCTATTGGTGTAAACCATTCATCAAAAAGAGCTTTTATGAGAAAGTTACAACACAAACAGTGAAGGGTAAGTTTTAAGATCCAACTAACTTCAAAGAGCCATAACTTTTTTCTCTGGAATCAGATTGAGTGTTAAGGTCCTAACCCGCACATAGGTAGATCAATGTATTCAGATGTAATAAAGGTCAATATTAATAAGACCTTTCAATAAAATAGAATAAGGCGGATGTAAGAAGACCTAATAGAAGCTTCCACTTCTAGAAGGATCTTCCTCTAGATGCTTCTTTTTAGTATAAATAGAAGTCGAGGGTATGAGAACCCTAGCTTAGAGATTATTGTAATAAGAGCGTTGCTCAATTGGAGGTTGCCCCCTCGAAGAGGCCTGTGAACATTGCTATCAGATTCAAAGTGCTATTTCTTTTGCTATTTCATGAATCATTTCTGTGTATTTATGAAGATTATGCTGGATATTTTATTGTTATTCTGTTATTTCTAGCATTTCATTTCTGTTCTGCATATTTTATATATCTAGTATCTTGCAAGTGGTATCAGAGCACTTTCCTTGGCAGAAATTGTGGGTACTTTTTTTTCAGGGTAGAGACGTATTCTGGCATCTTTAAGCCACAAAGATCTGTCGTTACGCGCATAAACCCGCGGTTGAGGGATTCATACACGCAGGAAATACAAGTGGTTCTTAAGCGCACGTCTGTTGGCCACCCTTGTAA
>JZKD02S1672659.1:771214-809594 GCA_000966675.3 Picea glauca
GTAAGAAGACCTAATAGAAGCTTCCGCTTCTAGAAGGATCTTCCTCTAGATGCTTCTTTTTAGTATAAATAGGAGTCGAGGGTATGAGAACCCTAGCTTGGAGATTATTGTAGTAAGAGCACTGCTCAATTGGAGGTTTCCCCCTCGAAGAGGCCTGTGAACATTGCTATCAGATTCAAAGTGCTATTTCTGTTGCTATTTCGTGAATCATTTCTGTGTATTTATGAAGATTATGCTGGATATTTTACTGTTATTCTGTTATTTCTAGCATTTCGTTTCTGTTTTGCATATTTTATATATCTGGTATCTTGCATTGAGGCACAAGAGTAGTTAATGGAAAGATATTGAGAAATAGAAGACAATCCCAGAGCTCAATCAAATTTTTGGGCATGTTAAAATTTTTTAATATGGAAAATAAGGTACCTGTAGCATATCAGTTACAATATGGCATTTTGGCCTAAAACTTCAGCAGGTTGTAACTAGCATCCAAGAACCCAAAAATAGATGAAACTTGGATAGAGTGTCCATAATATGTATATGAGGAAACCCAATTGAGATCCTACGAAAAATCTAAAGTATTTAGTGCAAAAATGCATAATTACAGAGTAGAATTGCGCCAAGTTGAAAAATGAACAGAAACATTAATGAGCAATTTTAAAATAGCCACAACTTTCTTCTCAAAACTCAGAATTGAGCATGGGACTAGGAATTGGAAAGGTCTTTGATAGTGGAATATAAATATCCACCTAGAAAATTTATTGGGGAATTCAATTTTCTAGGAAATCAGAAGAAATAATTCTGATATATATTATTGAACCAGAATGGTTCATATTTTCATGAAAATGTTGAAATAGTTAGCCTAACAAAATTTTGTTGGATGCAAATTTTGCATAGTTAACAACAACTAGATCAGATCAGAATCAACACAAATTCCATAGTAATGGAAGAGGCACAAGGGACTTAGAGTCAGGAGGATGAGATTAGAGGGATGGATGTCCATTTGGGCATTGAAGGAACAAACTCCAATGGACATGGAGATGAAAGGAATGAAAACATGAATATGACAGAGACCATTAAAAATTTGCAAAAGGATGTCGAAAGACATAAATATGATAATGAAAGGATTATGAGAGCCAAGGAGAAGCGGGATGACTTCAACATGAAGTGTTTGGAGAGATTGAACCAAATAGAAAATAAGTTGGACAAGGAGAGTGGCTCAAGAAAATCAAGAAGTCACATGCCTCCTTTTGAGAAAAGAAAACCTAGAAGTGTTAGCAGACATCACCATCACTCCCTGAGGCATTCCAATAAGAGATCACATAGTAGCTCAAGTACATCCCCTGCCAGGAAGAACAAGAGGTCTGGGGTGGATGAGCTACGAGTAGAAATAAACAAAATCAAACCTCCTACATTTGATGGTGAGCACAAGAAGGATGAAGATGCAAAGACATGGTTGTTGGGCATGAGAAATTATTTTCAATTGCATAATTATTCTTCTCATGCAGAAGGTAGAATTTCTATCTATCAACTCAAGGGAAAGGCATCCATGTGGTGGGATCAAATTGTGCAGGTGCAACACATTAAAGAGAAAATTGTTACTTGGAGGGAATTCAAGAAGTATTTTGAGAATAAATACTTGACTAAGAGATATTATGACAAGAAAATGAAAGAGTTCTTTGAACTCAAGATTGGGAGTATGACAATAGATGAATATGAAAGAAGGTTTCTAGAACTACTGAAGTATGTCTCTTTCATCAAGGATGAGACAATTAAGATTCAGAGGTATTTTAGTGTATTTCCATCCTTCATCAGTGACAAAATAAAGTATGATGATCCCAAGACATTGGAAGAGACCATAAGGAGAGCTAATGGCTATATGATTAGCAGAAAGCAAGGCCAACTTTCCAAAAATCTTGGGAATACAAAAAGAAATTCAAGGTGGATCAAAGGAAGAAGGGATCTAATCCACCATTCTTCAGAAATAATCCACAAGGGAAACAAACTCCTAGAGATCCCAAAGTGATTGAAACAGAGGGTCAAAGACCAAGACAACCACCTATTCAATGTTTGGTTTGTAAAGGAGATCAAATGTTCAAAGATTGTCCTCACAGAGGTGAAGAAGGGAGAACTGTTCACAATGTACAACAAACTAAAACGGTGGAGGACATGGGCACAAATGTGCCAAGCATCTATGCAGCCCTGGACAATAAGCAAGAAGAGTATCAATCACATATGATTGAAGTGGAAGGTATGATCAACAACCAAACCATTTCTATTTTAATTGATTCAGGAGATAGTCATAGTTATATAGATCCTAAGATGGTGGAAAGTTTTCATTTGCCAAGAAGCAAGAATGATAAATCTTTGTTGGTGCAACTGGCTACAGGAGCCAAAAGAAGAGTTAATGAGATGGTTAAGTCATGTCTTATGGACATGAATGGACTGAACACCAGGGAAGATTTGAACATCTTACCTTTAGGTTCATATGACTGTCTAATTGGAATGGATTGGTTGGACCAACATCATGCTATCCTAGACTTTCATAACAAGACATTTACTTGCTTGGATGAGGATGGGAACCAAAGGAAAGTGCAGGGAATTCCCATGGAAATAACCATCAGAGAAATTTCAATATTGTAGCTAAAGAAATGTTAGAGAAAAGGGTGTCAAATATTTGCAGCACACATGGAAGAGACACCTAAAGATAAGGTGCCAAATTTGAAAGATTATGCAGTCTTGGAAAATTTTGAATATGTGTTTAGGGAGGTACCAGGACTACCCCCGAAGAGAGATATTGATTTCTCTATCAATTTAATTCCTAGAGAAGCTCCAATGTCAAAGACGCCTTACAGAATGAGTACACTAGAGTTGAAGGAGTTGAAAATGAAACTTGAAGATCTTCTGAAGAAGGGGTATATGTTCCCAAGTGTGTCACTTTGGGGTGCCCCTGTTTTGTTTGTGAATAATAAAGATGAAACATTAAGATTGTGCATTGATTTCAGACAGTTGAATAAAGTGACTGTAAAGAACAAGTATCCTCTGCCAAGGATTGATGATCTTTTTGATCAATTGAAGGATGCAAAGATATTTTCAAAGATAGATATCAGGTCAAGATACCATAAGGTAAGGATTAAGGAGGAATATATCATCAAGACCGCCTTCAGGATGAGGTATGGTCATTATGAGTTCAAAGTGGTGCAATTTGGGTTGTCAAATGCACCAATTGTTTTCATGTTCTTAATGAATGGTGTTTTCTGAGAATATTTAGACAAGTTTGTCATTGTCTTTTTGGATGGAATTCCTATATATTCCAAGTCAAAATAAGAACATGAACATCATTTGAGGATGGTGTTACAAGTGTTAAGGGAGAATCAGTTATATGCCAAATTGATCAAGTGATCATTTTATCAAAAGAAAATTCATTATTTGGGGCATATCATTTCAAAGGATGGGATATCAGTGGATCCTAAGAAGATAGACTCCATTAGAGAATGGTCAGCGCCAAAGAATGCGAAAGAGGTCAGATCATTCATGGGTCTTCTAGGCTACTACATGAGATTTATTGAAGTATTCTAAAAGATTTCACACCCAATCACTTCCTTGTAAAGAAAGGGTGTGAAGTTTTCAGTGGACATTGGATTGTGAAAATAGTTTCCAACACTTGAAACAACTATTAACAATTGCTCCAATACTAAGGATTGAAGACCCAAATGAAGACTTAATTCTATGCATAGATGCATGTAAATAAGTACTTGGTGGAGTCCTTAGTCAAAATGGGTTTGTTATATGTTATGAATCAAGGAAGTTGAAGGAGCATGAAAGACACTATGCCACTCATGATTTGGAGTTGGCAGCCATAGTGCATGCCTTGAGGAAATGGAGACACTACCTCATGGGGAAAAGATTTGAGATAAAAATAGACCATAATGGTCTGGAATATTTATTTGATCAACGAACTCTAAATTCTAGGAAAACCAGATTGTTATAACCCTAATTTTCACCAGACATGCTTACCTGGCATTAGGCCATCTCAAATTCCTTATTTGCCAAAACACTGCTCTTCTTAAAAACCCCTTTTATAAAGGCCCAAGTGCCCTACTCCATTACTGCATGTGTGTACACGCTAGCTGACCCAAGACAACCCGTGTGTACCTACAAAAGCATGGAAAAGGAAAGTTGATGATGGAACACGCAACTTTGGGTAAGTTAACTAAACCTTTCGACCATGCATGATCGGTCACTCGACCAAATACCTAGCTTCTTCTAGCCTATAAAATAAGGCTTAGGGGTCCCATTTGAAAGGAGGAGAATCATAGTAAAGAAACTATACCCGATTGAGCATTCCCTTTGTCCCAACCTTTAGCCATCCTCGTGCAAAGAGAAGTATAGAGAAAAGCAGTTGGAAGACAGTGGAAGAAGAGCCCAGGACTAGGATCGAGGAGCAATAGCCGAATTGATCATTGTAAGGTATCATTGTGAAGTTAATAAAAGAATTTATTTTCCCGTCCCACCATATGAGATTGTCATTATTGGAATATTGATTGTATGATTGATTAAATATCTAACCTGTTAGTTCATAGATAAAATGCATGTGGAGTTCTTTGTTTGTCTTTAGTGAATGCAGGTTAGCATTGGGAGGAGAGTTGCAGTCAAAGAATGACCAAGCATGAAAAGGGATCGACGTCAAACATGAAGAATAAGGTACGTCAACGTAATATCTTGAGCCTTGTATTTAGATATGAGTAATGGGGGTCTAGGCATGGGATGATGGTAAAAAGTAAGAATCTTTAGGTCATTTCTACATGCATGATAAAACCCTTAGTGCTAGTCCATAGGAAGGATTTCCCACCCAAAAAAGAATTGGTGACCATACTAGGGAACTCTAGGGTTTCTGGGAATGTTTTTTCTTGGGTATTTTTAAGAACTGGTTTCATTTCTTGTTTTTAAAGTTTCTGCAAAACTCTGAGCTAACATATATTCTGGTCTTCCATACCAGTTATCTCTATTTCTTTGCTTGATTGCATTTTTTTTTGAGACCCACAAAGGTACACACGGCCTCTATAATGTCTACACGCGTGTACCCGCACCCTACCTTCTCATAGCTCGCGTGTACACGCTAGCTGAGGAAGTGTCAGTGGCGCGTATGATTCCAGAAAAATTATTTTAAAGAGACAGTCATCCTCTCCCCTGTCAGAAATAGTCCTTCTCAGGGGTTTTTTGGAACTCTTTCTAGTCTTTGTTGTTTGCAGCATATAGCTTAGGTTTCACCTCAGATTGGTTTGTTCTATGAAGTTTTCCTTGAATTGTTTTCTTTTTTCTGTTAAAGTAAGTGTCTGAGTCTTCAAGAGATCCTGGTTCTCAATACCAGTAGTCTTTTCCTAGGCTGGATTGCTTGGACTTTTCATTTGTTTTAGATTTTCAGAGATACACGTGGCCTCTATAAGGCCAACACACATGTACACGCATTCTGACTTTACACAGCTTGTGTGCACACACTTGCTGTTGAACTGTCATCAGTGTGCTTGCAGAAATTGTTTTTGTTGAAGGCGAGGCAGCCATCCTTTCCTTTGACAAGAGTTATACCTCTCAGGTTTTTGGATGTCTGTCATAGCAGTCAGTAACTTAGGTTTGATCACAACAATAGCTTTCTTTTTCATTAAGAAGTTTTCCTCAAAATTTTCTTTTTATAGGGTTTTTAGACAAGTGTGAGAGTCCAGTTTTAATTTTTTTGTGTGTGCTTTTTAAAGTGACTCTTTGTGATCTATGCTTAGGCCAGAGGTTTTCTTGGTTTTTATTTGTTAATATTTTTCCTTTTTTCTTTGTGAGCATTCAAATAAAAAAAAAAAAACTTTTATTTCTTGGTTTGGTTAAATAGTGTTGTTTTGCATTAGTAACCAGGGAAAAGTATTTGCTTTCATAAATTATTGACGGTTTACTTAGATCATAAGTAGCTCATAGTCGAGTGAAATCCTGCTTTGAGTTTGCTTTTCAAATATCTTAGAAAAAAATTTAGTTTGAAAAGTTGTTTAAGATTTGAGTCAAGAGAAGTTATTTGTTTCCAGCTTTCTCTTTATTTTTCTTTCGTCTGTCAAACATCACTAGTTTCACTTTCATAACCTTAGAATTAAGACAAGCTATAAAAATTAACGCTAAATCTAAAATTCATTAGACTTTTTGTTCTTGTAGGGTCAACCAACTAGTTTAGGGTTAGGGCGTTGAATTAGGTTGGAGAGGAAACTCTTCAAGGCCATTAAATCAAATATTGGAGTCTGAGTTAGGGAGTGTCAAATTATAGTATCGTGAAATTTATCTGGGACCCCCCTATAACATAGGGGTTAAACACAAGGTCACGTGCGAAAAGGTAGCATAGATAACCCCTCCAAAGCTAGACCAATCGTAGTGGAGAACACATATAGAGGGCTTGTCTTGGGATTCCGTTGATTGCATTTGCCACGAAGCTTCATGGGTCTCAAATCCGTTTGAGGTCCTCAGTTGTCTTCCAAACCATTTTCCTTCGATACCCTTGACAGGTTTCGGGCTCAATACCCTGCTCATTGTGGTCTACCCGACTTTTGACTGTACCCTCCTGGGGACTGTTCACGCGTTGGCAACCTAGTTGCCTATCTTTTTAGAGACATACACAGGTGACTACGGGGGTATACTGTGGTACCTAGGAAAAACATCAAGCCACGCTTTGCAAAGTATACCTAGAGGGTGCTTCTATGTTCGAGTTGCACTTGCACCGGTAAGTTACTCTAGTGTTGGTTGTTGTAACTGTTCTTCCAACTAGTTTAGTGTTTGCTTGTTTTATCTTGGAGGGACCTTTTTAGTGTTTGTTGTTTTTGAACAAATAGAAATCCCTAGTGTGTCTTTGATCTTATCAAACAGTGGAGGATCATGAGCTCTACCGGTCACGAAGGCTTCTAGGCCTATCATCGGTTACACTGGAGCCACCTTCGCCACCACTAAGGTGAAAGCTAGACCAACAAGGGTCTTTCGAAGTGATCGAGTCACAAGAAATTGTACCCAACCAACATCCAAAGGAAACGACCATTTTAGACTTAGGAGCGAAAGATCTTGGTCCATCTGAAACTCCAACCACTGATCTTTCAGCACCCATCATCATACCGATTCACCCTTATGAGTGCCAGAAAGTGTCACATGCAGCAATGGAAACAAATGCTGCCACTTCTTCTAGGAATTCTTCAATTCCCACTACAGTTGTCACCACAGGGGATTTTCCACCTCCTAACCCACCGTCACTGGCCTGAGCCACCATGGTCTTGACCACCTCTACCTCGAATAGTGGTCCAATCCCATTTATGGTGGCGACCACTGCCCCTTTCACACCAAGTGCGACAGACCATCCGTTCTCATACGAGATGCCTAGCTCAGGTACAAGTCGTGTACTTTCCTACTCCACTTCACAGACTTTAGGTCTGGGGGCAGGGAGCTCTAACGCTCCTCTGCAAGGACACATGGGGAGCACTTCAGCTCCTTTTAATGCTTTCCCTTACAGGGGAGGTTATATACCTCCTTCATCCCCTTCGCTCGGTGGCACCCACCAACAATCCGCTAGTCCACCCATGCACCATAGTTTATTTGGAGCAGGGAGTCAAGGAACACCTTCTCATAATCTGCCAGTTAGTTCAACACATTTTTATTTGGTCGGTGCGTTTGGTAACAATGATTTCTCATCAGCTTCTTTCCCGACTAGGGGAAACCTCGATTACAGACAACCTATTCCTATGTAGGGTACTATTCCTGCACAGGGGGCAAACCCAGGAACTTATTCCATGCCAGGACCTTGGAATTCTTGGCAGGGATCAACTCCCTCATCAGGAATGCCAATCTGTGGAAATTCTTTTCACAACCAATGGAACCCTAGACAAGGTACTATGCCTATTCCCATGGGATCGGCATGGGGCAACCCTTCCCAAAGTCCTCTGAATGTAATGCATGCCCAACCATCTACGTCCTATTTTTGGAATCAACCTATGATGTCTCCTCACACGCAAAGTCCATACACTGGTCATGGCCATGGTTTTTACCAGAACCCAGGCCAGTAGTCGAACGTTTCCTGGAAACCTGGTGCGATTCAAACTCCAGGTTCCTTTTTCCATGGTTATCACCAACAACCCAAACTACCTTTCCTGGAAACCTTGCATTTTCTAGACTTGACAAGGTTGTTGAATGACCCTATCTGTCATGATCCACGTTGGCCCCCTATGCCGACGAAGTTGCCTTCGGACATACCAAAGTTCGAAGCCAAGCCTAACGAAGATCCAGGAGTTCATGTGACCACATTCCATCTTTGGTGCCCGTATAACTCATTGAAATACGACTCCATACAATTGTGATTGTTTCAATGTACTCTCATTGGGAGTGCCTCCAAATGGTACATTGAGCTCAACCACTCAAGATACTCTTCCTTCGGCGAATTGGAAATGGATTTCCTAAACCATTTCCAATTACCTATGAGACACAACGTTGGCACAGAATTGCTGGCCAATTTCACACAGACAAAAGAGGACCATATCTCTGATCACATCCGAGAATGGAGATGTTGGAAGAGTTTAATTAAGGTGCTAGTCCCACCAACATTCCTACTCGAGTGGTTCCTTAAGTCTTTGGTCCCACAGTTATCCAAAGATGTCGCTACATCAAGAGTGATTTCCGAAGAAGATGCCATCATGAGAGCTCAACATCTTGAGCTAATCTACTCTTAGTCTGGTTTATTATATGAGATCTTACCAGATGCGCCATGCTCAATACTTGATAAAACTAGATAGAGAGCTGGACCAGATGTCGATGGTATTGTTGGTTCAGCACAAATAAAGCCCACTGAGAAATTGACGAAGCAATTGCAGCAATTGTCTATACAACACACAATGGCCAGCCAAACCACTGTTTTGGCTTCTCCCCCTACCCAAATGTCAGATGTACACACAATGCAATCGAAAAATCGAAAGGCCACCCAACAGCCTAAAGGAAAGAAAAAAAAATGAAAGAAGGGTAAGGGGGAGAAGAAACCCACTAGTAATGATGGTGGGGAAAACACTGAGAAATGAAAGGCGAGGTTTCCATGTAACATGTGCGTGAAAGACCACCTGACCCACCATTGTCCTCATCTTGCAAAGGCCCAAAAGTTTGTGACACAGAAACAACCTGCTATGTTAACCAATCCATTTCAACATGGGTAAAACCTAACCCAAGTCTCTATAAGTGCGGAAGGGCGTAGTCAAGGACCCTCTCCATCTTCGAACAATCCCACATCCGTGAATGTGTATATGATGAAGGGTGATGATTTTATATCAACTAGAGTGCATGACTACAATAAACCAAGCACTTCTGAGAAGGGCGAAGAAGCCGAACTCCCATCTCTTCCTCTCCAGATCGAGATGACTTTGGGAGAAACAATGACACACATCCCAAAAGGTGCATTCAAGAAATCTTCTCACAACCCAAACACAAGGGCCTCCCATAACTATTCTGTGGTGTAGGATTTGTCTCAAACCCTTTGTGCGATGTCCTCTTTGGAGGTCCTCCAAAGCTGCCCTTCCTAGAGGAAAGCTTTGTTAGCCACTTTAGGATCTACCGAGACTTGTAATCTGGGTACAATCATGTGGATACAACCAACTTAAAACCTCGTCTGCCTTACCATGTAGCATTTTAGATAGTAGTGGCTCACCCCATGAAAACTTTTAATCTGAACATATTTCGTACGGTGGTTGATGAGGGTGCCTCGACATGCGTTATGTAATTGGCATGTTGGAAGGCCATTGGCTAGCACATTTTGTCTCCATCACCTACTCTTCTCACTACTTTTGACGGTCATTCATTTCAACCACATGGTATCATTCCCTCTTTCCCCATGCAGTTAGGAGGGAAGACCATGTGCGTCGAGGTAGAAGTAGTCGATGCATCCCTTGACTACAATATTTTGCTAGGAAGGAGTTGGACTTACGCAATGCAAGCAGTGGTTGCTACAGTTTTCTAAGTCTTGTTGTTTCCACTTGAGGACTAGATTGTGACCATTGATCAATTGTCTTTCTCTAGACCTGAACCTTAATTGGGGGTATCCACGGTCCCGATGATTGATAATCCCCAACCATACATAGTCAAAGTAGGGGTTGGTTTGTGCCCATATTTGATGGGTACCTTTGATTACCTACCCCCTCAAGGCGATGTCAAGTTCATATCTGACCACCATAAGGTTGCGATTTTCCATGTTTCATCGTTTTGCATGAATTACTTCAATGATCCATGGATACTTCCTTCCCCATTGGCCATGATGGAAGGGACAGGGCACCCTAGCATGTCGATGCTCTTGTCTATAGCTAAAGTAGTGTAATCTTTAGTCCAGCAAGCTTTGGTCGACACCGATCCAACTCCTGCACAAGAGTTAGATCCGATTCTAGAGCCTATTTGGGCTCAAGGCTCTCTCATTGACACCAATTCGTTAGACTTAGTCTTGCCTTCCGATGAAGCAATAATTGAAGCAATGAATAGTCTGGACAAACCCTGGGATGATTTCCATCACAGATCATACTTCCTCCCAGAGTTAAACAGAATCGAAGCTAGAGAATTCACCTTGACTATGACTGGAGATAGGTCTTGTCCTATTAATCCATTAGCTACACATGAGGTTTATGCCGAGGGTAATATGGAAACTATCGCTGAAACCATATTGATTAATATCTCCAGAACCCCTGGTGTCATGGAGAATGTTTTCGTTGGAGCTGACTGTTCCCCCGGAGAGATTCAAATCTACACTAATCTATTTAAAGAATTATGCGACATTTTTGCCTGGTCTTACAAGGAAATTCCAGGCATCGATCCAAAAATAGTCGAACATGAAATCACAACTTATCCATATGCCAAGCTTGTTCGGCAGAAGCTTCGTCTAGTTAATCCCAGGAAATTAGCAACCATTAAGGTTGAAGTTGAGAAACTACTAAAAGATGGTTTTATCTATCCTATCCATTTGACCCAATGGGTGTCAAATCCTGTGCTAGTCAATAAAAATAGGGCACAATTAGTGTATGTACGGACTTCCGTGATTTGAACAAGGCCTGTCCAAAAGATAATTTTCCCACAACATTCATCGACTAGATAATTGATGAATGTGAAGGTTGCAAGGCCTTTTCTTTCATGGATGGTTTTTTGGGATATAATCAAATACAAATCAAACCCAAAGACCAGCAAAAAATGACATTCATTTGTCCATGGGGTACATTCATGTATCGTAAGATGTCCTTTGGTATCAAAAATGTTGGAGCGACCTTTCAGCGGGCCATGTCTTTTTCTTACACACCTCTGACTTATCTTTGAGCGATGTCGCTACTTCCGGATTCGCTTGAATCCAAACAAGTGCAGCTTTTGCGTAACATCAAGATGTTTGTTAGGTTTCATAGTGTCAACAACAGGGATCATGCTTGATCCTCTCAAGGTTGAGGCAATAGTTCAGTTGCCTCCCTCACGCACAATCCTTCAACTTCAGAGTCTATAGGGCAAGGAAAATTTTTTAAGACGTTTCATCGCCAACTATGACAAGATCAAAAAGGGATTTATGCGCTTACTAAAGAAAGATGTTCCTTTTCATTGAGACAATGCCGCTCAATGCTCTTTCGACGCATTGAAACATGCCCTCATAGCTACCCCTCTGCTTCGTCCACCCAACTATAACAAAGATTTCTTATTATAACTGGCTTACACAGAGTCCACCATCGGCATGGTCTTAGTTCAGGAAGATGATTTGATCTCAGAATATGTGATCTATTACCTGAGTCGAGTCTTGGTTGGACCGGAAATTAATTATTCTCATATCGAAAAACTTGCATTGGCAGCAGTCCATGATGTTCAATGGTTCTGTCATTATGTTTTGTTTCGCAAGACCACTGTCATTGCCATTGTGAATCCATTTCAATACATGTTGACACGACAGGTAATAGGCATAAATATCAGTATATGGATGGTTTTCCTCCAGGAATTTGACATAGATTTCATTTCAGTGAAATCCAAAAAGTCACGTGTTTTCACAAAACTTATTTTGGAACTTACGGTTGAGTCAGGTGATGTTGTCCCCGAAGAGTCGCCTATCAGAGGAGATATGTTTTTGATTGCATCTTTGGATCCCTGGTACGGATATATACTTATCTATATCAAGAATTTGAAGTGCCCCACCACTACTTCTCATGATGAGCGTCTTTGTATACGCCATCATGCCAAGAATTATCTCATACTTGATGATACATTGTATCGAAGAGGTATAGACTACATCCTGTGCCAATGTCTCACTCACAAAGAAGCAATTATCGTTCTTAACGATTACCATACCAGATCATGTGGTGGTCATTTGTCTGGGTTGGCAACAACCCAAAATATTTTATGAGAAGGTTACTTCTGGCCGACACTAATCAAATATTGTATTGAATCGGTCAAGAAGTACCAGCCATGTCAGATCTTCTCTCAGAAGATGAGAGCACATATTGCTCCCATGTTTCCTATCATCACAGTTGGTCCCTATTGGCTCGCCAAATTAACACGTTTTGCAACCTCCATATCCACTCTTTCACCTCTTCATTTGATCTTTGACCTCATAAACTCATCAATATTTTCACACATATAACCAAATATCCATCAAGTATAGTAAGGTATGGTCATTGATTAAAATTTTTTAATTTCCTTTTATTTAATGATTAAATATGATTCTTAAAGGATTCGTGACTTATTATCTTAGATTTTGCAGCTTACTTTAGAATGAAGGTTCTCTATAACTCCAGGCACTGCCATCTTTCTCAAACAAAACCGAATATTCCAGCTCAACTCTCATTGATGACTCACGTATAATCAATGAGATCTTCATCTCTTGGCACTATGTGCCATAGAGATGAAGATCTGTTATTAGATAATGAGTTTAAGAACATTTTTCGGGCATGAGAAGTTACTCATTAATCGAAGGAATCATTTACCTTCTGTAAACAATTGTGTATTAAATAGAAGATAGGATCTGTCACTAGGAAATTGGGATTAGTTATCTAGCTCCTGAGCTATAAAAACAATGGAACGAAATGTAATAAATGATGAATATCATATAGAAGAATTGTGTTTCTCAAGTGCTAGTTTTTTGAATTTGACGGAGATCAACTCATACAATGTTGTTTTTAGTATTTTAAGTAATGATACATATGTTTTTTTAGACTGTAATCTGATTTATTTTCTATTGTTAATGTTCTCTTTTACATATCCGTAGCTTAGAATTTAGTCTGCAAGTCACTTAGGGACTTGTGGCTTTCTTGGCAAGGATCCACCAAGAAAACCATAAGCCATCATTTTCCTAGCTTCTATTTCATCATCTGTTTCTTATCAAAATTACATTCTTAAAACAGATGGGGAGAAAGGGAGTTGAGTGTCAGGAACCAATATCTATCTTTGTGCTAGAAAAATTTCATGAGTTCAACGCATGCAAAGAGAAATTTGAAGGCACCTGGTATCAATTCTTTCAGAAAATTAAGGGGTATGAAGATGAAGTCACCTTGTATTTTACTCAGGGATTTGATGGAAAGGTATCACACATTGGCAATTTCCTTATGATGGTGTTTGAGAAAACAATTGCTCGTGCCACTGGTTTACCTTGTCGTGGAGAGCATTGATGAACTAAGGTCATGTGGTCTTCATCTTGCAACGAAGTATGAGAAGGTGAGTACCAAATGTAAGAAGACAAATTCTAAAAACAAACGTCTTGCAAAGGTGGGCAGAAATTGGAAAATAGAGGCTCTGAAACACCTTGCTCATGTCAGTTTGTTAAAGAAAAGATTAAGGAGAGCATAGAATAGGCTAAAAAGAAGCTGCACATCATTGTTAATACATCTTAAGTTTTGTTTGGAGAAGGGATGCAACATAGTTTTGAAATTTTGAAGCTTTTCAAAGGGCATGTTTGCATGAGGACATGCAAATACAAAGGCCTAGGGGAGATGTTGGCTCGCCAAATTGACACTTTTTTCAACCTCCATATCCACTCTTTCACCTCTTCATTTGATCTTTGACCTCATAAACTCATCTATATTTTCACACATATAACCAAATATCCATCAAGTATAGTAAGGTATGGTCATTGATCAAAATTATTTAATTTCCTTTTATTTAATGACTAAATATGATTCTTAAAGGATTCGTGACTTATTATCTTATATTTTGCATCTTACTTTAGTATGAAGGTTCTCTATAACTCTAGGCGCTGCCAACTTTCTCAAAAAAAACCGAATATTCCAGCTCAACTCTCGTTGGTGACTCGCGTATAATCAATGAGATCTTCATCTCTTGGCACTATGTGCCATAGAGATGAAGATCTGTTATTCGATAACGAGTTTAAGAACATTTTTCGGGCATGAGAAGTTACTCATTAATTGAAGGAATCATTTACCTTCTATAAACGATTGTGTATTAAATAGAATATAGGCTCTGTCACTAGGAAATCGGGATTAGTTATCTAGCTCTTGAGCTATAAAAAAAATAGAACGAAATGTCATAAACGATGAATATCATATAGAAGAATTGCGCTGCTCAAGTGCTAGTTTTTTGAAGTTGACAGAGATCGACTCATACAATGTTGTTTTTAGTATTTTAAGTAATGATACATATGTTTCTTTAGACTGTAATTTGATTTATTTTCTATTGTTAATGTTCTCTTTTACATATCCGTAGCTTAGAATTTAGTCTGCAAGTCACTTAGGGACTTGTGGCTTTCTTGGCAAGGATCCACCAAGAAAACCATAAGCCCTTCCTTTGTAATTTTATCTTTTATATAGAATAGTTATGTTAATTGTTTCTTCCAGTTTTCATTAAAAGTAAGAATTTTCCTTAAAGTTTAGTAGCTGTAGAAATCAGATTTGTACATGTTAGAATCTATTTCTTCTTGTTTGATTGTTGTTGAAGTAATATGCATAGTGTTTTCCAGTTTAGAAACTAGCTCGGATGTTTGGATAGATCGATTTAAAAGTATTATTTTTCTTAGTTTTATAAGTTCAATTCGATTTGTTGTAGCTTTCAATTCTAGTTTAAAGTCATATATTGCTTCTGAAAATTTAAGTTTCTAAATGGAATAGACTTAGTTGTATTTTCTTTTTAAAATTAGAAAATCCTACTCTGTTTTCTGTAATGTTATATAGTTTTTTGTTACTTGGTTTTGTTTCTGAGTCACATTAAAATAGATAAGTTTTCAATTAGGTAGATGCTTTAAATCAAGATTACTTTTGAAGATAGTTTTTAGAAGTATTTCATTTCTATAATTAGTATAGAACTTAGATTTGTATGCTTTATAGAATTTAGATATTTAGTTACTATTAGAATTTTGAATATTGAATAGAATTAATGAATTTGAAATCTTTTCATCAAAGTAGTTTGAATGATTTTTAGATTAGAGAATCTTATATCATAATAGATTAGATTAGAGTAAATTAGATTAGGATAGGCTCTAGTCCTGCACATACTGTGTTTGTGCCTCAAAGTTTACCTCCCTGGGTTGACAATTTATGGAGGCTATTTGTGGTAATATAATTACCTCGACATTTTGGCGTCGTTGTCGGGGAGGCACTAAAAAGGACTGGAGATTAGATTTTACGTTTGTTAGAAGACCAAGAGGAGGAGGAGCTGTAAGATGGGAGGTAAGAACCTATGCATCTACTATAGTAGGTTCCTCCAAAGCTTGGCCAAGTAGTTCAATTTTAGAAGGTATTTTTTAAGGAAGTTTTCTTTTCAGTAAATGCAAGAGTGCTTTTTCTTTAGCAAATGTAGAATTTCTTTCAAAATAGAAATGTGTTAGTTTAGTGATTTCATAGTATTATATTGCTTTCATTTCTGATTAGCTTGCATACGTAGTACTATTTGAATACTAGGCCAGTAGCACCCACAACACTTAATTTTAATCTAGTTTCTTTACTTTAGAGTTATTTACATTTAAAAAAAAAAAGAATTTTGCAAATAAGTTAAATTAGCTTTAAAATTCAAAGTTTCAAAAAATTTAGGTGCTATAAGAACCTTGTTACTAATCCACCTGTGGAGTAGGACAGTTGAATCAGAACAAGTTTAGAAATGTTCAAAAACTTGTTAGGCAGAGAAGGGCTTATTACTACAAGGAGTTTTCTTAATCCTTGTCACAACATCAGATCCATATCTAAAGATGAATCCATCTTTCAAAGTGAGCAGAAAATCAATAACTATCCTCAACCTGAACACCTAGACCTATTCATCTATGCTTCCTCATTTGATGAAGGAGCTCAAGAATTATGGGAAGGAGTTGAGGAAGAAGAACAACTAGAACCTGAAATTGTAGAATTTCTTGCTTGCTTGGGACCAGAGGAAGAATATCAGCTTGGATTAAAAAGTCTAGAAAATCAAGGATCTATTAAAGTATGGACTGACACAGTTTATCAACTCTAGCCTTTTACTTTTCAACAATTTTTGAAATCAAGATCATATGAGGAGTTGGTTCTTTATATCTGGACATTTGTTCATAAACACTGTGTGAACAATCATGATTTAGAAATACTGATTCGTAGGTGGTTGCACTGGAAGTATGCATACACTTGAAATGATATTCTTATTTCCAGTAGAATAGGGTAGCATAGGAAATAAAATATAGGAATAAAATTAAAGAAAAAAATACTCTCAATTGTGAAAACCAGTTTATCTGGCACAGTTTAGCAGGGGTTTAGTTAGAAAACCAGGTGACTGGATAGCTAGAATCTGTAATAAAGTTTGTTGGTGTTTATTTCATTTCTGCAAAATCGTGTTTGTTATGTACTCAGTTGGATGATGGGAGATTCATTAAGTCTTTCCTTCCAGCAAGTTTCAACCCATCGACACCAGATCATTTTTGGGGTTTGAAACTTGAGACATTTTTAGATACCTTGGAGCTTGCATGCCTCAATGGTAGGTATCCTTGTCATTTGATAAAGAAATACATTAATGTTTCTTGGAAAAAGAATTCTGCAGTTCATTCGACTTCAACAAATTTATTCATGAATGTTTGAATGTATCTAGTGCCTTGATTCCCATTGACATCAAAGGTGGGACATCTCGCACTAGTTAACAACTTTCTTTGTTGGTTGGTAATCCAGTGAATTCTACCTATGTTCGACATCAATAAAATCTATTCACATAGGAAGATTTGCACAAAAGAAAGTATGTGGATGAAGAATTTGCAGGTCTGGTACTCATGGACAGTTTCATTAGTTTGCAATTTTGAAGAACAGTCTATTCTTCTATTTTCTATAAGAAATCTAGTAACATTCAGCATAGTGGACAACCCATCAGAAGAGAAATATTCAGTCTTGTAGCAGCACAATCTTTGGAGCAAAGCAAAAATAGGAAATTGTATTCTGTTACAGAAATCTCATTCTGCCACAGTACCTACAACATGCAGTAGAAGCCTGACAGTCCAAAGTATTTATGGAAAATTTGATCCTGAAGGGTAACATTGATCTAAGGTATGAATCTTTCTTTGAATTTATTTATTTCATTAAATTTAAGGAAATTTTACTATGAATTATACCTACGATACTTGCTAAGCCTATGTCCTTCTACCTTTCGAATGTCATCATATAGCCCATGTCCACCTCTGTTTGTCATCACCATTCTATAGAAGAATTGCATTGCTCAAGTGTTGGTTTTCAGAATTTGACGGAGATCGACTCATACAATGTTCTTTTTAGTATTTTAAGTAATGATACATGTGTTTCTTTATACTATAATATGATTTATTTTCTATTGTTAATGTTCTGTTTTACATATCCGTAGCTTAGAATTTAGTCTGCAAGTCACTTAGGGACTTGTGGCTTTCTTGGCAAGGATCCACCAAGAAAACCATAAGCCCTTCCTTTGTAATTTTATCTTTTATATAGAACAGTTATGTTAATTGTTGCTTCTTGTTTTCATTAAAAGTAAGAATTTTTCTTAAAGTTTAGTAGCTGTAGAAATCAGATTTGTACATGTTAGAATTTATTTCTTGTTGTTTGATTGCTTTTGAAGTAATATGCACAGTGTTTTCTAGTTTAGAAACAAGCTCGGATGTTTGGATAGATCGATCTAAAAGGATTATTTTTCTTAGTTTTATAAGTTCAATTCGATCTGTTGTAGCTTTCAATTCTAGTTTAAAGTCATATATTGCTTCTGAAAATTTAAGTTTCTAAATGGAATAGACTTAGTTGTATTTTCTTTTTAAAATTAGAAAATCTTACTCTGTTTTTTATAATGTTATATAGTTTTCTGTTACTTGGTTTAGTTTATGAGTCACATTAAAATAGATAAGTTTTCAATTAGGTAGATGCTTTAAATCAAGATTACTTTTGAAGATAGTTTTTAGAAGTATTTTGTTTCTATAGTTAGTATAGAACTTAGATTTGTATTCTTTATAGAATTTAGATATTTAGTTAGTATTAGAATTTTGAATATTGAATAGAATTATTGAATTTGAAATGTTTGCATCAAAGTAGTTTGAATGATTTTTAGATTAGAGAAGCTTAAATCATAATAGATTAGATTAGAGTAAATTAGATTAGGATAGGCTCTAGTCCTGCACATACAGTGTTTGTGCCTCAAAGTTTACCTCCCTGGGTTGACAATTTATGGAGGCTATTTGTAGTAATATAATTAGCTTGATAGTCCCTTCACCAAGTGGGGCATTGATTACACTACATGCAACCCTCCTTCAACAAGGGGGCACTGTTACATCATTGTAGCCGTAGACTACTTCACGAAGTGGGTCGAAGCTATGCCAACGTTTAAAGATGATGGAGAGACTGCGGATCTATTTTTATTCAACCAGATAATAGCAAGGTTCGATGTCCTGAGAGAGATTATCACTGACCATGGTAGTCACTTTCAGAACCATATGATGACCAAATTAACATCAAAGCTTGGATTGCAGAAAGAACATTCATCTCCCTACTATCCCCAAGAAAATGGTCAGGTGGAAGTTGTAAATAAATCTCTTAAGACCATCCTACAACTAAAGATAAACTCAGCCAAGTCAAATTGGCACTTGATGTTATACTCGTCATTATGGGATTACCGAACGTATGTTAAGACTGCGACCATTTTGTCACCTTTTCAACTCATTTATGGGCTGGAAGCAGTCTTTCCTATTGAATGTCAGATCCCATCCCTAAAATTGGCAGTACAGTTATTGTCATACACTTCTCCACTTGAACAACAGTTATTATACCTTGAGCGGCTCAATGAGCAATATCGTAATGCGACCCTGGCCAACGAGGCTCACAAACATAAAGTCAAGTGTCAGTATGATCAGTCCGTTCATCCTCGGGTGTTCTCTGAAGGAGACCTTGTCCCAGTCTATGACTAAGATAAGGACCCCCTGGGGGCAGGAAAATTCAAACCCATGTGGTTCAGACCTTTCATCATAAAAGAGGTTCTAAAAAATGGCGCTTATCATCTAGTTCACTTTGATGGAAATGCTTTGGTGGAGCCTAGAAATGGGCTTTACATTAAGAAGTATTACTCATAGGTAGATCACCTTGGGTAACTATTTGTAACATATGTATAGTCTTTGTACTATTACTTTCTAGTTTCTTTTAGTGTTATGGATGTGTTGTTTTTGATGTTATCTTTTGTCACTGTGGCAGATGTCAAGTGAATCAGAGGTGTTCATTGGGTATGTAGATGGTGCTAGCCGACACACTCGGAGGCTTGCTTCCACAACTTGGGTAATTTTTACACCTCGAGGCCAGTTATTATCTTCCGTAGGTATATGATTAGGTGACACCACAAACAATGTCACCAAGTACAGTGCAGTTATTGAGTTGCTTCGTGACACCTTGTCATTTGGTATCTCTCATCTCCGGGTCTATTTAGATGCTCAACCGGTTGTGTCTTAGTTAAATATAGTCTACCATGTTCATGATTCAACTTTACACGGACGATTCCTTAGGGTACGTCTCTTAGAACGAAGCTTTGATTATATTACATATTTTCATGTTCCTAGGAGATTAAACCAAGTTATAGATACTCTATCTAATCAAATTTTAGACTAGCATCTCACACACATATAAAAAGACATACAGATCAACATGTAAATACATTTTTAAAGGAAAAATATGATCCATAAGACACAAAAAGACATAAAAATCCATATATAATATCATAATCATCAGAGTACATAGGTGAACGCAAGTGCCTCAAAAATATGACCAGTAACAAGTCATGGGGCTTATGCCCTCAAAAAATATATACAAGTAGTGCTATCGGCATGTGAAAATTCTAGACTAACTAAGGTTAGGGCCTATGGGCCCTGTTGTAATGATCAACAACATTTGCCAAACATCGAAAGAGTCGAACCCACGTCCGTGGTGCCCCCACTACATGAGGATACATAGATGGTGGTAGATCCTCAATCTCTTCCATAGGGACTGTGTGGGTGAGCGAGGTAAAGTTTCTCTCAAATCATTTCAAAACCCTCTCGGCCTCACTAGCTGGAAGCCCTCCTGCTACTGTTGGTCCCCCTGCGGCAGCAGGTGTAGCCCCTGGTCGAGAACAATGCCTGTTCCTCATATAATCTGCAGGTCGCACTGGTGCCACATTTGCACATAATAGACATATATTTGTCAAATACTCTGGTATAAAAAAAATGATATATATTAAAAACAACATAAAAATTACATATGTTTCACAAAAAAAAAGTGATGCAAACTTACCCATCTCTCCTCACTCCTCGCCAGGAGGTACCAGTATCTCAGGATCTCTCGAGAAATCAATCCCAGAATAAGGGTAATCCTCTATGAATGGGATTTGTCGTGACAACCACGCAAATAAGTAATCATCAAAGGACTCATTGGTCCTTCCACCACCCTGTCGTGGCAGTAACACTTCCCATCTGCAAACTGCAGGAAGAGAGGCATGATGTACTCATACCACCACTCGAGGACTGAAACTAGGAACTCTTTCAAATAAGAAAGAGCATAGAATCGTCCTGAACCTGAAGTTCCTCTACATCCGCAACCGACAATCTATCAACTGCCTCTTCATATAATCCAACAGTGTAGTACTCTAGTCAAATATATGTGCATTTAAGCACTGGACTACACGGTTCATCTATGCATGGGACGCCTGATGTAGAGTTGCAAAACCAATCATCTGCCTAATAAGAAACACAATCGCCTACAGTGATAAATCAGTTATATTGCTTATTGGCACCTGAGAGCTCGATCAGTATGTACCAGCCTCACAATAAAGTCCTATCAATTATGACATGTTATGAGGCCCCGAAGGAAATGTCTGGAAATTGACTGGTTCCCCTCTCCTAGAGAGGCCAGTCAAAAAATATATGTCCTCTGTAGTAGGCACCAGTGAATGCCCCTCTAACATAAATGCCCCTGCGTCGGGATGCCAATAATCAACCAAGGAATTCAGTAGCCTAGGTTGTGCTTGCATAAAAGGACATAGGAAGAACTTGAGCAGCCCACATTGCATTAACACCACACCAGCATTGGGGTCTTCCTTGACCAACTCACTAATCTCCTCATGCTCTCTTTCCCTCCAGTGAACATACATCCTGCAAAAAACCAAGTTCAAGAGGGTTAACCCTTGATTTTTAAATTTTTTTCCATTAAATAAAGGGTCCACATGGGCTATAATGATGACAGTCGCGTGTACACGCGTGCAAGTTTTCCTCTACCCAAGTGTACATGCAGCCTGTCATAAGACAAACCACGTGGACCTAGGGCCGACCTTTTGAGGGTCAACAGCCCCCCAAAACTTGAAACTAAAAGCATAAATAAAGATTTAAATTGCAAGAGGAGAGAGTTTATACTTACTTGGTCCAAGCAGATGGTTGTTTCATCCACTGAAGCTCCTAGAATGAACTCTTTTCACAAAGGGGCAGTTTTGGATTTTAGTCAATTTCTGAATTAACAATGGTGATAATGAGCTGCCAGCTTCTATTTATAGAGTTTTTTGGCCCTTTTTTGTCAATTTTTGGACCCTTTTGTCATTTTTTCTAAACTGAAAATCATTTAAGATGGTTTGGGATTTTTCTTTGGATGATCAAGGGAGGTATTCCTTTGGGTATTTGGAAATGTTTTTGAGATTTGGGTGTTTGGGCGGTCCTTTCTTAAAAAGTCATTTTTTCCCAGCTCGTTGCAATTAAGTCAGGATTCCCCCCCCCACTTTTTTCATCTCGTTGTCTTTTCATATTTTCCATAGGATCGATCCCACCGAGTTGCTACATGAAACCCTCATTACTTATTTAGAAGTGTCGTAATTTTGTGGTAGAGCCTACCATAACATGGATTCCCTAGGTAGATCCTAGTTTCATGACAGTGTCCATGCTGTCACTAACGATTATAGGCTCGGGAGTCCTCCATAGTTTTTCCTGATTACGAATTTGAGCCTCATTTGCATGATTCCTTTTCACTCTTGACCTCACCCTCGAAACTCCCAAAAAACATAACGGGTCTTCTTTTAATCCCTTTTTAGACCCTCTAAACATGAAAAGATTGCCGAGCGATATGGTGGCCTTTCACGCTCGTTAAATTGAAATTTGAAGTCATGTATTTCTGATGGTAGTTTACCCCTTTTTTGGTCTTGATGGTCAACTGTATGAACAAAGGTCTACTCTAGGAGCCTCGGTTCTCTCGAAGAGTACCCTCAGGTATCATTTTAACCCTTTTTCGGGCCTGAGGGACTAAATGTATGAAAAAGGAACCCCCACGGAGTCCATAGTTAAGCTCTTTTCAGACTCCCTAAAATTGAAAAGATCGTCAAGTGTCCTTATTCTTTCACACTCGTTAAAATGGTCCAGAAGAAAATCCCTGACGGAGTCCATAGTTAAGCTTTTTTCAAACTCCTTAAAAATGAAAAAATCGCCGAGTGATATTTTCTTTATCACACTCGTTAAAATGGTTTTGAATAGACGTCTTTTCGGTGCTAATTTATCCCTTTTTCGAACCGACTAGACTACCTTCGAAAAATGTACCCCAGTGGAGTCTCCTTTTACGTTTTTCAGACTCTCTAAATATGAAAAACCATCGAGCTTACCTTCTATGGGCTTGTTAAACTTACATCAAAGGACGTTACCATTGTGTGTTTTTTTAACCGCGTTTTCATACCTGCGTCTTTGGTCTAATGTGAGCTGCATGTTTCTCTCACTTGAACCATCTAAAGAATGCCTTATATGCAAGCCCTGTAGCACTTTGCCTTTGCATCTTGACACCTTTGGTCCTAGGAGGGATTCTTCTCGAGTGTCCTTTCTTTGAACATCAGTCTTTTCCTTGAGCCTCGAACTTGTATGTTTGTGACACTCATTCCTCCTTTGTAACGTAACATTCTTTTATTCTTTTTCCAAAATTATTGAAAAAGACAAAAAAAATCAAATATACCCCCAAAAGAGGAAGGGAAAAGTATTTTCCTTATTGGTAGCATAATGAGTCGCCCTTGGATAAAGCACATCTGTCTGTTTGTTCATCAAACCTTGGGATGTAATATGACCTTAGGAAGTTGTTCCCACTACATTGAGTCATGTCCTCCTCCGTTTGGTTATTATTCCAAACATATGGAGAGTTTGTGTTGCCTCTTGCCTCGTAAACTTATGTTAATGGCATGTTGCCTGAGTCTCATCATTTGTTGTGATCTTGTCCAAGGGAAGATTTTACCAAGCTTGATTCGGCCCCTCTACAGTTTGTCTCTTGCCCTCATGAACGGCCATCCCGAAAGTCCAATCAAGTCTTTGTTCGAAATCAATGAAGCCTTTAGTCTGACAATCAAGATTCTCTAGTCAATAACCAACGAGTTGTCGAAGACCTCTGGGTAGTGAAGTCGTACACTCATATTTCACTCCTACCCAAGTTTTGAAGATTTTGAAGTTGTTGTGCGAGCTCTGAGGACCTCATATCTAGCCATTAGGCCTTAGCAACTTCTCGAAGATGGATATTCTACATGTATATCTTTTTTATTTCAAGATGTATCTCCGTTGTGTATTGCCCGCGGCTACAATTTATATAGTTATATGACATGGATCTACAGTAAATTTGATTGGTAGCCATGATTTTATTTCCTCCTGACCATGGGTATGCCTGCCTCAGTGAGACAATTATTATTTTACAGAAGGCACCTCCCAATTTTTGGTCCATGGGCTCACTTGTTCGGAATGTTGGTGAAGATTGTTAATGTATTTCGGCCATCAGATGCTCTTCTGCCCTCACACATTAGGTGACATCTGTTATAACCCTAATTTTCACCAGACATGATTACCTGGCATCAGGCCATCTCAGATTCCTTCTTTGCCAAAACACTACTAAAAAACTCTTCTTAAAACCCCTTTTATAAAGGCCCACACACCCTGCTCCATTACTGCATAAGTGTACACACTAGCTGACCCAAGACAACCCACATGTACCTACAAAAGCATGGAAAAAGGAAAGTTGTTGATGGAACACACAACTTTGGGTAAGTTAACTAAACCTTTTGTCCATGCATGGCCGGTCACTCGACCAAATACCTAGCTTCTTCTAGCCTATAAAGGAAGGGTTGGGGGTCCCATTTGAAAGGAGGATAAATTAGAATCATAGTAAAGAAACTATACCCGATTGAGCATTCCCTTTGTCCCAACCTTTAGCCATCTTTGTACAAAGAGAAGTATAGAGAAAAGTAGTTGGAAGACAGTGGAAGAAGAGCCTAGGACCAGGATCGAGGAGCAGTAGCCGACTTTATCATTGTAAGGTATCATTGTGAAGTTAATAAAATAATTGTTTTTCCCGTCTCGCCATATGAGATTGTCATTACTTGAATATTGATTGTATGCGTGATTAAATATATAACCTGTTAGTTCATAGATCAAATGCATGTGGATTTCTTTGTTTGTCTTTAGTGAATGCAGGTCAGCATTGGGAGGAGAGTTTCAGTCAAAGAATGACCAAGCGTGAAAAGGGATCGACATCAAACACGAAGAATAAGGTACGTCAAATTAATCTCTTGAGCCTTGTATTTACATATGAGTAATGGGGGTCTAGGCATGGGATGATGGTAAAAAATAAGAATCTTTAGGTCATTTCTGCATGCATGATAAAACCCTTAGTGCTAGTCCGTAGGAGGGATTTCCCACCCACAACACAGATGGTTAGAATTTCTAAGTGAATATGAATTTGATATAAATCATATCAAGGGAAAAGAGAAAAAAGTGGTTGATGCACTCAATAGAAGATTACATGAATTGCATCCTACAACTATTACCATGTACCAATCAGATTTGAAAGAAAAAATTATAGACGCTGCAAAATCAGATTTACAATACAAGGAATTAGTGGCAAAATTATAGCAAGGTATTTTGCAGCAGAAAATAGAAGAATACAAGCTAGATAATGATGAAATTATCCTGTATAGGGGCATAATTTATGTACCAAATTCTAAGGAATTGAAAAAACTGATATTGAGGGAAATGCATAATGTGCCTTATGCTGGGCACCCAAGATATCAGAAAACTATTGCAACTGTCAAGAGCCAATATTATTGGTCAGGCATGAAGAAAGAGGTTGCTGATCTTATTTCCAGATGTTTGGAATGTTAAAAAGTAAAGGCTGAGCATAGACACCGAACTGGTTTTCTACAACCATTACCCATTCCTGAGTGGAAATGGGAAGTCGTAACCATGGATTTCATTACCAAACTTCCCATAACAAACAAGCAATATGATTATATCATGGTAGTGGTGGATAAGCTTACTAAAGCTGCCCATTTTGTTCCAGTTAAGCTCACTCACAAGGAAACCAACATTCATGATGTTTATATGAAGAAAATTGCTCGATTACATGGCATACCCTGGACAATTGTGTCTAACAGAGATCCAAAATTTACCTCAAATTTTTGGAAGGGATTATTTAATGGATTTGGAACAAATTTGAATTTTAGTACAACTTATCATCCAGAATCAGATGGGAAAATAGAGAGGTTGAATCAAGTGATTGAAGACATGTTGAGGATGTATGTGATGGATAAACCATCAAAATGGGAAGATTACCAACACTTGGTAGAGTTTGCTTATAACAATGGGTACCAAGAATCTCAAAAGATGATTTCATTTGAGGCACTTTATGGAAAAAAGTACAACACTCTAGTAAGATGGGATAACCCAACAGACAGAGCAATGGTTGTGTAATATCCCTCAGTCGAACCCAAATGTAAATATAATCCAAGTATATTTAAGCTAGTGAGTTGTTTAGACAACATTTTTGTAATACACCTTTCATGGCATGGTGCGCACATATACTGCACAGTAAAGGGATGTAATGTGCAAATTTCTTAATACCGCGTGCATTAAATAAGGTGCACACAACCTTAAAGACAGAGGATACAATGCGCAGTAACTAAGTGTGCACAATATTAAGGTCAGTGAACCTTTGTATATATAATATGCATTATAGGCTGGTGAGCCAGTATTATAAGTCAAAATGCTTATGTCTTGGAATTAGGCCAACGCGCCTAGATGTTAAAGGCTAGAGTGCCTACTTTGTACATAACTAATGATTAATATAAAATACATAACTGTGCACAGACGGACCATGATAAAAGAGATGGGGGACTGAACTTCACCAGTTAGGGAAAGGGAGGGCCAAAAGTCAAGGGAATATTATATTAATATTTCCTAAAACATAAAGTATGGATAATTAGTTTATCCTAAGTTATAAAGTTGGGGATAAGTGGACAAAAGTAACTCCTGATATGACAAGTGTCAAGTTGGGGACATGCATTCATATCGTGGGGAAACTTAGCCTAGGTGGGGGGATTTTTCTGACAGATACCTTACGAATGAGGGAAGGAGGACCATTAGTCTGACCATTACTTTTGACAAAGAGTTCACAGTGATTCCAAAACACACTCAGTTATCCAATCAATGACTCCATGAACATTTCACTCATACATTTTGTTATCCTTGAGACAACCATTTCACCTTTCCTAAGCCTGTTTCCCCATCCTTTTTGGTTGATGTACCTGGTTAGCTTGGAGTGGGATTGAAGAAGCGGGTTGTCAGGCCCGTAAGCAGTTCTCTGAGTGAGAGAATTGTTGGGGATTGATTTCCGTAGGTGCTAAGATGCAGCTAAAGTGCTCTGAGAATTCCGGTTCGACCCATTTTTGAATCCCTAGAAGGGAAGTGGGGTAGCTGAGGGACTATTGAGAAGAGAAGGTGCACACTTCCTTGGGTGGGATAGGCATGTGGCGAATGAGAGGCTATAGGTTGTTAGTTGAGTGAGCACCTGAGACAAAGTATTTCCTGTTGTCCATGAGCCTTAGCCTGGATAGGAATACCTTTACCCTGGGTGGAGTTCAGTCCCAACTCAGGAGTGATTCACTGTTGAGAGTGATGAACAGTGTAGTCTATGGCTGGGAGGTTCATGGACGACCTGTAAGAAGTTAGTGACAGTCTTTCTAAGACAAGTACCAATTGTATGATATATGGATATGTTTTTTTGTTATTTACAGGCCTATGTTACGATTTTATTATATATGTGACTATGATTGCTTGTGTGCTTATGGGTAATTTCCTGTAAATGATGCATATCGGTCATTACTGTTATTTTAATATTAAAGTCATATGTTACAGAAAGTAATTGTTTGTTTATGTTTCGATGTAAAGCTTCCGCGAGTGTGTTGTATGTATATGTTTTAGTTGCATGCAGTCTAAAGAGTAAATTTAGGTGGCATTGCTTAGTTGACTACTAGGTATCCTATTGTATGTTCCACAGTATGGGAACGAAAGTGTTCCCTAGAGTAGTATGGCCAGGCCTGATGGCTGGGAATGTTACCCACTGGCGTCAGAGCATGAGTGGTTTCTCTGGAGTGGTGTACCCCAGCCTCAGGTTGGTTAGGGGGGATCGTTATAGTATGGTATCAGAACCTCAGTTCAACACTGAGCTTGGATGGGCCAAAAGGGTGCAATTGAAGTGAATATTCACAGAAAAGTAACTTCAAAGTGACCAGAATTAGAGTCATAGAGTGTCCTTGGAAAATGTTGGCATACTGGCATGTGTGGTAAATTTGGCACCACGCAGGAAACCATGGCGTGCTAGTGTGTGCGGTAAATTATGGCACCATGCGGAAGATTATTATGTGTAGATGCACGTGCTGAAATCAGCCTTGCGTGGTAAGTACACACATAGTAAGGTGAACATGGGGTGTGCAAGTATTGCTTAAAGAAGAGGAGTTTTGTTGGTATGCGCATAAGTATGATTATAAGATGTTTCGCGACAGTGTATTCAGTAGTGTGCGCAGATATTTGAGCACGAAGGAATATGTTAAAATTGACATGGTGCGTGCATAGGACAAAAATCCATGTGGAATATCGGTGTGCAGTATCGAAACTATGTGCAATGGATATTGGCGCACAATGCCAGAGTAGTGCGCGTAAGTAGTCGATATGATGAAGAAGAAATGCACAATAGATTTAGGTGCACAGAGAAGCGTTTACCTTGTAATATTGCTATGCATGATAATATAAATGAACAGGTCAAGTTAATGCACGTGAAGTTGCTTGGAAGGCGAGGAGTCTGAGTTTAAATTTCATAATAATAAAGGAAAAATAAACACATAACCACATTGAAGCATTAATTAAAAAGACTTCCGAATTTTAATTTCTTCCAATTTAGACAAATGAAAATAAAATATAAGATTACAAGAAAAACTTATTATAAAAGAAAACAAGAGTCATAACATCACTAGATAGAAATTTTAATAAAACAGTCTAAAATCTATTTATGTATTTATATAATCATATTAGTCACAAAATTACAAATGGGTGATGACAACAGTTAGCCTGTTGTAAAAAGGGTTGTTGAAGAACATGCCTATCATCTCTTGTACTCTTTACCTCCGCTATTGGCTGTTCAAAATTCTATGAGACAGGATTATCTTAATTGAAGACTTACTTCAGCTTAGCGATCTCCGCTTTTAAAGAAGAGTGTAACCAGACCGGTTGATTTTTCTGCAACACTTTCGTTCGCTTCAACTGTAGATTCCTCCTTCTTATGTCGCTTACTCCTTTTCTTCTTAGCGGCTGGCATGTTGATGACTAAATTCTTTATAGTGGGATTCATCCTGAATTTCAATCGCGAGTCTATAACTGGCTCTGTGTGGAACTTAGTTGATAGAAGGTGTGCAAGGACCCTTTCCTCCTTATTCGCAGGAAATTCTAGCATGTTGCTCGAATAACCAGTCTCACTCGACTTAGCTTTGTCCATATATCTCAGGTTGGGGATACCGAAATGTGTCTTTACAGAGAGAAGGAAGTCGAGAAGCTTGAAGATTACTATGGTTATGGACACACATATATCTTCATACTTGGGGAGTGGTAATTATATAACTCCATTTATGAAGTGCAGACAGATTGCATACAAAGAGCGTTGGGTTTCCATGCTCGGCCAATCCATTTCAAATGATTATCTTTTGAGTTCATTACATGGTGGCGTTTAGCTGACGTCACATGGATGCAAAGCACCAAACGAATGAAGAAGGGTGATATGACTAGCCATCGCCCACTCCACGAGTGGTGGATTTGACATGTTGAGACATGTGATACCATGTCTTGGCAAAAGTGGTTTCGACAAAACCACCTTCTTGTGAAAGTGTATCTCGGAAGGCACTGCGCGTCAACATTCTCAAGACTTGGGTCTTATCTATAATTTTCATGGTGATAACACCAGAAAACCGGGAGTGGTAATGCTAATTTGTATGTTGAATCGAAATGGTGCATATTCTCATGAATTGCTGATTTGTTAGTTTGATTAGTTTCGATGGCTGCACGTTTTGCAGAATTAACAAAAACTCGGTTAGGTCAGACCAGTGCAGAGTTCGTAGGAATGGAAGAGGCATAGGGGAATTATAGTCATCCATAGAAGAGCCAAGGGATGGATGTCCATTTGGGCATGGAAGGAACAAACGCCAATGGACATGGAGAAGAAAGGAATGAAGTTATGAATATGGCTGAGACCATTAAGAAAGTGCAGAAGGATGTCCAAAGCCATAAATCTGATAATGAAAAGATTATGAAAGCCAAAGAGTAGCAAGATGACTTCAACATGAATCTATTGGAAGGTTTGAATAGAATAGAGAAGAAATTGGTTAAGGAGAGTGACTCAAGTAGATCTGAGAGTCACAAATCTTTAGAGGAGAAGGAGGAAGTAAAAAGTGCTAGTAGACATCACCATCATCCCCATAGGCATTCCCATAAGAGAGCAGGAAATGGCTCGAGTCTATCCCCTATCAGAAGGTATAAGAGATCTAGGGTGGATGAGATGTGAGGAGAGATGAACAAAATCAAACCTCCTACATTTGATGGTGAGCACAAGAAGGATGAAGATGCCAAAACATGGTTTCTAGGAATGAGGAAGTGTTTTCAATTGCATAATTATTCTTCTCATGCTGAAGGTAGAATCACTATCTATCAACTCAAAGGAAAGGCCTCCATGTGGTGGGATCAACTTGTGAAGGTACAACACATTGTAGAGAAAAGTGTTACTTGGAGAGAATTCAAGAACTATTTTGAGAAGAACTACTTGAGAAAGAGATACTATGACAAGAAAATGAAATAGTTCTTTGAAATCAAGCTTGAAAGTATAACCATAGATGAATATGAGAGAAGGTTTCTGGAACTGTTGAAGTATATCTCCTTCATCAAGGATGAGACAGTCAATATTCAATGGTACTTATGTGTATTTCCATCATTCATTAGTGACAAAATACAATATGATGATCCCAAGACATTAGAAGAGACCATAAGAAGAGATAAATGCTTATATGACCAGCTGAAAGCAAGACCAGCTTTCCAAAATTCTTAGGAAGACAATAAGAAATTCAAGATGGATAAGAGGAAGAAGGGAGCTAAGCTACCATTCTTTAGAAATAATCCACAATGGTAGCAAAAGAATAAAGAAACCAGAGTGATTGACATAGGGAGTTAAGGGCCAAGACAACCACCTATGCAATGTTGGGGTTGTAAAGGAGACCATATGTTCAGATATTGTCCTCACAAAGTCGAAAAAGGTAGGGCTATTCACGATGTACATCGAGCAGAGACAATAGAGGACATGGGAAGAAATGTGCCAAGGATTTATGTAGCCCTGGACAACAAGCAAGCAGAGTATCAGTCCCACATGATTGAAGTGGAAGGTATGATCAACAACCAAACCCTTGCTATTTTAATTGATTCAGGATCTATCCATAGTTATATAGACCCTAAGATGGTGGAAAGTTTGCAATTGCCAAGAAGCAAGCATGGGAAATCCTGGTTGGTGAAAATAGATATAGGAGCCAGAAGAAAAGTTAATGAGATGGTTAAGTCCTACCTCATAGACATGAATGGACTAAATACCAGGGCAGATTTGAACATCTTACCCTTAGGTTCCTATGACTTTTTAATTGGTATGGATTGATTGGACCCACATCATGCTCTATTGGATTGTCATAACAAAGTATTCACTTTATTGGATGAATAAGGGAACCAAAGGAAAGTGCAGGGAATTCCCAGGTCAGTAACCGTTAGAGAAATTTCAGCACTACAGCTGAAGAAATGTTATAGAAGAGGATGTCAAATATTTGCAGCTCATATGGAGGAGAAACATGAAGACAAGGTTCCAAATTTGGAGAATTATGCAATCCTGAAAGAGTTTTAAGATGTATTCAAGGAAGTACCAGGACTACCCCCAAGGAGAGACAATCATTTCTCTATAGATTTGATGCCTAGAGTAGTGCCAGTATCAAAGACTCCTTACAAAATGAGTATACCAGAATTGAAGGAGTTGCAAATGTAGCTTGAAGAAATTCTGAAGAAGGGGTATATACATCCAAGTGTATCACCTTGGGGTGCCCCAGTCTTGTTTGTGAAAAAGAAAGATGGAATGTTAAGATTGTGCGTTGACTTCAGACAATTGAATAAACTGACTGTTAAGAACAAATATCCTCTACCAAGGATTGATGACCTCTTTGATCAATTGAAGGATGCAAGGATATTTTCAAAGATAGATATCAGATCGGGATACCATCAGGTAAGAATTAAAGAAGAAGATATTAGCAAGACTGCCTTCGGGACAAGGTATGGTCATTATGAGTTCACAGTGGTACCATTTGGATTGTCAAATGCACCAGCTGTTTTCATGTGCTAATTGAATGTTGTTTTCCGAGAGTATTTGGACAAGTTTGTCATTGTCTTTTTGGATGAAATTATTATATATTCCAAGTCAGAGGAAAAGCATGAACATCATTTGAGGATGGTGTTGCAAGTATTAAGGGAACATCAGTTGTATGCCAAATTGAGAAAGTGCTCATTTTATCAGAAAAAAAAATCATTATTTGGGGCATATTATCTCAAAACATGGGATAGCAGTGGACCTTGAGAAGGTAGAATCCATTAGAGAATGGTCAGCACCAAAGAATGTGACAGAGGTCAGATCTTTCATGGGCCTTGTAGGTTACTACAAGAGATTCATTGGAGGATTCTTAAAGATAGCACACCCAATCACTTCCTTGCAAATAAAGGGTATGTAGTTTCAGTGGATGTTGGACTGTGAAAGGAGTTTCCAACATTTGAAACAGTTATTGACAAGTGCTCCAATACTAAGGATTTCAGCCCCAAATGAAGATTTCATTGTATGCACATATGCATGTAATGAAGGACTGGGTGGAGTCCTCAGTCAAAATGTATTTGTGATATGTTATAAATCAAGTAAGTTGAAAGAGCATGAAAGAAACTATGGCACTCATGATTTGGAGTTGGAAGCCATAGTGCATGCCATGAGGAAATGGAGACACTACCTCATGGGAAAAATTTTTGAGTTAAGAACAGACCATAATGGTTTGAAATATTTATTTGATAAGCCAAATCTAAATTCTAGATAAAGCAAATGGTTAGAATTTCTAAGCGAATATGACTTTGATATAAAGAATATCAAAGGGAAAGAAAATAAAGTGGTGGATGCACTCAGCAGGAGGGTGCATGAGCTTCATGCTACAACCATCAACATGTTCCATACTGATGTTAAAAGAAAAATTCTGGAGGCTACAAATACAGACCTGCAATACAAAGAATTGATAGCAAAACTACAACAAGGTAAGACACCACAGAAGATGGATATTTATAAGTTGGGAGTAGATGGAATATTGTTGCACAAGAACAAAATTTTTGTACCAAATGTCCAGGACTTGAAACATATAATTTTTCATGAGATGCATAATGCTCCTTATGCAGGGCACCCTATATATCAGAAAACTGTAGCAGCAGTCAAGAGCCAATACTTTTGGCTAGGTATGAAGAGAGAAATTGCATAATACATCGCTAGGTGTATGGAATGCTAGAAAGTTAAAATAGAGCATAGGCACTCAACAGGATTGCTGCAACCTTTGCCCATTCCTCAATAGAAGTGGGAAGTGGTGACGATGGATTTTATTACGGGATTGCCCAGAATAGGAAAGATACATGATTCGGTTATGGTAGTGATGGACAATCTTACAAAAGATGCCCATTTTATTCCACTAAAAACTACTCACAAAGAAACAAATGTTGTTGATATTTTTATGAAGGAAGTGGCACGATTGCACAAAATTCCTAAAACGATTGTGTCTGACAGAGACCCAAAATTCACCTTGAATTTCTGGAAAGGATTGTTCAAAGGATTCAAAATGAATATGAAATTTAGTACATATTACCATCCTGAGACTGTTGGACAGATAGAGAGGGTGAATAGAGTGATAGAAGATATGTTGAGAATGTATGTGATGGATAAACCATCAAAATGGGAAGACTACCTACATTTAGTAGATTTCGCTTATAACAATGGGTATCAGGTATCATTGAAAATGAGCCCATTTGAATCACTTTACGACAAAAGGTGCAACACTCCAGTAAGTTGGGATAAACTAGCTGATAAAACAGTTGTTGGGCCAAAATTGCTCAAGGAGATGGAGGACCAAATGTTAAAAATTAAGTAGATTTTGAGAGATTCCCAAAACAGACATAAAAGTTATGTTGATAAAAATAGAATCCACAGAGAATTCAAAGTGGGTGATCATGTTTTCCTGAAAGTGAAAGCTAACAAGAGCTCCCTGGAGCTGGGAAGCTACGCCAAGTTAGCAGGCAAATTTTGTGGAAAATTTGAAATCCTAGAGAGGATTGGTCCAGTTGCTTATATGATTACATTGCCTTCATCTATGTCTATTCATAATGTCTTCCATGTATCATTGCTAAAGAAATATATACCTGATGCTAATCATGTTATTGATTGGAATGTTATTCAGGTGGAGCAAGAAGGAACTTTCCAAGTGCATCCGGTGCGCATCCTAGATCGAAAAATCAAACAACTCCGGAATCGATCCATAGGTCTTGTAAAGGTCCATTGGACCTGGTACAGACCTGAAGATCCTACTTGGGAGCATGAGGATGCAATGCGGGCAGAATACCCACATCTTTTTGAAGAATTTTGAGAATTGTTTTATATATGGGTACATGATGCACTGAGGACAGTGCATAAATAAGGGGAGGGGATTGTAATATCCCTCGGTCGAACCCAAATGTAAATATAATCCAAGTATATTTAAGCTAGTGAGTTGTTTACACATCATTTTTTTAATACACCTTTCATGGCATGCTGCCCGCATATACTGCGCAGTAAAGGGATGTAATGTGCACATTTCTGAATACTGTGTGTAGTAACTAAGGTGCGCACAACCTTAAAGACAAAGGATACAACATGCAGTAACTAAGTGCGCACAATATTAAGGTCAACGAACCTTTGTGTATATAATATGCATTATAGGTTGGTGAGCCAGTATTATAAGTCGGAATGCTTATGTCTTGGAATTAGGCCAGTGCGCCTGGATGTTAAAGGCTAGAGCACCTACTTTGTACATGACTCATGATTAATATAAAATACATCATTGCACGCAGAACGACCATGATAAAAGAGATGGGGTACTGAACTTCACCAGTTAGGGAAAGGGAGGGCCAAAAATCAAGGGAATATTATATTAATATTGCCTAAAACATAAAGTATGGATAATTAGTTTATCCTAAGTTCTAAAGTTGGGGACAAGTTGACAAAAGTAACTTCCAATATAACAAGTGTCAAGTTGGGGACATGCATTCATATCGTGGGGAAACTTAGCCCAGGTGGGGGGATTTTTCTGACAGATACCTTACGAACGAGGAAAGGGGGACCATCAGGCTGACCATCACTTTTGACAAAGAGTTCACAGTGATTCCAAAACACACTTAGTTATCCAGTCAATGACTCCATGACCATTTCACTCATACATTGTGTTATCCTTGAGACAACCATTTCACCTTTCTGAAGCCTGTTTCCCCATACTTTTTGGTTGATGTACCTAGTTATCTTGGAGCGGGATTGAAGAAGTGGGTTGTTAGGCCCATGACAAGTTCTCTGAGTGAGAGAATTGTTGGGGATTGATTTCTGTAGGAGCTAAACTATAGCTACAATGCTCTGAGACTTCCGATCCGGCCTATTGTTGAAGGCCTGGAAGGGAAGTGGGGCAGCCAAGGCACTGTTGAGCAGAGAAGGGTCACACTTCCTTGGGTGGGACATGCATGTGGGGAATGAGAGGTTGTAGGCTGTTAGTTGAGTGAGCACCTAAGACAAAGTCTTTCTTGTTGTCCGTCAGCCTTATCCTAGATAGGAATCCCTTTACCCTGGGTGGAGTTCGGTCCTAGCTTGGGGGTGATTCACTGTTGAGAGTGATGAATAGTGTAGTCTATGGCTGGGAGGTTCATGGACAATCTCTAAATAGTTGGTGACAGTCTTTCTAAGATAAGTACCAATTGTATGATATATGGATATGATATTTTGTTATTTACATGCCTATGTTATGATTTTATCATATATGTGACTATGATTGCTTTTGTGCTTATGGGTAATTTCCTGTAAATGATGCATATCGGTAATTACCGTTATTTTAATATAAAAGTCGTATGTTATAGAAAGTAATTGTTTGTTTATGTTTAGATGTAAATATTCCGTGAGCATGCCGTATGTATCTGTTTTAGTTGCATGTAGTCTAAAGAGTAAATTTAGGTGGCATTGCTTAGTTGACTATTGGGTATGCTACTGTATGTTCCACAGTATGGGAATGGAAGTATTCCCTAGAGTAGCATGGCCCGACCTGATGGCTGGGAATGTTACCAACTGGCATGAGAGCATGAGTGGTTTCTCTGGAGTGGCGTACCCTGACCTCAGGCTGGTTGGGGGGATCGTTATAGGTTGGGCCAGGTTTTCTCAGGAAAATGTAGGAGAAAATGATTAAAATAAAACAAAATTTAAAGGCTTCCCAAGATAGGAAGAAAATTTATGCTGATAGGGGCATAACTCAAAGGGAATTTAAAGTGGGTGATCATGTATTTTTGAAAGTAAAAGAAAACAGAAGTTCCCTGAAGTTGGGAAATTGTTCAAAGTTGGAAGCTCGTTATTGTGGGCCATTTGAAATCCTGGAGAGGATTGGTCCAGTTTCTTATATGATTGCATTTTCTGCATCTATGTCTGTACATAATGTATTCCATGTATCTTTGCTCAAGAAATATATGACTGATTCTAATCATGTTATTGATTGGAATGTGATTCAAGTGGAACAAGAAGGTGCTTTCTAAGTGTATCTGATGCACATTCTAGACCATAAAATCAAGCATCTCTAGAATCAAGCCATAGGGATTGTAAAGGTCCAATGGAACTGGTATGGTCCTCAGAATGCTACCTCAGCGCATGAGGATGCAATGCGGGCAAAATACCTGCATTTTTTTTAGGATTTTTGAAATTTTGTTGTACATGGGTACATCATGCATTAAGGACAGTGCATAAATAAGGGGAGGGGATTGTAGTATCTCTAAGGCTGAACCAAATTGTAAATATAAATGCAAATGTACTTAAGTTGGTGAGTTGTTTGACATCATTATGTATGCACCTTTCATGGCATAGTGCCTGCATGTACTACACAGTGAAATGATGAAGTGTACACATTCCAGGATACCGCGTGCAGCATCCTAAGTGCGTGCGATTGTGAGGCCAGTGAGTCTTTTGTTTATATGCTATGTTTTATAGGCTAGTGAGCCAGTTATTATAATCTAGGATGCTTATGTTTTGATTAGGTCGGAGAGCCTAGATGTTAAAGGCCAACGTGCCTGTTTTTGTACATGTCTCATATTTAATATAAAATACATAGTTGCGCACAGACCGACCATGTTAAAAGAGATGGGGGACTAAACTCCACTAGTTAGGGAAAGGGAGGGGATAATTTAAGGAAAGGGGCTAAGCTAGGGAGCTTAAGCCAAAAAACAATATTATATTAATATTTATTAAATATAAGGTATGGATAATTATTTTATCCTAAGTTCTAAAGTTGGGGACAAGTTGGCCAAAGTAGCTCCCAACATGACAAGTGTCAAGTTGGGGACATGCATGCATATTGTTGGAACTTAGTTAATTTTCCCCTTCATTCCTTCCATCATTCAGTCATCTAGTTAATCATCCATGATAATGAACACACCCATTGAGCTATCTTTCGTATCTTCATGATTGTACCTGAACCTATATCCATAGCCATTTTGTGTTCATGTAGTTTGTTAGCTTGGGAGTTGGACTAAAGAAGCAGGTTGTAAGGCCCATGGGATATTGAAGAGGCGGGTTGTTAGGCCCGTGAGAAATTCTCTGGGTGAGAGAATTGTTGGGGATTGATTTCCTGAAGGTGCTAAAGTGCAACTACAATTCTATGAAACTTCCTATCTGGCCTATTGTTGAAGCTTGGAAAGGAAGTGGGGAAGTTGAAGGACTATTGAGCAGAGAAGGGGCACATATCCTAGGTGGGACAGGCATGTGGGGAATGAGGGACTGTAGGTTTTTAGTTTGAGTCGGCACCTGAGACGAAGTCTTTCCTGTTGTCTATGAGCCTTTAGCCTGGTTAGGAATCCCTTTACCTGGGTGGAGTTTAGTCCCAGCTCGGGGGTGACTCACTGTTGAGAGTGATGAACAGTGTGGTATAAGGCTAGGAGGTTTGTCCAAGGTTTGCACGCAGTTGGTGACATTATTACCAAGATAAGTGCCAATTGTGTGATAAAAGTACATGCTACATTGTTATTTACATGTTTATTTTTATGGGTTATCATATGTGCGGATATAACTGTGTTTATTTTTATGGGTATTTCCTGTATATGCTGCATGAATATGTTTATTTTTATTTCAGTGTGAATCCGTGTATTTACAGATGTATTTCTATGTCTATTATATATATATATATATATATATATATATATATATATATATATATATATATATATATATATATATATATATATATATATATATATATATATATATATATATATATATAT
>JZKD02S1672659.1:809644-873666 GCA_000966675.3 Picea glauca
TATATATATATATATATATATATATATATATATATATATAATGCTTCCACAAGAGTTATGTGTGTATATATTTTAATTGCATGTAGTTCAAAACATTTATGTGGAATAACTCAGTTGGATGCTGGGTATGTTACAATATGTTCCGTAGAGAGAAAAATAAGAGTTATTTGGCATAGTGTGGCCCAAAATGGATGGTCGGGGACGTTACACTAGTAAGTTCACCTAGATCGCATACCGCATCCATATCAATGGTCATGCTTCATTGTGGGGATGCAACTTTCTTGATCGATAAAATTATTGAGTGGTCCCGCAATTGAAACTGTGGTTTGGAGAAAGTGATATGTGGTAGAAGGTGGTGGATTGCGGGCCCAAAAGAGGTGTGCTTAGAAACTGATTTTGACGGCCCCACAATAACGTCCTCATATAGTGTCTGATCCGAGAGCAGTGCATGGCCGCCCCCTAGGCACTAAGCCTCGTCTTGATCTTGAGGGTTCAGTTAATAAATGAAAGGACTTGCTTTTGGAACCTTGACTCACTCATTAATTAGAAGGAATGGAGGGTGACGCAACCCCTCCTCAACCCACGGGTCGAAAGGTCACGTACATAGGATCGTTCTTCTCTCCTTGGCCTGAAAAGCTTTCAACAACCCCTCTTCTATTTCCCTTTCGGGAAATCTGCACCCACAGTGAAACCTCATGGGATTCCTCCCTCACGCTTTGGGGAATCAGACTTCACGATATCGCGAATCCTGCAGTTGAGTGTCTTGTCGCTCAGACCCCCGAATCCTGAAACTCTGAAATTCTGATATCACTCCAACTTGTCGTCTTTCGTGAGTTCGTGAGTTGCGATGACATACAATTCTGCCCATGAACCCCGAAATCCCGATATTCTATTCTCCAAAATCCCGAGATGTCAGACTCCGACACGTTTCTCGGTGCTGTCCCCATAACTAGACTTCTCACCGTTTCGGGACTTCGACTTACGAAACTCCGAAGTGGTCAACGACGTTGACTTCTACATTGATAGTGAGCCACCTATCCACCTTGATGGCTCCTATGGTCCCACACAATCCTATCGATCCCTCACGGCTTTTCCCTTCATGATTTCGTGAACTTTGACACCAAGTTTTCGACCCTTCCACTCATGAAATCCCGATAGGCGATTTCACGAGTGATCCAATGGTCCCTGGCTAACTTGGATCGATGGCTCTATCTCTTCTGAGATTGCACCTTTAAAATAATCCTCGTATCTCCCCTGCTACTCTGCAAGATCTGACGACTCGCGAGACTTCACAAATTCTCCTCAGAGAATTCTGATCATCCGTTCTTCCTGTGAGAACCTCTGCACCAACTAAACAAAGTATCTCTCTCTGCGGAACTTGTCCCCCTGCGGTCCGACGTCGCTACGCCTTCCTTCAAACTTTCAAAGTACTTGGCCTCGTGCCTTCCTTCGACTCCTTTGAAGGTTCAAATCCTTCTAAACTTTATCACGACTTCAAGTCTTTCAGAAAACCCTTGCACACACTCCTTGCAGAAGACTTTCAAGCACTTCCAAGTGTTGGAATCCTTTGACTCTGCGCACACCTGTAGCAACAGTCTCTCAATAATTCACTCAGGTTTGCAACTCTGAGACTTCACTCAGCCTACACACTCCTTGCACGGATCCTGTGCCTAACTGCACTTCTGTGTGAATGAGAACAAAATCTATCCTATCTGATCTCTCAGAGACAAACCTCTGAATCCTCTGTCACGCACTTCCTGCGGACAATTCAACTGCACTCCTTGCAGGAACTCTTGCTCAGATGGAGAAACAATTGAAACTCATTTCCCTTACTCTCTCTCTCTCATATTTCAGACATTAAACAAGAAATCATTCATACATAGCATAAAATAAAATGTACAATAGAAAGAGTAAAATAATCATGAGCATAACATTTAGCATACATACATGGAGAACCAACACAACTCCATGAATTTGAATCAAAGTTCTTTTCTTATTAATTCAAATCTTTGTACATGGGTGTCTTCAAATTTACAGTTCTCCCTTCTCAGCTCTGTATGCTCTTTCTCTTCACGCTAATGTTACAATACACAATGAGGGTGTCTATATCCCATTTCCCTCTTGCGCTCTAAGACTATCTAATCTAACATTCAATTCTATCTACCTGCATTTACTACTTATAAATGCATTCTACCTACTAAGGACGAGAGAGAATCGCTCAAGGTCCGTTTACATTATACAAGTGCGCTCCTTCTTAATTATCTCATTTAAGATTGGCGCATTAACTTCAAGAGAATTTCAAAATTTGTGCTGGGAGCTTGTCTAGCTGTCCGTTGTCTCTGCGCTGGCTTGCTTGAGATGCTCCTGCATCATACTCCCTCGCTTGAAAATTTTCATGGGCTCCTGTCCATGAGCTCACGTACAGTATGTCCATGCTTATGGATCTCTGCTTCATTCTCCCAACTGGAATATTCAATTTGATGTCCCTTCCACTTGACCAAATACTCAAAGTATTGCTTTCGCTTGGTCTTTTTGCTCACTCTTTTGTCCAGTATGCGCTCCATCTGTGGCTTTTCTGAAACTAGCATCTGTTTTGTCCACTGGATCACCGGTTGTTCATTTTTCATCCCTGTTTCTTCATCTTTATATGGGTACAAATATGAGATATTGAATATTGAAGAAATTCTGATCTCATCGGGTAATTCAATCTCGTAAGCATTTGCCCCAAATTTCTTCAAGACCTTACATGGTCCAATTTTCTTCATCTTCAATTTATTATATGTTCCTCTCGGGAACCTTTCCTTTCTCAAATGTGCTAGAATCAGGTCACCAACCTCGAACTAAAGTTGTCTCCTGTGTTGATCTTCTCTGCGCTTATATTCCTGGCTTGAATTCTGCAATCACTTCTTCACCTAGCTGTGAAGTTCCTTCATTGACTCGGTGAAATCTTCTGCACTAGCGCTCCTAGTTGAAATCTATTCTGAATCCCTCAATTCATAAATTCCTCTCAGTTGCATGCCATAAACAATCTGAAATGGACTCTGCCCCGTGCTTCTGTTAACTGAGTCATTATAAGAAAATTCCGCCTGTGGTAATATATGGTCCCATTGGCTATGGTGTTCTGTCACCAAGCCCCTCAGCAAGTCTCCCAGACTTATGTTCACCACTTCCGTTTGTCCATCCATATGAGAATGATAAGATGAACTAAATGACAAGTTGGTTCCCAAATTCTTCCATAATGTCCTCCAAAATTGTCCTATGAACTTAGTTTCTCTATCCGAAACTATGCTCCTTGGCAAGCCGTGAAGTCAAATGACTTCTTTGAAAAACAGATTTGCAATGTGAGTTGCGTCACTGGTCTTCTGACATGGAATGAAGTGTGCCATCTTGGAAAATATATCCACCACCACAAAGATTGAATCAAATCCTCTTTGGTTTCTTGGCAACCCCAATATGAAATCCATGCTAATTGCATCCCATGGCTTCTCAGGTATGGGCAATGGTTGATAAAATCCTGCATTCTGTTTCCTTCCTTTCGAATGTTGGGAAATTCTGCATCTATCTACGAATCTCTTGACGTCTTCTCGCATTCCTGGCCAAAAATATGACTCATTTAACTTTGCGAACGTCTTTTCGTGACCAAAATGCCCAACCAATCCTCCAATGTGTTTCTCTTTCAGCAAATTCTCCCTCATGGAGCATTTTGGAATACACAGTTGATTACCTTTAAACAATAATCCTTCCTGGATCATGTATTCTGTCCATTGGCTTCTATCCCTGAGAATTGGATTCTCAGTTGCTTCGTACGCCTCCTTAAAATATGGATCATCCATGTACATCTCCCTGAGGTCATCAAAACCTAACATTTTGACTTTGAACTCCTGCAATAGCAAACACTTCCTGCTCAAAGCATCAATGAATTTGTTAGCAGTACCAGAAATCTGTTTAATCACAAAAGTAAAATTATGTATGTATTCAACCCATTTGACATGTCTCTGATTCAAATTTTCCTGTTGAGTCACAAACTGCAATGCATGATTTTCACTGTATAAGACGAACTCCTTCAGAATCAAGTAATGCCTCCATTTTTTCAATGCTTGTATGATAGCATAAAACTCCTTGTCATAAGTGGATTATTTCACTTTCGCTTCATTCGGCTTCTCGCTGAAGTATGCTATCAGCCTGTCTTCCTGACTCAATACTGCCCCTATTGAAAATCCACTTGCATCGCATTTCACTTGAAATGTCTTTTGGAAATCCGGAAACACCAAAACTGGTTGTTCTGTGATCTTCCTCTTCAACGGATTAAAAATGTTTTCAGCTTCTTCTGTCCAGTGAAAAGATTTATGTTTCTTCTTCACCGTGTCCATCATCGGTGCACTAATTCCATTGAAATTCCTAATGAACTTTTGGTAGAAACTAGCCAATCCGCGAAAACTTCTCACCTCGAAGATATTCTTCGGTGATGGCCAATTTTTAATCACTTCCACTTTATCTGGATCCATCCTCAATTTATCTGCAGAAATAACAAACCCTAGATAAATGAGTTCCGTCTTCATGAATGAGGATTTCTTCATATTTATCAACAACTTCTCCTACTATAGTCTCTGCATCACTATAGCCAAATGTTTCAGATGCTCTTCCACTGTTTTACTGAAAATCAGTATGTCATCCAAATACACAATGACAAATTTTCCGATGAATTCCCTCAGGACTTCGTTCATCAACCTCATGAAGGTACTCGACGCATTTGTTAAGCCAAATGGCATAACAAGCCATTCATACAACCCTTCAATGGTTTTGAAGGCTGTCTTCCACTCATCACCTTCTCTCATGCGGATTTGATGATAGTCGCTTTTCAAATCAATCTTTGAAAATAATTTTGCTCCACTCAAGCAATCCATCAGATCATCCATCCTTGGCAATGGAAATCTATACCTAATGGTTATCTTGTTGATCGCCCTCGAGTTAGTACACATCCTCCAGCCTCCATATTTTTTTGGACTAAGTACTGTTGGAACAACACACAGACTCAAGCTTTCTTTGACCAAACCTTTGTCCAACAAATCCTGGACTTGTCTTTTGACCTCTTCATTCTCTTGCAACGTCAATCTGTACGCGACTTTGTTTGGAAAAATGGCTCCTGGTATGAGATCAATATGATGACTCACACTTTTGATTGGTGGCAATGAACGAGGTAGTTCGTCCACTACTATGTCAGTGAACTCTTCTAGTAGTTCCTGACTCTCTTCTGGTAAATCATCTACTCTTGTGTTGGTCAAAACAATCTTTGGTTTCTTGACCACAATGAATTGTGGTTCCTCTTTCTTCTTAACCTCTGTAAGAAGTTCCTTCCCACTCATGAGAAGTACTGTGTTGCTTACTTCCAGTTTCACTTCCTTATCCTTGATTGGAAGCAACATGTGAGTCCTCCCATTCTTCTCTAGGGTGTATGTGTTCATTCTCCCATCATGAATCACATTTCTGTCATATTTCCACGGTCTACCCAGCAATAGATGACAAACATCCATAGGAATAACATCACATAATATCTTATCATTATATCCTCTTATATTGAATTCAACTAAACAATGTTTAGTGACTGTTACCTGATGTCCTTTTTGTAGCCACGAAACTCTGTACGGGCTTGGATGATCAATCGTCTCCAGCTCCATCTTTTCTACCATCTCCATAGAAACGAGATTATCCATGCTACCACTATCGACAATGACCTTGCATACCCTGTCCTTAGTCTTGCAAGAATTCCGGAAAGGTTTGTTTCTTTGGACTGAACTCTCCACCTCCTTCTCTGGTGTCAAAAGAGATTTTCGCATCATCAACGATCTTCTGCCTTCAGCATATTCTGTCTCAACATCCCGCCTCTGAGATTCGGCGATGTGAGTCTCTCCTCCTTCTTTATTTTTATATGGACACTCATAATACTTGTGTCCAGTCTTTCCACATGTGAAACATGTTATTACTCCAGCTCTTCCTCTTCCTCTTCTTCTATCTCTAGTACGAGGAAAAATATTATTATTAGCATAATCTCCTTTCTATTTGGTATGTTTCCCTCGCTGTGAGGTTCCACCTCTCTCAATTCGAGTCTGAGGTTTCTTCCAGTCCTCCTTGGGCTCCTGTTTTTTATCCTGGGCAACTGATTTGCCTTTGGGATGACTTCTGCCTCAGCCTCTTTGACCATGCTTTCGGCTCAGCTTCTCTTCAGCTTTCAAAGCCATCTGATAAGAATCTTCCACCATTCAGAAGGTTACCATGCTCATCTCATCTTGGATGTTGTATCTCAGGCCATTCATGTATCTGGCAACCTTTTCATCATCGCTTTCCCGATGACCTGCCCTAATGTTCAGCCTATAGAATTCTTCAGTGTATTCTTTCACTATCATCAACTTCTATCTCAGGTTCTGCATCCTTTGAAACAGAGTAATTTGATAATCTCTGGGGATGAATTTCACCTTCATCTTCGCGATCATCCTATCCCAGCTTTTGATTTTCTGCTTGCCTTTGCAGCGTCTGTCAGCTTATAGCTCATCCCACCACAATGTTGCATGTCCCTTCAATCTTGTGACAACATCCTTGACCTTCTTATCCTCTTCGACATATTCATAGTCAAAGTATGTGTCGAGAGCTCTAATCCAGTCTAGAATCTCCTCTACATCCAAGTTTCCCTCATAAACTGGAATGTCCATTTTCGCTCTTGCAGCCATTATTGCAATAGCTCTAATCAAACGTTCATTTGTGGCATCTTCGGCTGAAACTTCCTCTTCATGTTCAACCTCAATTTCACTTTTGGAATCACTAAGATCCCCAGCATTGACTATACACCTTTGTGTTGTCTCCATGTCTTCGAGTCTGGCGCGTAAGTCACGCATCTCTCTCTCCATGGCTGGATCAGTCATCTGCCTACCTCCTCTTCGCGACATTTCCCTATCCTCTGGTGGATCGGGTGTTTGCTTGTCCCTTCTCCTTGGCGGCATGGTGAATTCTCCTTTTCCCTGCTACAGAAAGCAAAGAATCCTTTCTGGGCTCTGATACCAAACTTGACGGAACCCCTCCTCAACCCGCGGGTCGAAAGGTCATGTACACAGGATCGTTCTTCTCTCCTTGGCCCGAAGAGATTTCAACAATCGCTCTTCTATTTCCCTTTCGGTAAATCTGCACCCACAGTGAAACCTCATGGGATTCCTCCCTCACGCTTCGGGGAATCAAACTTTGCAATATCGTGAATCCTACAGTCGAGTGTTTTGTCGCTCAGACCCCCGAATCTCGAAACTCCAAAATTCCAATATCACTCCAACTTTTCAGCTTTCGCGAGTTCTCGAGTTGCGATGACATACAATTCTTCCCACGAACCCCGAAATATTGATATTCTATTCTCTGAAATCCTGAGATGTCAGACTTCGAATGTTTCTCGGTGTTGGCCCCACAACTAGACTTCTCGCTGTTTTAGGACTTCGACTTATGAAACTCCGAAGTGGTCAATGCAGTTGACTTCTAAGTTGATAGTGTGCCACCTGTCCACCTTGCTATCTCTTATGGTCCCACACAATCCTATCGATCCTTCATGGCTTCACGCTTCACGATTTCGTGAACTTTGATACCAAGTTTTCGACCCTTCCACTCACAAAATCCCGATAGGTGATTTCACGAGTGATCCAACGGTCCCTAGATGACTTGGATCGATGGCTCTGTCTCTTCTGAGATTGCACCTTTAAAATAACCCCTGTATCTCCCCTTCTACTCTGCGATATCTGATGACTTACAGGACTTCACAAACTCTCCTCAGAGAATTCCGATCGTCTATTCTTCCTCTGAGAACCTTTGCACCAACTAAACAAAGTATCTCTCTCTGCGGAACTCGTCCCCCTACGGTCCGACATCGCTACGCCTTCCTTCAAACTTTCAAAGTACTTGGCCTCGTACCTTTCTTTGACTCCTCCGAAGGCTCAAATCCTTCTAAACATTCTCACGACTTCAAGTCTTTCATAAAACCCTTTCACTCACTCCTTGTGGCAGACTTTCAAGCACTTCCAAGTGTTGGAATCCTTCGACTCTGCACACACCTGTAGTAGCAGTCTTTCAATACTTCACTCAGGTTCGCAACTCTGAGACTTCACTCGGCTTGCGCACTCCTTGCACGGCTCCTGTGCCTAACTACACTTTTGTGTGAATGAGAACAAAATCTATCCTATCTGAGCTCTCAGAGACAAACCTCTAAATCCTCTGTCACGCACTCCCTGCGGACAATTCAACTGCACTCCTTGCAGGAACTCTTGCTCAGATGGAGAAATAATCGAAACTCATTTCCCTTACTCTCTCTCTCTCAGATTTCAGACATTAAACAAGAAATCATTCATACATAGCATAAAATAAAATGTACAACATAAAGAGTAAAATAATCATGAGCATAACATTTAGCATACATACATGGAGAACCAACACAACCCCATGAATTTGAATCAAAGTTTTTTTCTTATTAATTCAAATCTCTGTACATGGGTGTATTCAAATTTACAGTTCTCCCTTCTCAACTCTGTATGCTCCTGCCCTTCATGCTAATGTTACAATACACAATGAGGGTGTCTATATCATGTATCCCTCTTGTGCTCTAATACTATCTAATCTAACATTCAATTCTATCTACCTGCATTTACTACTTATAAATGCCTTCTACCTACTAAGGACGAGAGAGAATCGCTCAAGGTCCGTTTACATTATACAAGTGTGCTCCTTCTTAATTATCTCATTTAAGATTGGCGCATTAACTTCAAGAGAATTTCAAAATTTGCACTGGGCGCTTGTCCAGCTATTCGTTGTCTCCACGCTATCTCGCTTGAGATGCTCCTGCATCAGAGGGCCCGACTGTGGGGATTGAACTGTAAGCCATGGTACCCCTATGGTTAGATTTTCCTACAGACCCATATCGAACTGAGCTCACGTCTGACATAAGAATGCTCGGACACAATGCTTTGACTGTAGTGATGGGATCACACTACTGATAGTCGGGGACTGATCCAAGTATAAAGAGATATTTTTGATATTTTGTTAATGGGGTCAACTGGTTGAGCAGAGCTCCCTATTTTGTAATGTTTTTATGCGAGAATTGTTCTCTAGCTATGTATCAAATTTGAGACTTTCATGTTAATAGAAGTCAGCCAGGGATGATTTTAAGGATGGAAATTTATTTTAGAATGTAGAAAACTTGACGAATATTACTAATGCTTCATATGCCAACTATAAATGTTTGGCAATATTTTTGTAAAAATATTCAAATTTCTAAGGATTTTATATAGTTTGTATAGAAATTTGGCAATTTTTAAGGTAAAATAATTTTATCCTATAGAATTTGGGAAAATCATTTTTAAAATAACGAACATATTTTTGGGAAAAACCATGGAAAATTAGCGCATGAGAAAAATTTAGCCCCTAAAATCATCCCTCAAGTCAGCTTCTTTTCATCTCTCTGTAAAAACTAGGCTAAAACACTCAGGCATGGAGGATCCAGTTGAGGGTGGTTATGTTTTTGTAATGTAGGTTTGATTACAGTGGCATCGTGACCATTTTTAGTAAACTCCCTTGTTATCTTTCTCCCTCTTACATTGAATGGATCAGGCATGGAGGATCCAGTTGAGTTGTCTTAGCTGCATTGTGATGTAGGTTTGATCATTGTTCTATTGTGATGGTGTTGTTTGGACATATTTCAGTGTCTGAAGCTTGTGCTCAAGAGTGATATTGAGTCTGATTTTTTCTTCTCCAAGTTGCTTGAAAGCCTTATGCTCATAGTAGTTTTGTTCACCTTTCTCACTAATTCTTCCCTTTTCTCACACTTAAACTCAATTCACTGACTAAAGTTAATGTGTCCCTCGCTTCCCTGTGCATTTCTTGTCCAATTTCATGTTGAACATCATTCATATATGGGGTTTTGTCCATTGAGCTCCACTCATATAAAACCAATATCCACCAAAAACTCTGATGGGTACTGGGCTTATCCTCCTACAATATGAGGGTGACTATCAGTGCTAACATTCTTGGCGTCGTTGTCAAGGAATGAATTGAAGACATTTCCCTGGGCAAGAACAACAACGAGCTTCTGATTCTAAAGGTGCATTAGACATCAGAACCATTGAAGATTGCAACTTGCACCTGTAGACTCCACTATCGAAGACTTCATTGGGGAGGATCCTGTTGACAGAAAGATGACCATACCAAAGGGGAAGACCAAGTATCAGTTTATGAGCTTTATTCATGAAATATTGTTCTTGTTTATTAGCTCATTTATCTATTTCCCTTCACATATAAAGAGTATTATCCTCTTCTTTGTCTATTCAGATGATAATAAGCCTTCCTTTATTTATCCATCCTTGGAAGAAGAAACCATTCCCTCTTATTGTGTTGTAGATACCGATCTCGTGTATTCACCTCTACCTATTCATAAAAGTGAGATCTATATTGCATATCCTCTTGAAATTGATCACCCTTGTAGCCCTGAGGAGGTTGAAAATAATTCACAGTCTTCTCAAATATCATTACCCTCCGTTATTCCTTTTGAGACTTTCCATCAATTCGTTAATCCTCATGATCATCCCACTGCTTTTCAAATTAAAATCAGAAATAAGTTTTTTAAACATTTAAGGATACCACATGACCTTCATCCTTATCCTTGTTATTCCTTTGAGTATCTTCCTCAGTTTTCTAGAGAGGATCATATTATAGCTGAGAGGATTTGGAGGCCTTTGAGAGCTTTGTCGATCAGTTTGATATTCTTCATGATGATGTTTCCATGAGGCTTCTCTCATAGTCCATGTATGGAGATGTTGTTGTGTGGTTTAGATGTCTGGAATCCGGTTCTATTGGCTCCTAGACCGAGCTATTCCATGCATTTTTAAAGTGTTGGGTTGAGAACAAGTCCCTTGATCAATACTGGTTTGAGTTTAATTCCTTGAGGAGAGGGGAAGTGGAAGCCTTGGTTGTCTTCAACATGAGGTTTTACAGTGTTTATCATAGTATGCCTATGGAGATGAAACCCATAGAGACTGTTGCCATGGTGTACTATTTCATGGCTCATCATCCAGAGTTGGTCCTTCTCCTGGGAGAGAGGAAATTTTCATCGTTAAGACACCTATTTGAAGATTCTTAAGAAGTCGAAGAGAACATCAGGGCTAGAAAGGGGGTTCATATGAAAGCATATCTTGAAAAATTTCATGTGCCTAAGGAAGAAGACTGTCAGCATGTTTTAGATTCTGAGAAAGAAGATAGTGATTATGAATCAGAGCTAGAACAAAAACAAGGAAAAGAGACTACAGTTGTTGATGATTGAGAGTTGTTTTCGAAGGAGAAGGGAGGTTTTTTATTTGCAAGCAGAGAGGAATTTATAGAGGAGTAGCTGGATCTTCTAAAGCAGTCGGGATTATGTCACACGATTCGCGATCCTATGTCCATACACATGGAATAATATGTTTCAGATTTTGAGGATTGCCAAGAGCATACCATACAACCTTTTCCTTTATACATTGAGGAAAAACATTGTGTGCAAATCCTCCATTCTGTGTCTACAGAAGACAAAGGGTAGAGATTTCCCATTTTTCCTATTTATGATGATTATGATTATGATCCTTGGGAGAGTTGTGAAGAAGAAGAGGGAGAACCAAATGTGTATTTCATATCCTACCCAGAGCCTACAAATGAGAAACCATTACCTGGTATCAGTTAGCCTGCTTCATCCGTTCGCTCACCCGTGCTTGCCAGAGACATTCGGCCATGTGTGAGCAACTGTAAGACATAGCATGTTTTATGTCATCAACCCAGTGGGTTTTTTCATTTTCTCTATGAACCTGCAAGGGAGTACATGGAGTTGCATTTCCTTCATGTCTTGGAGCCACTCATCTTTATTCTGACTTAAGCACTGGGAGGAGAGCTGAAAATCATAATCATTTTGTTGTCACAGTTGCATTGTTTTTATTTGATTAGTGACAGAGTAAACAAGTTTGCAAGTAGGAAGTTTCTTGAATGGATATGGTGGAAGTTTTCTTTCACCTAGCGCTTTGTAAAAATCAATTAGTCTAGGAATGTACATAAATAATCTCCTCCTGGAGCCCATGTATTTTTATTTAATTTTTAGGATAGTGTGCTTGTCGGCCTTTAATCCTCAGCAAAATTTGTTTTGATAATGACTCCATAGCCCAATGCATAAGGCCACTGGAACTACTTCTTCTTGGCATCTTGTAGGGAGAATGCCATCCCCTGTGGAGACAAATGTTATCACATATAGTTGTCAAGGGCAGAAGATTGTCCAAGTTTGTGACCTACATAAGAAACACCAAAGCGCAGCATTCAGAGTAGTCCATTTCGGGATTGAAATGAAAACAACAGGCGAGATTAGCTTCAGTGGCGGACATTCTTGAGAATATTAGATCGACAGTTCACAGGAATCAGGGGTTGAAAATATTGTTAGAGTTGTTTTTCAAAGGTCCGAAGTCTCGAAACTCGAAGTGAGCATCAGTCGTCTGATCTTGAGGGGGACAGGTGGCAGTCGATCCAAGCATTCAAGGAAATGAGCTTCGGGAGTTTCGAAGTGAGAAGTGCATAAAAATTTTGAAGAGTTGAAGCATGAACTCCCGAAGCAATCATGGGCCATTGATCTCAAAATCAACAGGGATTCATTGATCCTAGCGGTAGTGCCTCCCAAAGTCCTAAAGGCCCGAAGTGCCCAAAGTCTCAAAGGATCGAAGCACCGAAGTGCCCGAAGTCCCGAAGCGCCCGAAGACCGAAACACCCAAAGCTTAAAGGCCCAGAGTAATTATTAGTCATCTTATTCAAATGGACACGCAATTACAGATCTAAGGCTCTAGAGGAAAGAGAAGGGGAAAAAGCGATATTTGAGTTTTGATTTTCTCGGAGCCCAGAGACCCAAAGGGATCTTAGCCATTGATCAAGGAGCCACGCGTTTCCAGATCCTTAGATCTAAGTAAAAGTGGATGGAAGAGGATGAGGTTTGATATTTGACCTTCCTAGATTCTAGAGACTCGAAGGAGATCTCAACCGTTGATTTAAGAGGATATGTGGTAGTTATCAGTATGGACATCTGGCACACTCGTCGGTCATGACACCTAGCATCTGTTTGATAGTGACACGTGGCACTCAGTCCAGGAAGTCGTGAGAATATAATTCACTTCTTTATTAGTCACATGTGTCACTTATCTTTCATGACACGTCAACATGGAAGCGAGAGGTCATCCTCCGGGATGTGTTATTGTTCAACATCAAGAGTAGCGTCCCCCTCCCCTAGTGCACAGGTTGGCAGATTCTAAAGTTGGAAGGTGGTTAAGCTTGCTAGTAGTGCCAAATCTAACAAGTGCGCCTAGATCACAGACCGCATCCAGGTCAACGATCATGCTTCATTACGAGGACACAACTTGCTCGATCGATAAAATTATTGAGCTCTCCTGCAATTAAAACTGTGGTTTGGTGAAAGTGATACGTGAAAGAAGGTGGTGGATTGTGGGCCCAAAATCAGTGTGAGTTCAAACCTCTTTTGATGGCCCCACAATCATGTCCTCTATTGGCAAAGGGGCAGACCCGAGGTTCACTCCAAGAGCGCACCAACAAGCCTTAACTACCGTCCCTTTCAGCAGCACCTGCGAAGCATATGTAGTCTCACCCAAATCAACTAAGAGGGGGGTTGCAGGACAGGAATGTCTACAACCAGGGGAATATCAAGTGGATCTATCATAACAACAATACAACATTCATATATCACTTATCAGCCAAGTCTATCATGCGTAACTATAGATCTGATCTAACATAAGACTGCAAATAACAATATAACAATGTCATAGATCCAGGCATCAATCACACATACGACACAAAATATACATGGTTCACTCTCTCTCTAGGGATACGTCCACAAAACTGTGCTTATGATTTATTAAGGTAAAGCATATAGTTCTTATCTTCACTCTGATCTAGCATATCTTCTTTCTTCTCTCTCTTTCTCTCCCCTTCCTGCACACCCAGCTACAGGACTTGACCTTCACACACAGTTGAAGATCTCACAATACAATCCTTTCCCTCCACAATAGATCTATAAAAACAATATCGTACCAATACTCAATGACCAACCTGACCCAGGTCCTCTTGACCTTTATTTATACATTACAATCCCTCACCGACATCCTTAGGTCAAAACCTAGGTGCCAAAACCCTAGATACCAAAACCCTAGGTGTCTAAAATGCTAGGTCAACTTGACCCACTTTTTCTGGGCTTCGCCAGCTTGTCTTTCCTTCTTCATCGTGCGGTGCTCCAAAGAATCCAATGATGGATTTATCTGCTTACTGATTTGTCCACGTTCCTTCTTCCTTGTTGATTTGTCATTCCTAATATCCTCGTCCAATGGATTTCTTTTCCACACTTCGCTCCATCTTTCCTTCTCTTTTTCTCACTTTGACCCAATGGCAGTTACTGTGTCTCCTGCGAAGCTCCCTTTTTACCTTTTGCTTCCTTGTTCTTCGCTTCCTTCCATAACCAAGGGCCAACAGGCCCCCAACACTCACCCGTGACTCGTCCCAAGGTACTTCAGATCTGATCCTCTTGTTTTACTTCAACTTTGGACTGCGCAGTGCAACCCTTGCTTTCTTCTTTATGCCTCCTTTCCATCCTTGTGCATGCTATCTTTTCTATGTCTGGTACCAAGTTTCAACTGCACCTAGTACCTGAACCCTTTTCCTCATTATTTTAATGAGAGTTGCGAGGTAGCTAGTTATCATAGTACAACTTCATCTGACTCCCATTCACCAATCCTTCCTTCCAGTCTCACTTCAATGTCTTCAACTGTGCAGCTCCTCCTTCTGTAACATAGGCAAGCTCATATGGTTCGAGCCAATGCGTTATGAACTTCCCAGGGTGTTTGATAAACTTATTGTCATACACCAATACTAAATCACCTTGCTTGAATGTCTTCTTCTTGATGTCCCTGTCATGATAGGCCTTTTATCGTTCCTTCTAAAATTGTTGATGGAATCCTGCAATGAATCTGTCTTCTTCCAGTTCAACCAATTTTGCAAGCCTCTCGTGAACAACACTGGTATCATCCATGTATATAAATGCAACAATTATTAGGTTTGGTACTAAGTATTCCATCAGGACAACAACTTCAATACCATAAACCAACTTGAAGGGGGTTTGCATTGTTAATTTCTTGCAAGTGGTTCTATAATCCCAGAGTATTGTTGATACTCTTAAATCCCAATTATCCCTGTTCACGCTACAAATATTTGTCAATGTTGTCTCCAAGATCTTGTTGAATGCTTCAACCATTCTGATTTCTTGTAGATGGTAAGGTGTACTCTTCTGATGGTGGACTGCAAATTCTTCAGTCAGGGCTTCAACTGTCTTATTGATGAAGTGTGTACCTTGATCACTCATAAGGGTCTTAGGGCATCCAAACCTTGTTATTATGTCATCAAATATAAAATGCACGGCTGCAGTTGCACTACAGTCCTTGACTTCTCTGGATTTGGCCCATCTGGTTAAGTATTCTGTCGCAGTAATAATGTACCTTGCTCCTGTGCGCTTTCCTGGTGGGTTTATAGGTCCCACAAAGTCAATGGCCCACTTTTCAAATGCTTGTAGGGTCATCTACGGTGCTAATGGAATTTCATCTCTTCGGGATGGTTTTCCAATTCTCTGGCATACATCACATGCTCTGGCATACTCTTTAGCATATCTGTGTAACGTAGGCCACCAAAGGCCAACTCGTAGAACCTTCTGTGCAGTTGATTTCCCTATGTAATGTCCTCCTACGATTCCTTCATGAGATTCTGTGAGGATTAGTGGCTTCTCTATATCTAGAACACACCTCCTTAATATTTCATCCGGTCCCATTTTGTACAGTTGTCCAGATATAAGTGAAAATTTTGCAGCAGGCACCACTAGTTGTTTCTTCTGAAGAATTGTATACTCATTTGGAGCCATTCCTATTGATAGGAATTGGACTATGTTTGCAAAGTGGTCATTAATATTTCTAATGGTGAGAAGTTGTGCATCCGGTAGTGTATCCTCCAAACTGGTAGGTTCTTCGCCATGTTCCAACCTTGATAAGTGGTCTGGGCCCTTGTTCATTCTTCTTGGCTTAACTATGATCTCAAAATCATATTCACCCCAGAAGCCATCTTCATATTCACCCCCCAAACACTGGCTTGTTGACTAGGTACTTCAATGTAGAGTGATTAGTAAACCTTTTAAAGTGTCCTCCCAACAAGTAGTGGCAGAATGTTTACAGTGCATACACCATGGCTACTCCCTCTCTCTCTATAGTGGTGTCATTAACTTCATTTGTGGATAGCTTCCTGCTGAAAAATTCTAATGGATGATCAATGTCCCCTTCTCCAGGTTGTGCCAGTAATTATCCTAATGCAATAGAAGATGCATCAACATGCACATGGAATTCTTTACTCCAATCTGGAAAAACTAGAATGGGCGTTGTAACCATCTTCTATTTCAGTGTGTCGAATCTCTGTTGACATTCATCTGTTCACTCATACTAGCCGTCCTTCTTCAACAGCTTCTCCATTAGTGTTGTAATTTGGACATATCCTTTGACAAATTTCCTGTAATATCCCGTATGGCCCAGTGCAGTGAGTTTTTGTTTGACTAAAGTAGGAGGTGGAAAATCAACTATAATTTCAATTTTAGATGGGTCAACCGGCAATCCCTGCTTGCATACAATATGACCTAATAGTAGTCCAAATGGTGAGAAGAAGATTCATTTCTTTAGATTCAAAGAAATTTGACACTGCCTACATTTGTCCAACATTAGCCTTAGACATTCAATATGAGTTTTCAACAAACTAAAAATAGTCCAGTCATCAAAGTATGCTTCTAAACATTTATGCAAAAATTCTTTGAACGCTTCGACCACCACCCTGGAAAAGATGGTTGGGGAATTATTCAATCCAAAGGGTGTTACTGTATATTGGTAGGATCCCCACTCTATGGAAAACTTAGTCTTATGACGATCCTCCTTGGCAATGCGGATCTGATGGTATCCCGAAAATCCGTCTGTAAAAGAATATACTTCCTGGCCTCCCATGTTATCCAACACTTCGTTTGTACATGGTGTAGGGAAAGGGTCATGTAGAAAGGTATCATTCAACTTTTTGAGGTCCACACAAATCCTGATTTCCCCTGTCTTCTTGTCTTGTACCACCATAGGGCTGATCCACTCCGACTCTTCGACAAGTTCAATAATCCTTGCTTCCAGCATTCTGTCGAGCTCGATCTTCACTTTTTCCTTGTATTTCAGGTTCAGTTTCTAAGGTCTTTGCTTGATTGGCTTCACATCTTTTTTCAAAGGTATTCTCATATCACCCATAGGCCCTTTGATTCCCTTCATATCAATGAACCTGGTCGGGAACAAGTCCTGATATTCATGCAATAACTCTGTAATCTCGTCAATGGTAGCAGCATCCCAATAATCTCTGACATTGGCAAGCTTTGGTGTCTCCTCTGTCCCAATATTGACTTTCTTTATTTTTATCGACTTTCCTATGAATGGAAAATCAACTCCTCATCCTTCCACATTTCTATGGCCTTCTGTCTCAATGATGTTTACCTTCCTCGAATCATCATCTTCATCGACATTAATGTTGTAATATCCTTACAATTTATGGAATGGCGCGGTCCATTCATCCTCTTCTTGCTCCAAAGGGAGGCCATATGCCTCCTTAAATACTTTATGTCTCACAATCTATAATGCTTGGTAGACTGAAGGAAGTTCACTTTCAAACAAAAAGGTGGTTACAAAATTCTAGATCATACTTTCCCAATCTGAAGTGACGAGGCACAACTCCGCTTGAAGGTATCAGTTGATAGGGATCATGTCTAACATGTTAATGAATCTGTGCACCCATTGTTCTTGAGGAATGTCACTCTAGGCCTCTTCACAGCTTCGCACATGGTTCTTTGGGAAACTTCAACCTGTGTACCTCACTTCACAACTTCCTACTTGTGTTGAGAACCGTGTTGTCATCAAAGTTTGACATTGTGTCCAGTCTGTGATGTTTCCTTTGTGCATCCCCCACCATCTTTCTAGTGTGGCTTTCATGGACTCATTCATTTCCAACAGCCTCTGTTGTGTTGGTACACTTGTCTCAAACTCTGATAAGAAGTTTTCTAAAGGGTTCAACCCATCAAATGTGGGTAATTTACTCATTGTTGTGTCGATCCAGCGAACCTCTCTGGTTAGTCTAGCACATCTTCTTGTAGAGACTTCATACATCTGGTTCTCCCAGTTCTCCAACGCTTCTTCTGAGTCTGATGAACATGTTTTGTCACTTCGCCAACTCATATTCCCATCGGCTGTAGGATTGATATAATCTTACTGTTTGGCTGTTAGTTTGTATATGTTTTCCAGCTCATACACGTGGTCTTCTTCTCTTATAGGCTCTATGTATCGAGGAATGTCATCTGGATCTAAAGGTGAAATGACCCTAAGGCCATCTCTTTCAAATGTCATACACCTCTTATTTAGATCAACAATAGTAGAATTGTTGAAGGCCCAATCAATTCCTAATAATGCAGGATAAGGGCAGTTGTCATCAACAATTTCAATTACTTCAAAATCTGCAAAGGTTCTAACTCCATCGATGTCCATAGGGACATGCTCCAATCGTCCAAATGGGATGACAACTTGTTGATTAGCCATTCTAACCCTGATAGGGAAATAGATCAACTTCGGTTTTCCCATCAGTGCCCGGGTTTGCTTCGTCATGACATTGACCTCTCACCCTAAGTCGAGGACCACATAGTCTATATCATATTCTCCTATTTGAGAATTCAGGTGTAATTATTTATTTGTCCTTCTCCTTTTCCCAATTTGGTGCACTTCCCTATTCAGTAAGGATTCTATCTTTCCTAATTCATACTTCTTGATTAAATCTTGTAATTCTTGTACACCACTTTTATCTTGGATCAACTTAACACAAGTGCACAAAAAATCCATGAGTTTGCTTATGTGTTTTCCTTTTGTTGGCGACACAAACTGATCAAATGCCTGAGGCATGCCATATTCTTTGATTTCTGGTTGTTTCTTTGATGAAGACCCTTGATCTCCTTTGAACTCTTTTCTTGTCTCCTCAAATATTTGTCTTTATTTCTTAGCATCGAACGTTGGGGTCTTCTTTGTAGCTTTCTTGACTCCGTGGTCGTCTGCAGTCTTTCCTTGGGCTGGTCTGTCTTCTTCTGTAGCAACGCCTCCTTGAGTGATAACAACGACTCTAGGGTCTTCTATGCTAGTTTCAACATATATCAGTTGCACTTGTGAGTTTTTCTAAGGTCCTCATCTTTCCTGAATCTTAGCTAGTAGAAAAAGGTAGTCCTTGATCACATGCTCGAAGGAATTGAAATAACTGCAGGTTGTGCAAGTGTTCTGGCAGTCCCTCACTAAATGTCCCAGATGTGCACATTTGTAACATATTATTTATCCTCAGCCTCAACCCATACCTCATCCTCGACCTCGTCCTCTGTATCCACCACAAGGATTGAAACTTCCTCTTCCTGGAGAATTATACTATCCATTGTTTCCTTCTTGGTGTACTTCATCTTGGATCTTGTATATGTCTCTTGATCTTTCATGCATCGGGTCAAAATACCTACAATATTTATCATCGTGACCTATGGACTTACAGAATGTGTAGTACAAGTTTATGGGTTTCTAAACATACTTCTGCATATAATAGCACTCACTAGGGTGATGTCAGTTTCTACATACTTCGCACCAGGGCAATTTAACTTGCTTCAAAGGGCTCAACGCTCCTGAGGCCAAATATTCATGAAACAGGGGACAATGTTATTTATCATGACCTTTGGATCTGCATATTACACACCAGATATATTCTCTTTTGTCCTTCCCCTTGTCCTTCTTCATATCCTCAAACTATAGAGACAAACTAGTCAGTTGGCTCAAGATCTGGCTCATGCCTGAGCTAGATTCTCCCATTGGTGTTGATTCAAGATTCATGGCAATCTCCAAATATTTTGCCTGTGATGAAATATTTTGCTGCATCAGGGGAACTCTGATGTGTGTTAAAAGAGTAGCGATGAACCATTCTTTGTTCTTCTCATCTGGGATCTTAAAAGTCAATCAGCCTGTTAGGGTCTTGAATCTCTGATCGAACTCCCAAACAGGTTCGACTACCCTCTGTTTGATCTCCTTCAGCTCAGTAATACACTGTGAATCCAACTTAGGTTTTTTAAACTCTGGAACCAGTTTGTTCTTGATATGATTTAGTGTCTTAGGTTGTGCAAGTCCTTGGATAAGCTTCATGTACTAGATCAGTGCGCGATCCCTCAACGTAGTGCTAAAATGGATTCTTTTAACAGCTTCATTGGTAATATTTTTAATGTTCCATACATCCTCACACAGGAACCAGTGTTGATAAGGATATTCAGATCCATGTCCTTTAAAGATACGGAGCCTCATCTCATCTACCATAGAGTTGCCTAGGTTTCTTGTCTGAGTAGATGTTGAACTACTAGTAATAGTAGTCTGCGAACTCTCGTGATTCAGAATATTCTAATTACTTAGTGTTTCTGAAATAAGAAAAGGATTGATATTACTTACTTCAGTGGTCTGCACAGTTCCTGATGTTTATGGCTTGTTCTGGAAAATTTCTTCAACTTCCTCTTCCTCTGCTCTGGTGGGTTCTGAATGTTCTTCGTCTGTCAGATCTGCCTCTTCTCCACTGTAGAAACCCTCGTCTCTGTAGTTTTTCTTGAATAGGTTCTCAAGGTGAACCCATTAAAATACTTTCCCATTGTGTGTATGTCCATCTTCTATGTCACTATCATTGTCTGAATTCTTGAAAATTAGCCTTTTTGGATCCAACCAATCTACTGTATCTTCAATATGTTCTTTACATGCAACAACATCTTGATTCTTAGCTTCATAAATTGTAAAAATATTCCTCTGGGTCCTTTGAAGAAGTATCTCTCATCCTGTCCATATGATTTTTTTATTTCAACAACAAATTCGGTAATATACCCTCCAATGATACTATCAAACCAGTGATCTACAATCCTTGATACAATGTTCTCGACTCTCTTAACCTTATTAATCAACTCCGACATCCAGACCACAGGAGGTCTAGATCTAGTCTTGAACTGGGTATTGGATAACCTAGCTAACCACTCATATAGCTCTTGATGGATTCCTCCAAAGAAGATATCATGAATATCGGTGAAGATGTGTCTCTGTAGCCAACCTTCAGTACTTAGCTTAGGGTTCTTGTTTTGGGATTCAACGAAGTCCCTCTCTTGATCCTCTATCCACTTCTGAATCTCTATCTTCAATGGGAACCACCTTGACATTCCCTTACACAGATTCCTGTCCCAAAAACTGAACCATTTGTTAGCACAAGGGAAGACCCGAGGTTCACTCCAAGAGCGCACCAACAAGCCCTAACTACCGACCCTTTCGGCAGCACCTACGAAGCAGATGTAGTCTCACTTGAAGCAACTAAGAGGGGGGTTCCAGGACAAGAATTTCTACAACCAGGGGAATATCAAGTGGATCTATCACAACAACAATACAACATTCATATATCACTTATCAACTAGGTCTATCCTACATAGCTATAGATATGATCTAACATAAGACTGCAAATAACAATATAACAATGACAATGATCCAGGCATCAATCACACATACGACACAAAATATATGTGGTTCACCCTCTCTCTAGGGATACGTCCACATAATTGTGCTTATGATTTATTAAGGTAAATCATGCATTTCTTATCTTCGCTCTCAGCTAGCAGATCTTCTTTCTTCTCTCTCTTTCTCTCCCCTTCCTTCGAACCCAGCTACATGACTTGAACTTCACACAGAGATGAAGATCTCAAAATACAATCCTCTCCCTCCATAAAAGATCTATAAAAACAATATCGTACCAATACTCAATGAAAAACCTGACCCAGGTCCTCTTAACCTTTATTTATACATTACAATCCCTCACCGACAACCTTAGGTCAAAATGCCAAAACCCTAGATACCAAAACCCTAAGTGTCTAAAACACTAGGTCAACTTGACCCGCTTTTTTCGGGCTTCGTAAGCCTGTCTTTCCTTCTTCATTGCATGGTGCTCCAAATAATCCAATGATGGATTTCTCTGCTTGTTGAGTTGTCCATGATCCTTATTCCTTGTTGATCTTTCTTTTCCGCACTTCGCTCCATCTTTCTTGCTCTTTTGCTCACTTAGACTCAGTGACAATTACTGTGTCTCCCTTGAAGCTCGCTTTTTACCTTTCCTTCCTTGTTCTTCACTTCCTTCCATAACCAAGGGCCAACATGCTCATATAATGTCTGATCTGAGAGCAGTGCATGGACGCCCCCTAGGCACTAAGCCTCATCTTGATCTCGAGGGTTCATTTAATAAATGAAAGGACTAGTGGTTGTAACCTTGACTCACTCATTAATTAGAAGGCATGGAGGGCCCGACCGTGGAGATTGAACCATAAACAATAGTACCCCTATGGTCATAATTTCCTTCATATCCATACCAATCTAAGCTCGCATTTGACAAAGGGATACATGCACAATCTAACATAAGACTTCTTGGACGCAATGATTTGAATGTAGTGATGGGATCACACTATTGATAGTCAAGGACTGATCCGAGTATAAAGATATAGTTTTGATATTTTGTTAATGGGGTCAATTGGTTGAGAAGAGATCTCTATTTTGTAATGTTTTGATGCCAAAATTGTTCTCTGGTTATGTATCAAATTTGAGACTTTCATGTTAATATAAGTCAACTTATTTTCATCTCTCTGTAAAAATTGTTCTAAAACACTCGACATGGAGGATCCAGTTGAGGGTTATTATGTTGTTTTAGTGTAGGTTTTATTATAGTGGTATCGTGACCAATTTTAGTCATCTCCCTTGTTATCTTTCTCCCTCTTACACTGAATGGGTCGGGCATGGAGGATTCAGTCGAGTTGTTGTAGATGCATTGTGATGTAGGTTTGATCATTGTGTTTTTGTGACTATGTTGTTTGGACATATTTCATTGTCTGAATGGACATATTTCATTGTCTGAATCGTTTGTTCAAGAGTGATCTTGATTCTGAGTTTTTCTTCTCCAAGCTACTTGAAAGCCTAATGCTCATAGAAATCTTGTTCACCTTTCTCACTAATTCTTCCCTGTGCTCACACTTAAACTCAATTCACTGATTGAAGTTAATGTGGCCCTCACTTCCCTGTGCATTTTTTTTCTAGATTCATGTTGAACATCATTCATATATTGAGTTTTGTCCATTGACCTCCACTCATATAAAACCAACATCCACCAAAAAATCTGTTGGGTACTGGGCTTATCCTCCCGCAATCTAAGGGTGACTCTCAGTGCTAAAAAAGTACCCTACAAAATAGCTTCCACATCCTTGAAAGGTTGTCTTTTCTATTGTAAAGTACATTTTGCACAATCTCCAATAGATTTTGTTGGATGATTGATTATAAATGATGGGAACTTATGTCCTCATGTTTCAAAATTTCTTCCACCTTCAACAAATAATCCTTATCCTAAAACTTTATTTTATCCCAATAGAGGAAATTTTCAAATGTTAGACATCTCTGTGAAACCAAAAAATTGACAACATAATTCATAATTTGTTGGGCCTCAGAATCCCCTACAGACTTGATTGTTGCAATGAATTCTTCTAATTTGGAAAGAAAATCATTTTCTTCAACTGGAGTCTTGTCTAAGAGACATTCAAATTCATAAATTCCCCATGTGAGATAGTGGTGAATATTATTTGGAAATAAGTGAAGCATACACATGGGTTCCTTATTTTAAAGGGTGTATCATGATGCTCCATATTCTTAGTCAGGCGAGGGATAACCATTTGGGTGTTTCACTTGGTTCCCAGAGTTCCAGATTCTAGCAATGGATTCTGGAGGTAAACACACGTTGAATCTGCATACATCCTAGCATTGACATTTTCCATATAATTTAAAACAACTAACCTCGTTGCTCCAAAATAAGTCACCAAATACATGCTGGGTATATGATCTCATACGATCTTACATTTCTTCAACCTATAAACATGGGTTGATTGCAATGGTTGGTGATGCTTCCTCTTTTGAATTTTCTTGCAAAATATTCCAATCCCGAGAGAGGAATTGTATGCTAATATTAATATTCTCAATAACATCATCATCCATTGTAGTCATCTTTCTCTGGCTACCACATGATTCTCCCATGATGGATAATTTCTTTAGAAGCTCACATCCCAGAGCACCAACTGCCACAAGAAATAATTTCTCATCTTCCAACTTTCTATGCATCTCTTTTCCAAATACAGAAATTTGGGCATCGTAAAGAAAATTAAGAGGCCTCACGTCCTCTGTCCCAAGGGGTTTTATAGGAATATATTTCAATGAGTATAAATATAAGAGCTAGAAAAGTGGATGAAACTTACCATAACAATCTTTCATGATTACCTTCCCAACGATTCCACCAAACATAGTTTCCATGGGATTCATCATTGCATGAGAACCACTTGCAAAATTCTTAAACACATTTACATTTTCATCAATGGAATTGAAATCCAAACTTATCAAGAATTTTTCATGGTCATTTAAATCCTTTGCCACATCAATAAATCTACTGACATATTCTTCAGAAGAAGAACAAGAGAAACACCAAAATCGATGAACAAATTTATCGAGTGCTCAAAAATCCAAGTGTAGAATTGTAGGGAGATCAAACTTGGATACATTTTTGAGAAGAAAATCATCAATATTTTCAATTTCCTTCCTCAGTGGCTTAAAATTTAAGAGCTTGGGTTTTCTAACCTAAGTGACTATGCCACCGATCTCGTAGCGTCTAAAATTAGTGGTGTCTTCCTATAGGTGGAAAGAATATGGTCTAACATTCATTACTTTTCTTGTATTGTTTTCATTGAGCTCCCTCATATCTTCAGCTTCATAGAAAGTAATGACATCCCCATCCTCGAATTGGAACCTCCAATCATCATTCGTACTAAATTTTCCATCTAGACAAAAAATAATCAATTTTTGGATGTGTTTAACATGGAAACGTCAAAAGAGATCCTTAGTTTTATTTCGAAAAGGGAAACCCATCCATGGAAAGTGGCGTATGGTATCACATTATAAATCTTTAAAATTTTATGTTTCCCCTTTATCACCGGTTAAAACAACCTCAAATGCTTCTCCTCCTTCCTTCATCTCCTTGTATACTCGAATAAGCTTCAGAGTGAACTAAAAGTAAGAATCATAGTATTGATTGATAAAGAAAAAAAATCAATTGTCTTGTCCACAAGTTTAGAAAATGGGACTAGAATAGTTGTGCATCTAACACTATCCCCATCATAAAACTCTATCATAAAATCACCTTCGTCAGAAACCAAGAGGGACTCTAGGATTTGTGCTCGTAATATTTTTTTCTCTTCAAATTCAATCTCCTTCATTATTTCCTATGTAAATGGGTAAGATTGGATTTTGTGTTCTCAAATCAAGTACTCTCCTTCCGTTTGTAATGTTTTACCACTTGTTCCTATAAGAATCAAAGTCAGGATAGACTAAACATGAAAGTGTCGAGACAGTTCACACTGATTCCTATCTCCAAAATGTAGATCCAACCATGACATGCTTGCATGATACTTTTTGAAGTTTTCTTCCACGTGGTTAAGGTGGAAGAACACAATCTCAAAGGCCTCTCCTTTCCTCATGAGCTCATAGTAAATCTCAACAAGTGGTGCAGTGAACTATTTACAGGGACCACACTAGAGCGTTGATCAATAAAGACCCATTGTTTTCCACACAACCTCCATTATTGGGACCTTCTCTCCATTGTTACTGATTAAGAAATATTGTTCCTTATTGCAGAGAAAAGACTTCAAATTATAGTGGGATTCATTCAAAATGTGACAACCCTTTTCATTCTCATCTAGTTCAGCCATTATCCGTCTATTTATTCTTGTTTGTCTCAGAGACTAGATTGTGACTGGTGTCGACTTTCAAAACATTGATTGGGTTGGCTCTGACTATCCAAACACTGGTGTGGACTGGCCCTCAAATTCAAGGTCTGACTTGGTGATGAAGGGATTCTTTTGATTTCCTTATTGAAGCAATATTTGGTTTTGGTGGAAACCCTCCTCCAAGCATACAAGAACTGCCTTCCCTATTAGTTCTTTCATTATTTAGTTCACATAATTCTTCATTTATTTGAGAGTGTTGCTCATATTTTCCATAATGGTTTTAATTTTGATGTTTTCAAGCATTATATTTTCCATATTGAACGCATGTTATTTTGTCTTTCACCAAGCTTTCGCTCTAATACCAAATGAAAGATGCAAACCAGATATATATAAAAAATATATATTTAATATTTATAAATTTATTATCTGTTTCTTATTCAAATGTACTACAATGTGTATAAATACACGTACATGAGTAGAGTCACATATTTTTGTCTACAAAGACGTGACTTTACATTGAAAGTATTAATTATTACATTAATGATTTAATTAATAATTAATGGCATTGTAATATACACAAGGTATATTACATACATGTTACAGGTTGATGGTACAGTGATAGGTTGGATACAAAAATAGGTTGTTGTGACAAGTTACAGGTTGATGTGGCAGTGGTAGTGACTTTGACAGTGATTGTGGTAGTGAAATCGGGTCTACATTTATATTTCAGGGCAGCAGGATGAGAAAAGAAAAGGGGGTTGTAGCCTCCTTCCAGTTGGTTCTTGAGAACATGGGGAGTTGGAGCTTACTTCAGGTTGGAGCCTAATAATAAAGGGGTTTTAGAATCCTTCTGGTTGGAGTCAGAATTCTAGCTTCCTTTAGGTTGGAGCCTATAAATAGGGGGTCATATCATGCTTCCATTTGTAGCTGGAGAATTGGTAAGTTGGTGCTTCCAATGAATGTATTATTTTGATATATAAGAAAAGCATTCTATGGTTTTCTCCTATTTTGGTTTCTATGTAAATTCTAGTGTACTTTGTTTTTGTGGATGTCTATTATGCTATAGTGATTTATATTGCTCATGATACATTGATGATATATTGTTGATGATGTTAACTATTACCTATTGTGGTTAAAAGTGATAATAAATTTCTCATACTAATTCATCCCCCCCTCTAAGTATTCCAACAATTGGTATCAAACAAGGTTCTTCAAGAAACAATTTAACCACTGGAAGGAGATCATGGAACACATTAAGATTGGAGCACCAAGGTTTGATGGACAAAACTATGACTTTTGGAGTAAAAATATGAAAACCTTTTTATAGGCACATGGATTTGATGTTTAGCAGTCAGTAGTAGAATGCAACACCAACCACTCCCTCAACTAACAAAGATGGAAAGAAAATCAATGAAAACAAATCAAAGGCTAAAGGTAACATTTTGAGCAATCTAGATGATTTAGTATTTGTCAAATTTATTCATTTCTAGACCGCAAAGGATATTTGGGATAAAATTCAAAATATTAACAAAGGAGATACCAAATTCAAGGGAGATATGCTTCAAACACTTAGAGAAATTGAAGATGAAAGAATATGAGGACATTGCAACCTAATTTCTACGACTTGGAAAAAAAATGAACACTATTAGAGGACTGAGAGAATAATTCGATGAGTGAGTGTTCATTCAAAAGCTTATGATATCTCTACCTATTAGATTTGATCCTAAGGTATCAACCCTGGAAGAAAGAACAGATCTTGACAGTTTGAGCATGGATGAGATACATGGAATATTCATAGCTTATCAAATGAGTATAGAACAAGAGAACCCAGTCATGAAGGAAGCAAATTTCAAAGTATCCAAGAAGATGAAGAAGTAGAGCAAGAAAAAGTCAAAATCATATTGCAATTTCAGCGATGATTCAGAGGAAGATGAAGAAGTGGAAAACTTCGTAAGGGAGTTAAAAATAAGAACCAACGAGTACAAAGGTATGCTTCCATTGAAATGTTTTGATTGTGATGATATTGGTCATTTTTCTTCCTAGTTTCCTTATGCTAGGAATAAAGGTAACGATGAAAAAGAAGATCCTAAAAGGAAAAAGAAAAATTAGAAGGGAGACATGAGAAAGAACAAAAATAAATTCTTCAAGAAGCGTTTCTATTCAAAGGAAGAAAAATATTCACTAGATGAGGATAATGATAGTGAAAATGATTCAAAAATAGTACTCTTCATGGTAGTGGAAGATGATTCTGAATATTCTAAAGAAGAAGGCGAAGTCGATATCAAAGAATAATTAATGAGTGCCTTAGAAGAACTAGGGAAAGAAAGAAAAAATTTAATCAAGTCACTCAAGGCAGAGTCAAAGAAGAAAGAACAATCTCAAAATTCTAACTCAGAAGAAATTAATTAGATAATCACGAAGTTAAAAATATAGGTAGAATAATACAAAAGGATTGAAGAAACACTTAGGAATCAGTTAGAAGATAAGGAGAAAATGATTGAAATTTGGGAAGCAGAAATAAACACCTTAAGAAAATATCTCCATAAGAAAGATGTGCATCGGAATAACACCTGAATATTGGATGAGATCATCAGTAGTCAAAGGCCATACTATGAAAGGTTTATGATAGGATACAACCATACACAATCCAAGAAATGTTTGAGTTCCAAGACGAAAAAACATGATGAAGAATAAGGCACCTATGAAGAAGTAGTAAGAGGCACTCAAGAAGAAAAACATAGAGGAACTAGACCACCTAGAATATTTAGAACACAGAACACAAAATTGTCAACACCTCAAGAAGAATAAGGATTTAAAAGAGAAACACCATTCAAAATATCCCCTACATCTAGGTATCAAACTATGTTTCTTGGTTTATGTTATTCCTGTAACAATTTTGGTCACAAATATGCAAACTGTAGAGTCTTTTCCAAGAACATAAGCAACTATGAAGGATATTAAAAAACAAGTTATCTTAGAAAGTCACATGAAGCACATAACACAAATCACAACATTTTTGGTTCACTAAGTAGTGAAGTAGAGTGCTACAAGTGGAACAATTTTGGAGCATTGTCTACAAGGAAACCAAATTAGGACCAAGTTTGAGCATTGTCTACAAGGAAATCCAACAAATACTTTATGTAAGCATTGTATACAAGGAAAACAAATTAGGACCAAGTTCGAATCAAAAGAGTATTCCAAAAAATTATCTTTGGATATTGTACACACTGACCTATGTGGACCTACAATAATGAACAAATTAAATGGAAAACAATAATTTAAGCTATTAGTTAATGACTACACAAGAATGACTGCAGTTTGATTTCTCAGGAAGAAGTCAAATGAATTTTAACACTTCAAGAATACAAAGGGAGGGTTGATATTGAGATGGATTTGAAGATCAAGTTTTTGAGATTAGACAAAGGAGGATAATTTTTATCAAAATAATTCATGGATTTCTTTGGTGAACATGGAATAAAGAGATAATTCTCAGTAGATAGGACACCTCGGCATAATTGGGTGGTTGAAAGGAAGAAACAAAAAATACAGGAAATGGCCAAAACCATGTTGAAAGTGTCGATATTTTGATGTAACCATGAAAGATATTATTTTGTATTTGTATTGGTCAAACCTAGAGAAGTTTATTGTAATATTATTGTATAAATCGGCTCAAAAGAAATTATTATTTTATTTTTATCCTTATTGTAAAAATCAAAACGGTCCAATTAGGGTTGCTATTTTCAGGAGTCAGTTCTGTGTATAAATAAAGGTTGAGTTCCTCTCATTTTTACGCACACAACTCACATTCTCTTGTGTATTTGGAGCAAATAAAAGGAGGTCTAGAGTAGGAGGCCTTGGTTTTTTGGTCTTTATTATCCTGGTCTTGGTCTATTTGTGGAGAGATATAACATGACATTTCACTGGTTGAAGGAATCTATATTGAATAATTGGTTGTTGGGTTTTCTCCCCGACGAGGGTTTCCCAAGATATATCTTTTGTTCTATGATTGTTAATATTTTAATGATCCTATTACATGAAATTGTTAATGAATGTTAAAGAAGATAATTGTAACTTCTAAAATTCAAACATGGTATTAGAGAAGGCCTGAATAAAAGACAGATCATAGATCTAGAATACTAAAGGAGTCTTTTTCTTAATGGGAGTGTCTGTCAAACAATAAAAGACCACCATCAAGTGTTCTCTAGTGGAGTGCATCTTTTCCCTGGATCGTATCTTCAGAATCCATAATTTGTGATTTAGGGGAAGGATGACTATCAAAACCAAGACTGATAAGAATATAGAGGGAGCCGACGACATTAGTGCCTGGAGGTACAAAGTATCCCTCCTCCTAGAAGAACATGATCTAGAGAAGTTCACTAAAGTAGAGGTTTCAAAACGAGAGGGAGATGAGACTAAAACAAAGCAGAAGAAGGATATGGTAAAAGAAATAAGGATTATTGCAGACTCCATTAAGGACCATCTTATTCATCACATATATTCATTATCCACTCCAAAATAAATGATGGATTCCTTAACCCGACTGTTTGAAGGAAACAACATCAACTGAAGAATGACCTCGCAAACTCAGTTAAATAACGTGAGGATGTAGAATTCAGAAACCATCCACTCTTACTTCTCAAGAGTGAACCGGATCAAGGAGAAAATATATTCCATTAATGATATAGTGAATGAATAATAAATGATGATTACCACCTTGAATGGACTCCCAAGGTCATGGGATGCATTTATTCAAGGGATATGCTCAATAAGGAAGCTACCCAAGCTCAGTAGGCTATGGGAATATTACAACCAAGAAGAAGCAAGGACAAAAAAGAGAGAAGAGAAGATGAAATATGATTATCAATCCCTAGCTGCCCACACCAAGAAAGGGGATAGCAATAAAGAACCCTCCTCACCCAAGAAGTTGCAGAAGGATAGAAGAAATAACCCAAATATCATATGTTTTTGTTGTGAAAAAATGGGACACATTGCTAAGAATTGTTCCCTCATTCAAAGACTAAGGGAAAATAAAAGAGGTAAAATGAATCATGTTCATACATATCAATATGATGAGACATCCAAGAAGGTTGGAAAGGAATATGAATCAAGTGATGAGGAGTATGTTCTTATCTCAACCCTTATAGGAACTATCACTCATGGAAGTGATATTTGGATGGTGGACAGTGGTTCTTCCAAGCACATGATAGGTTATAAATACTCCTTGTATAACCTTACTTATAACCATTCACTTCACAAGGTGAAATTGGGAGATGATTATCAATATCTGATCAAAGGAGTAGGATAATCCTCCTATAAGTTAGACTCAGGAAAGCGAATGAAGATGAAGGAAGTTCTTTGTGTTCTTGGATTGAAGAAGAACCTTCTCTCGATTTTAGCATTGGATGAGAAGGGTTACAGAGTTACATTATTTGATGTAAAAGTTCTTATGTGGCATAGAGGGAAGACTTTTGATGATGTTGTGGTGATTGGAGTTCAATAGGGAGGACTCTACAAATTGAAAGGGAGATCAGATTTTGCATTAATTCAAGACACTATGAATCCCAATGAAATATGGAATATGATATTTTATCGCCTACATTACAAGGCCCTGACCGAGTGTGAGAAATATGGTGATGGGACTACCAAAGATCTAAGAAAAACCAAACGATGTGTGAAAAGGTTGTACACAATGCAAGAACATGAAGCACTCCTTTCCCAGTAGTAAGAGCAGAGCCAAAATAGTATTGGACATCGTGCACTCAGATGTATGTGAACCTATGTCAGAAAATTCACTAAGAGGGTATGTATATTATGTGTCTTTTATTGATGATTAAGCACGTAAAAATTGGATCTATTTGTTGAAGGAAAAGAATGAAGTTTTTGGAAAATTCAAAGAATTTAAGGCACTGGTAGAAAACCTGACAGATAAAAAGATAAATACCTTGCGATTAGATAATGGAGGAGAATAAACTTCAAAGGAATTCAAATAATATTGCAAGGAATCTAGGATAAAGAGGGAGATTTATACTCCCTACAATCCTTAGTAGAATGGAGTAGCAGAAAGGAATAATCACACAATCATGGAAGCAATGAAGGATATGATCCATGATCAAGGTATACCTATGCATCTGTGGGAAAAATCAGTAAATACTGTAGTGTACATGAAAAACCAAATTCCCCACAAAGTACATGAAAAAAATACACCAGAGGAGATGCTTTTAGGAGAGAAGCTAGAAGTTAGCCATCCAAGGATATGTAGCTACCTCGTATTTGTGCATGTCCCCAAGGAAAAGAGGACAAGATTGGATCCATCTGGAAAGAATGGCATATTGTTTGGTTACAGTGACAAATCGAAGGCATATAGGATATATATTCCCATTCACCAGAAAGTTGATATTAGTTGAAATGTCACCTTTAATGAGAGTGCAACTTTTAGCAAATCAAAATAAGACTGTGCAAAACAGGTTCATGAAGAGGAGAATGAAGTTACTAGAATTCAAGAGGCAAAAGCACTTGAACTAGAGGAATTCATTCATGAGGATAATGACATGGAAAAACCTCAGAGGCTAGAAAATATTCCTTCTCACAAGAGCTTACCATCTTGGGCACAAGATCTCATCAAAGATGCATAAATATATGGTGCCCCGAAAAAATATCTCAGGGAAAGTAAGAATTGAAACCGTATTCCATCTATGTGGCATGTTTGTGTGATATCATGGATGAAAAAATATCAAATTATGAAGAGGATGCAGAAAAGTGGCTATGGAAGGATTCCATGAAGGAGGAATATCATTCCATAGTAAATAACGATGTTTGGGATTTGGTTCCCAGAACAAAGGATAAATTAGTAGTAAGTTCAAAATGGATATACAAGATGAAACATGTAGTTGATGGAAGTATTGAAAAGTATAAGGCTATATTTGTGGCTCGAGGATTCTCTCAGAAGGATGGAATTGACTATGAAGAGACATTTTCTCCCATGGTGAGATATACCTCGATCAAGACTATACTTTCGTTGGTCACAGTAATTAAATGTAAGGTGCATCATATGAATGTGAAGACATCCTTCTTGAATGGTGAAATAAAAGAGGAAGTATATGTGGAGAAACCCCAAGGGTTCGAGGTACATGATAGGGAGACACATGTGTACAGATTGAAGAAGGATTTATATGGATTAAAGCAAGAACCTAGAGCATGGTATGACAGGATCATTAGTTTTCTTAGGATCTGAAGATTTACAAAGAGAAGTGCAGATCCTAACCTTTAATTTAAGATTGTGGTTGATGGTCCGATAATACTACTACTGTATGTGGATGACCTTTTTCTAACAGGTGTGGAAAATCTCATCTCGGAGTGTAAGAGAAAATTGGTTGTTGAGTTTGAGATGAAATATATTGGGATGATGCATTATATTTTGTGTCTTGAGGTATGGCAAAGACAGGATGAGATATTTATGAATCATGGGAATTATGAACTGGAAATCCTGAAGAGGTTCGAGATGTTGAATTGCAAGGAAATGACTACACCTATGGTATCAAATCTTAAGTTGTTGCAGGATATAAATTCGAAGACTATGGATGTTATTTTATACAAGAATATGGTGGGTTTTTTGATGTACTTGATGAACAAGAGATCGGATATATGTTTTGATATGAACACCCTGAGTCAGTTTATGGAGTAGCCCAGGAAAGTTCATTTGTTCACAAAAAAACATGTGATGAGGCACCTTAAGGGTGAATTGCATTAAGGTCTCAGGTATGTGGCAGACCATGAGTTAGAGTTATATGGATAGTCAGATTCATATTAGGCTGGAAGTATTCCTGATTGGAAGAGAACTTTGACATATTTCTTCAGTCTAATATCCATTATGGTTTTGTGGAGCAAAAGGAAATAGTCATGTGTAGCAGTTAGTACAGTTGAGGATGAATATGTTGAAGCATGTACAACATGTAGATAAGAAGTGTGGATTTAGAAGCTATTGTCTGGGTTATCTGGTCTCAAACTGGAGGTGACCTACATTTGGTGTGACAACTAGAGTTGAATGAAGTTGTCAGAGAATCTGGTGTTCCATGACAGGTTGAAGCATATTGAGATCAAATATCACTATATCAGGGATATGGTGCAGAGGGGAGCAGTGAGGCTCTAGTATGTGACTATTGAGGAGTAGGTTGTAGACATGTTGACCAAGCCACTATTGAGGATGAATTTTTAGAACTTCAAGGACAAGCTTGGCATGGTCCCTATTCATAGGGAGTGACGGGGTACATATGCATTGCAGGGTAGTGGATGTCCTAGGGACATGTTGTACCTTTTTGAGAGCTACCCACGAGCCTTGGATGCATTGGATGTGAATTCATAGGGGTCCACATGATGAGATACATATGCATTTCGAGGTAGTGGATGCCATGGTGGCATGTTGAAGCTATTTGAGAGCTACCCACGGGCCTTGGATGCATTGGTTGTAAAGTCATGTTTTACTATGGATATATGATCATGTATAGATTCATATGTTCAATAGTCAACGGTAATGAGCTCATGTGGAAACAAAGAATACCTTCCTAGTTAAGAGGGAGTGTTGATATTTTGATGTAACTACGAAATATATTCTTTTGTATTTGTATTGGTCAAACCTAGAGAAGGTTATTGTAATATTATTATATAAATAGGCTCAAAATAAATTATTATTTTTTTGTTATCCTTATTGTAAAAGTCAAAATGTCCCCTCTTAGGGTTGCGTCTTTTTGGGAGTTAGTTATGTGTATAAATAGAGGTTTAGTTCCTCTCATTTGTACACATACACAACTCACCTTCTCTTATGTATTTGGAGCATAGAAAAGTAGGTATAGCACAAGAATTCTTGGTGTCTTGGTCTTTTGTATATTGGTCTTGGTCTATTTTTGGAGAGCTATAACGTGACATTGTGCTGGTTGAAGGAATCTATACTGAAGAATTGGTTGATGGGTTTTCTCCCCCACGAGGGTTTCCTAGGATATATCTTGTGTTCTATGATTGTTTATATTTTAGTGATCCTATTACATGCAATTGTTAATGAATGTTAAAGAAGATAATTGTAATTTCTAAAATTCAAACAGAAAGATTCCAAGTTGAGTGACATGTTTTGGGCACAGGTATTTTATACAATAATTCACATCCTAAATAAAGAAATGATCATAAGTACTAGTGATAAGACTTCCTACGATCTATGGAAAGGAAGGCCAAAAAATGTGAATCATTTTAGAGTATTTGGAAGAAAATGTTACATCAAAAGAGACGATGGTAGGCTTGGAAAATTTGACTTCTAAGTTGAAAAAGGAATACTAATTGGGTATTCAAGAAAAATCAAAGAATATAAATGCTTCAGTACAAGACTCAACAAAATAGTAGAAAAAATCAATGTAACACATATGAGATAGATGTACGAAAAGACAAAGAAGGAAGCAAATAATTAGAAGAGAAGGATGATGAGGAAGATTCAAAAGAATAAGAAGTATAAGAAGAAGCATAAGAAGAAGAACAACCTGAAGAGAACAAAAAGAATATGAGAAACAAATACCTCCTAAGACAACTAGTCAATGAGTGCAAAAAAATAATCCACTAGAAAAAAATATTGGGAATAAATATGCATGATTTGAAACTCAAAGAAGAATAATCTCATCAGAATAATAACACCTAGCATTGTTATCTACAGTTGAACCAAGAAGTTTTGAAGAATATAGAAAGGATGAACACTGGATCAGGCTATGGATGAAGAATTGGATAAGATAGAGAATAATGACACATGGGAACATGTTCCAAGACCAAAGAACAAGAATGTGATTGGTACAAACTTGGTCTTCCGAAATAAATTGAATGAATATGGACATGTAACCGGAAAGAAATCAATGTTATTTTTCAAGGGATACACTCAGATCGAAGGTATAGATTTTGAAGAGAACTTTTCCCAAGTTTTCAGGATGGAATCTATTAGATTGATCTTAGCCTATGAATTTTCCAAAAGAATCAAGGTGTATTAGATGGATGTTAAGTCATACTTTCTTAATGGATAATTAGAAGAAGAATTCTACATCGAGTAGCTGGAAGGATTCCTACTGTCAGAAATGGAAGGTTGTGTTTGCAAGATGAATAAAGTGTTGTATGGATTCACGTATGCCCCCAGATCATGGTACTCAAGATGTGATAGGTATCTACAACAACAAGGATTCAAGAAGGTAAATGAAGACATCAATCTCCACATAAAAGTGGATCGAGATAGTATATTGATAATTGAATTTTATGTTTATGACATTATATTCGAAAGTGATGATGACAGGATGAGTCAAAAAAATTCCATAGATATGAAAAATGAGTTCGAAATGTCTTCACTTGGTGAGATGCATTTATTTTTGGGATTACATATATGTTAGTGTGATAAATGTATCTTCATCTCCCAGGCCAACTATATCATTTAAATGCTAAATAATTTTGGAATTGAAGACTGTAAACTCGTAAGTAATCCTATGCAGACTAGTTGCAATTTAAGAAAGGAAGATGAATCTAAGGATGTAGATCAAAGACTCTATAGATCAATGATTGGCAACTTAATATATGTGACAATGTCAAGAAAATATATGATGCAAACAATTGGATAGGTTGAGATATTTCAAGAAACACCGAAATAAACACATATTATGGCAGTAAAGTGAATATTCAGATATCTCAAGGAAACAAAATATTTTGGATTATGGTATCTAAAAGGGAATGATCTATCTTTGGTCCCTACACAGATGCAGGTTGGGAAAGAAACATTGATGATATAATAAGTACTAGTAGATAATATTTCTACTTAGGTGAGTTTTTTTTATCATGTCTAAGCCATAAACAATCATCAGTATATTTGTCCACTGTAGAGGTAGAATATATTGCAGCGACAACATGTTGCACTCAATTTCTCTAGATGAAGTAGACATTGCAGGATATACAAGTGAAGTATGATGATCCCATTTAAATATGATGTGAAAAAACCAATGCTGTCATTATTTCCAAGAATCCACTGATCCATTCCAAGATCAAACACATTCTGATCAAGTATCACTTTCTATGGGAACACGATACGAAAAAGAATATCAAACTAGAGTATATTGGGACAAAAGAGCGAATTGTAGGTATCTTCACCAAACCTTTTATAAGGGATACTTTTGAGTATCTTCAGAAAAAACATGGAGTAGTTTTTTCCCCACATTGATCCACATGACTTTGGACACAGTAAGATAGGGGGAGAGAAGTAAATAATATTTTTGAATGATTTTCAAATACATTAGATATTTACATGAGGAAGCACCATGAAGAGAAAGTAGATGCTTGCAGATAGGGGGAGTATCCCCAAGAATAATTTCCCTTTACCATTGATGTCAAAGGGGGAGAGAAAGAACAAATGCATGGAAACAGAGAGAAATAATAGATTCACAGAGACAGGGGGAGGAATGGTCCCAGGGAGAGCGATGGTAACATGAGGCATGGATAGGAGAATGAGTGTTACCATGCCATTAATGTTTCCATCAATTGCAAAGGGGGAGATGGTTGAAATATTGATTTTCATTGATTTCAACCCTTGAAGAATTTCAGTAGCCCAAACAGTATGGTTATGGAACCCATAATTGATCAAAGAAATAGGTCATGAAGGATGGTGAAAATGTAGGTAACTCACTCATGGATGGATAGTCCTTGTTATTCCATTTCTGATGATAGGTGGTAAACCTCCTTGTCATGTCATTTCTGGTGATAGGTGGTATGCCATGTATTTCCTCATGGTTGAGGAGTTATGACCTTGTGAATTTAGAATCCCTAAAGAATGGTAAAGAATCCCCTAGTTGGTTACAAGTCCTTAAGGAAAGGGTAAAGTAGTTGTAACAAGAAATTTAAGAAGCCCCTAAGTTTAAGGAAATAGGTTACCCAAAAAAGGTATAAATACACATCAAGAATTCATTCACAAGGGTATTCACTCACTTATTACATTGAACATCTTCTAGTAAACTAGTGATCTATTGGCAAGTTTTGCGATGACTAAATATGAGGTAACGACAAGTGAGAAGTGCAGGATTTTTGGGGTTGTATAGGAGAGAGAATTTCACTGAGGAAACCCTAATTTCTTTGACCCTTGTAGTTCAAAACATTAATGTCTTGCAAGGCATCCCTGAAGGTTTCTTAAGCCTCATCATGCGAGTCCCATGTGACATGATGTCTTAGTCCCTCAAGGACAAGACAAATTTGTGGGTAATGCTAGTACCAAGTCTTTGAAGTCAAAAGTAATCCTACATGTTAGATCTATTGTGTATCAGGTCAATTAAAGAGGTATTGGTATTCTTGTTGTATTTGGTTATGGTATGATACATGATTGAGGTATGTTTGGTTTAGAAAATGATTGAGGTACATCTTCTCCACATGGTTGATAGAGATATATTCTTGTATATGGTTATGATATGATTGTTATGGTTGAACTTTGAGAAGTGGATGTATAGTTAAGGTATAGACTTGATGTATGGTGGCATATGCAAGAGGTACATGCTTGCATTCTTTGAGGTACTTCATTGATGATATGGTTCAAGTATATACATGATTGATGATATGGTATATGGTGTTGATCTTATATGTGATTGATTCTCTAGTACATGGTACATGATTAGCTACTCATCATTTATGCTTTGCTATCTACATTTGGCATACCGTATGTTGTATACATTGATGCATATGTTGGTACACTGTTGATGGATGATATGGTACAATTTTTGGTATAGCATAGGTTGATGGTACAGTGACAGATACAGGTTGATGGAAAAGTGACATTTACAGGTTGATGGTACAGTGATAGGTTGGATACAGAAACATTTTTTTGTGATAGGTTACAAGTTGATGTGGTAGTGGTAGTGATAGTGACAATGACAATGAAAATGGAAGTGGCAGTGATTGTGGTAGTGATAGTTGGTCTATATTTATATTTCAAGGTAGTAGGATGGGGTAAGCAAAGGGGGTCATATCCTCCTTCAGTTTGGTTCCAAATAACACAAGGAGTTGGAGCTTCCTTCAGGTTGGATCCTGAGAATGAGGGAGTTGTAGCGAGAGAATTCAGGGAGTTGTAGCTTCTTTTAGGTTAGAGCATGTAAATAGGGGGTCAGAGCCTCCTTCCAGTTTTAGATGGAGAATTGGGAATTTGGTGCTTCCAATGAATGTATTATTTTGATATATAAGAAAATCATTATGTGGTTTTCTCCAATTTGGGTTTCCCCATAAATTTTGGTTTACTATGTTTCTGTGGATGTCTATTATGCTCTGTTGATTTATACTGCTTATGATGTATTGATGATATATTGTTGATGATGTTAATGATTACATATTGTGGTTAAAAGTGATTATAAACAGCTCATATTGATTCATTCCCCCCCCTCTTAGTATTCCAACAAATATTCCTTTTATATTCTCATACAACATATGTAGCATACAAAACCATCTCCTTACTCCCATTGAGGTGATGGTGTACTATAGATAAACTCCAAATTTCTCTATTAATAATTTGTAGCATGCCTAAGATTCCTTCCTTGGACATCCAAAATTACCCAAAAGGTAATTTCTTTTCATAGATAATCTTTGAGAATAAAAAAAACCTTTAATACAAATATAATGAATAATTCATAAGCGAATATAAAAAAACAATGGAAGTAAGAATGCAAATTTATATTTATTTCATTACCCATTAAATTCAATGCATTAGCAAAACATAAAATCATTCCACAAGAAAACATTCATCAATACATATCTACAATAAATCCATGTCCACCAAATTCGTTACTGAGGATTTATTATAAAGTGATTATAAAGTGATTCCCCCCCCCCCCCCCCCAAGCTAGACCATGATGCCACTAATGTGAAGGAAGCTCATATAGAGATCTAAAACCACTCAACCGAACCCATTAGTCTAATGATAATATAATATACTCATTACAAAGATCTCCAAGCTCCCTTCTAGCACTCAAATAATCCATGGAACTCTCTCTCATATCCTTGCAAAACATAAGGAAGACCCATTCCTTCTCTACTCCACAGTCCCTAGAGTTATATTTCCTTCCAATACTCTTTAACATGTGAAAAAATATCCCAATCTATTGTCTACCTTATAGTAATATCTTGGGATATGAAACATGCGGCCTTAAGATAGTAAATGAGAAAAAATAACAAGATTGTTGGTATGAAGGTCTTTCCTTAGATAACATGGACATTTTAGGAATAGTATTTCTCTACAATGATCCCATTTTCTTTCACATTTTCAGCAGCAATATTCCCAACTTCTACAAGATCTTACCAAATACTAGCACATGGGAAAATATTTCCATAATAGTCATAACAACCATAATAATAGCCATGAAAAATTAGGGATAAAAAACCCCATAGAATGGGATCCTGTATCCTATTCATGCCCATGAATGGGTGAATAATCCATAGTGGTAAAAATGCCATGCAAATGACAATGGAAGACATTTTCTTGCATGAGAACCCTCTCTCTTCCCAAGGATATGTTAGGTATGAGACTTATATTCATAACACAAGCTAAATATTAATGATACAACCATAACGAATCATGGACAAGGAATGGTATCACTTCAAAGGACAATGTCAATGTATCATAGTCCCCGTGTTGTTCCCTTAGGGAAAATTTTTGATGGATATTATATTATTATGTATTTTCTTCATTTTTATATGCTTTTTTATATATACAAGAGAATATCATGCAAAATATTCCCACCATATTGTAAACCTAGCCCACCACTTCAACTCTTATGCATTCATTGGTTGAGCCTTGGCCTTGGACTTTTCACAATGAATATTTATAGCACATTTCACATTTTTACAACCTCAGATCATTACATATTGTTGGAGCATGAAATTTTGGGGTTCAATGCAATACAAAAGGCTAATAGTTAAGGAATGGACCAAAGGAAGTAGTGTGTGCCAGGAAAAGTAGCACGAAAAAAGGAAAAGGAAGCAGCCTGCCAGGAATTAAGGAAGATCAACACAAATTCAAGTAAGGAATAGTTGGATCAAAGACCAACCACACAAAAGGAAGTTAGAATGTTGACATGTTGAGTCCACTTAGAATTAGGTTTTTGAGTCATGATGTAAGGGTTTTTACCCATTTTTTAATATGAATAGAGGATGTATAAGGTAGCTAGGTGGTTTTTGGTGTTTTTGGATTTTGAACTTACAAATGTTGAGAAACCTCTTTGAGTTTTGAGTCACAGTAATAGTTTTGTTGGAGATATAGAGATTGCATGAGTGTTATATATCAAAATTCCACTACTATGCATATTGAATGTTTGCCTACTCAGTCATACATCTGCCAACCATTTTTGATGGAGTTCTTATCAATAAAAAAAAAATTGTATGTCATACGCACCCTTTTTCATATGCAAAGCACGTACATACACTTACTACATAACTAAAAGCATGTGTGTACTCTAAAAGCATGTGTGTACCCTTTTTCATGCCTAAAAACATGCGTACATACACTTACTAGATAACTAAAAGCATGCGTGTACTCTAAAAACTGACAAAAATATAAAATCCACACTTTTCGAAGGAGTTTATGGGATATATTAGGTTTTGCAACCATTTTACCTCCTATATCCCTTCTAGAAATGAATTAACCATCATTTTCTCAGATAAAAAGGGCCCTAGGGGGGTCATTTGGATATATAAAACTAGAGGCAAGAGAACTCTGCCAAATTTTCTCCCCTGTATTCCAAGCCTTCTTCATTATGCTCTGAGTTTCATCCTCAACATTCACTTCCTTCCATCCTCCCTATACCATCCATCCTTTTCCCCTTATATTGGCATGTTTGTGGTGAGGATAGTATTGGGAATAATGCACTTGGAGACAAAGTAGAGGAACCCATGTGAGTTTCGTGGAGCCATGCTAGCAAAATTCAGGTTGTAACTTTTGATTTTATTATTAATAAAAGAGAAAACTTCTTGTCCCAGATATTTATGTCTACGTGTTTCTGTTTATGAATATTTTCATGAATAACTAACGCTTTAGATAATCTTGATAATTAAGCATATGTTGTCATAGTTTGTTCTGTAACACTATTTTAGGCCAACTTTGGGAGGAGACCTACAATCTTGTAATGGACAACAATCAGAAGGGACCGACAATAATCGTAAGGACTTAAGACACACATTTCTATATTCTTTCTCTTCCCTTAATTATTGTAATGTTGTGTTTGGTTTGGGATAAAATAGAAGCCTTTTTTGTCTTTTAAGGTGGCAAGGCTCTACCTAGTTGCTAGACCCAAATTAGGAGGATTTTCCCCATAGAAGAATTGGCGACTCCGCTGAGGAGTCTCTCTAGGGTATTTTTAGGAGATATTTGTTTGGCTTGAATTCCTATTTGTTGAAGTATTCCGAGTCTTTTTGGTTCTCTGGTCACCTTACAGGTTTTTACCATATTTCCTGAGTTGAGTGATCTTTTTGAATCTTTTTCTTTTTTGAACATTTCCAACAATGTACGTGCCCTGTTCTATACCCAGCGCATGCACATACACATTTTTCATTATACATATCTAGCATACATACACATGTTGACTATGCACAACACACGTGTCTATCATCTTGAAGAGTTTTTTCAAAATGATTTTCTTTCCTTTTAGGAATCGCTTGGCTTCTCAGGTCTTGTTGAGTTTCTCAGGTCTATGTTGACTGTGTTTTGGCTAGGTTCAAGGATCATATTATATAGGAACTTGTAAAGAAATATTTTTCTTTCTTTGTCTCTTTTTGTTTGTTGTCAAGGTTAAGGGTGTACTTGTGAGCTTTAGGTCCTCCTGTGGATTCTGGTGAATCCCTTCTCTCAAGAAGTGGTTTAGGATATGTGTCAGTATTTGGTTTTTCATCCCTCTCTCTTGATTATGATTTGAAAAAAGAAAAAAATATCATTGCTTGTTATTTTCATTTCTAAGCATATAAAAAATCACAATTTTTTTTATAGTTTATTAACTGCATTTGCATTTTATTATGCACGTTTGTTTGGTGTTAATAGATTAGGCTGTTTTTTTAATAAAAGAAAAGAGTTATGAAGCCAAAGTTCCTTTTACACTTCTTCCTTGAAATTTTTATTAGTTGCATTGCATTTTGAGATGAAAAATCATTCTAGGAAAAATTGCATTTTAGGATCTTTATATTTATTTCGAAAAGTTTGCACCTTCAAAGTTAAAAATCCATTTTTTTAGTTGTAGAACATAGTTTTCTTTCAGCACAATGTTCTAAAATCTTATTAAATCTTCTCTTTCATCTCTTGGGAACAACACAAGTTTCAATTCCTTACCCCCTGAGTAATCAATCCATTAAAACTAACGATTAATGCTAAAATCAACTAGACTCTTTGTTTATAAGGTACACCAAGTAGTATAGGATTTAGGGCCTTGAATTAGGTGTGGAGAGGGAAACTCTTCAAGGCCACTTAAATAAACTTAAGATTCTTTCACAGGGAGTGTTAAATTCTAGTTTCGTAAAATTTATCCAGGACCCCCCTCTAACACAAGGGTTAAACACGAGGTCACATGAGGAAATGTAGAGGAGATAACCCCTCGAAAGTCGGACCAAGTGTAGTGGGGATCATATATTGAGGGTCATTCTTAGGATTATTTCTGACCAAATTTGACTACGGAGCTTCATGGATCTCGAATTCATTCAGGATCCTCAGTTGTATTCCAAACCATTTTACTTCATTACCCTTGAAAGGCTTCAAAATTTTCTATCCTTCTCATTATGATCAACCTGACTATCGAGTGTACCCACCTGGTAACTGACTGTGACATGGAAACCTAGTTTCCCTTTTGTAAGGACTTACACTAGTTACAGTGCAGGTATACTGTGGACCCTAGGGAAGATTTCAGATCACACTTTGTAGAGTATACCTGGAGGGTGTTTCTGTGTTAAATTTACACTTGCACTAGTAAGTTTCTCTAGTGTTGATTAACATAATTGTTCTTCCTTCCATTCTATTGATTGCTTGATTTTCCTTTAGGAACATTTTAGTGTGTGATCTATGTTTCTTTCTAGCTTGACCTTAGAGTGTTAGTTCATCATTTCACAAGGTGGAAGATCAATCACTTTTCCATTCGCGTAGGCTATAGGGCATGTTGTTGGTTACTTTGGATCCACCTCCGCCATGATTTAGGTGAAGGATAGATCATAGAGGGTTTTTTGCAACTACCGAGCCAGAAGAAACTGTACCCAATATTTTTCCTAGAAAATACTTTCTTTCACTAGAGGAGACTAGAATTTCTGACCTCGAAGTTGAAGGATCCAGGCCTTAAAACCCTCTGATCACTGATCTTTCAGCGCCAATCCTTGTTCAGGTAGTCCCTCATGAGGTGACTTCTCCTGATCATTGTCTTTTTAGGAGACTAGCTATGGAAGTGAATAATACTACTTCTACTAGGAGTCCTCGTACTCCCATCCTGACCGCGGATGGAGGGGGGGTTACACCTCCCCCTTCACCTTCACCTAAAAGGAACGTGTCTAATCAAGCACTGACCACTTCTGGAAGTGGCACAATCTCTACAATGACTACGACCATTGTTCCTACTATACATAACATGTCTGGTGTTTCTTTCACATATGGGAGGTTGAGTTTCTATTCAAGCTCAAATTTAACTTATTCCACTCTATATATTGTTGGTATGGGGGAAGGGAGTTCTAATTATCCCTTGAAAGAATCCTTCATGAACACATTTTCTTTGTTTAATGTAACCCCTTATGGTGGGGGTCATATCCCCCCTCCGTCTCCCTCGTTTGGAGGTGATTTCCAGCAACCATCTAGGCTTAATACCAGTTCCATATTGTTTAGTGGAGGGATTCATGGGTCTTAGTCCTATATGGCTTTGGTTGGGTCTATGCCTTTATCTTTTTTTGGTTCTCTTGGAAACAATTATTTCTCATTGTCCACATTTTTGGTAGGGGGAAACCCCTTCTTCAATCAATCCAACCCTATGCAAGGTTTTGTTCCTTCACAGGGAGTGATTATAGGATCCCTCTCCTCTCAAGTTCTTGGAAATCCCTTGCAGGGCTCTTTACCTTCACAAGGGACGTCGATTGGGGGAAACCCCTCTCATGCACAGTGTAAACCCAAACAAGGTTCAATGCCTATGCCAAGAGGATTGGCTGGGCGCAACCCCAACTAAGGTCTTTGTAATACCATGCAAGGAGAAATCCCTACCCAAGGTATGTCATTAAATTACGTTAATCCATCAATGATGAAAAATAACACACAAACTCCTTATATTGGCCATGGATACCCTAGTTTTTACTGGAACCCTCGTCAGCAAATAAAATTTTCCTAGCAACTTGGTGCCAGTCAAAATCCAAGCTCCTCCTTTCCTTTGAATATTCTGCAACCTTGGTTACCTTTCCTGGTAACTCTTAATTTTCCATATTTTTCAAGTTTGTTGAACAATCTGATCTGTCATGATCCACGTTGGCCTCCTATGCCAACTAAGTTTCCCTCAGACATACCTAAATTTGAAGGAAATCCTGGCGAAGATCCAGGCGATCATGTTACAGTGTTTCAATTACGATTCTCCTAAAACTCGTTGAAGGATGACTCTTTCCAGTTGTGATTGTTCAACACACTCTTGTAGAGGGTGTTATGAAATGGTATATAGAGCTCGGTAGCTCAAAGTATTATTAATTTAACGATCTGGAAATGGTTTTCTTATACCATTTTCAATTACTGGTGAGATACGCTGTCGGCATAGATTTTTTGTCCAACTTCAAGAAGATGAAGGTCTCCCATATCTCCAATCACATTCGATAATAGCATCATCACAAGAGCTGGATCAAAGTAAAGGTCCCTCCTGCATTTTTGCTCGATTGGTTCCTGAAGTCCTTGGTCTCTTGTGTTTCCAAAGATGTCATGACTTATGGAGTGTTCTTCAAAGAGTAGGCTATTATGAGAGTGTTGGGCACTTAGCCTGACCCAAGTTCTAATCTTAATAGGTTTCCAAGAAAACCCTCAAAACTATTGGCCCTCCTAGAAAACTAGAAGGAAACGTTGTGCACAGAGTGCACACCGCAGTCTCACTTGAGATATATTTATGGGGGACTGCAAGACTCAAGCGTTTATAGTCTATGAAGGGATGGGGGATGTGTTCTGATTCTTTTCCTCATTCACCAATATTATTATTCATTCATCTAACTATGCATACATCCTATAATTATCTAGATCACCATTCATTCTGTAAATTATTCATACCATAACATGAAATCAAACTTTTAAACACATTAACACACAATATTTACCATGGTTCACCCCCCTTTGGGGCTATGTCCACAAAGATCTATCTCTTCTTCTCTTTTATTCATTATTCTACAAAATTTGCATTGTACGCATTACATATTCGGGATTACAATAAAAAAGGAGGGTAAGTACCCTTTGTGAGGTGGACTATATCACACCAGGCTCCGCAGACTATTAACTAACCCTAAAAAACAAACTTATTCAGATCAACACTATATATCCTTGACCAATCAATCAATAACCTACCTCTCCTATACCTCCTAGGACTTTATTTATACTATTCTACTAGCTTATATCCACTACATTCACATCAAAAAACATCACCCTAACATGGTTAGGTCTATCTGCATGCGTTCCATGCTTCTTTTCCTCCTTCTGCATGATGCTTTTCCTTCTTTTTCTGCATGCTTCTCTTCCTTCTTTTTATTCCTGCTGATTTTCTTCCACCTATGGTGCACACTCCAAATATAGATCTTTCTCTCCAAAAATAGGTCTGCACCCAAAATAGACTTTCCTCCCAAAATAGGCTTGCGCCAACAAGCCCCCAACACTGACATGTGGGTTGTCCCGAGGCACTGCACCTTAGTTCACACTCTGGATGGCTAGCTGCAACTCATGAAACACTTTTGATAAGTGGGTGAATTTCTCTTTCACCTGTATGCTCTACTCTTCCATCCTATCTACACTCTATCATGTAGTGTGCTCTGCTAGAACTTGTCTGCATTCTCATGAATTTTATCTATTGTCCCTTTCTCTACTTGAAATTATTTGATCATCTTCTCTGTGTGCTGTTGTAGTGGCTCTAGTTGAGCTTGTCTTTCTTTCTTGTTAGCCTGTGAAACCTTCATCTCTGCCTATAGGTTCTTCATATCCTACACACTCCTCATCCTATCGAGGATGTCTATTGCCTTCTCTTGATACTTTAATTTCTGAATTTCAGTCGTTATCTTCTCTTTTTTATGTTCTAGCTGTTGTATTTTCTCATCCTCTTCCATGTTGGTCCATATTTGAGAAGTTTTGTCATATAATTCTTGCAGTCCCTTAGCTTCCCATGCAATACTATCGATGTGTGCAGTAGCCTCATGTTCCCTTTTCTCTCTGACTTCTGGAGATATAGAAGGCATTGATTTCTCTCTGATCTCTTTAATCTCCTTTTTTTACTACTCCATGCCCTGCACAATCTTTTGAAACTTCCATTCTGGTGTATCTTCTATCTCTTGCATGTAGTTTGGGATTTTGTTGTATATTGTTGTTAGTCCCTTCTCCAATCTATCTGCTCGTTTCTTCTCCTCCTCCTTCTCCAGAGTCAAATGGTCACATGTAACATGTATTACCTCCGCAACCTCCCTACCAACTTCCAAGTTGGTGGAATCTGCATAGGCTCTGGATTGAAATTCCTGCATAACACTTGCTTGTAGCCCATATGGCACCTTTGTAGGTATGCATGACATAAAAAAATCAACTTGTTTGATGTTCCCAATCATATTTCATTTTGGCTCCTCGTCAACTCGCAGAATATGTTATGTGACCATGAAGTTGTTGCTACCCTTCACCACTATCTCCATTGTTTCCTCTTGTTCCTTCTGCATAGGGGTTGATGTGTCTTCTCTAGATGTTGTGATGTATCTTGTTTCACTATAAAAATATGCATCCTTTGTATCATATCATGGGAATCCACTAACATTTCCATGATATCCTACCTCTATGCCTCAACTGCGCAGACCACATCTTCCCCCCTGTCTTAGAATTTGTCTGCCACTATCTTGACATCGTCCTCTATAAGGGTGATGATTGGAGGCTTCTTATGTTATTTTATATTATTACATGTTTCCTCCTCCTACGTTATAGTTCTCTTTTCCTATGATGGTTGTGCCCCAATATTATTCATCTATGCCTCCTCCTCTTAGAGCTGAGAGGTTTCTCCATTCTTGGCATTTCCCTTGACTTCTTCCCTGGACACTATTTATTTTCTCCTTATATTTTTTGATGTTGTGCTTCTTGTTGATGCTTGAGTGCATGTTTCATCCTTCCTAGTGTTGTCATCCGAGCTACTTGTCTTTGTCAATGGGCCTACCTCATCTTTCTCCCTCAGTTTATCTGTTGCCTTCGCTACTAGAACCTTCCATTGTGTAGGCCAGTCTTTGATGACCCAATCGAATTCTTCCCTTGAGACTCAATATTGTATCTCCAAACATTTTTTATTCAGTTCCCTTGTGTCATGGAGCCACATATGATGTCTGGATGCCTTAAACCTGACAATCCCTTCATACTCCTAGACCACCTCCATAGGAATTCGCCATACATTTTTCATTCTTTGTTTTATGTCTTTAAGAATCATGGAAAACACTGTGCTATTTTCCTTTTGATTCTTAGTATCCTTGTCTTGACATAGGGTTTCTTACCTTGTTTCATAGCACTTCCCCTTCTTGTCTATAAAATCCAAGAACTTTGGTTCCTTCCAGGATGCCAACACAATGAGGATGATGAGAGAGGAATAATGGAACTTAGTTCCATTGTCCTACGCATCCTGACAATCGATCAAAAAGTGGTTTAGGAGGTACAATGCCTAGCTAAACATGACCCCTTTTGCACACTGCACAACGACTCCTATGAATCTTATCAGAGCCTCTTATTTATTGCATTTACTCAAAAAATTGCAATACATTATATTACTAGAGAACCACACCACATCATCGTTGATTTATTTGAGGATGATACCCTTGTTCCCCCTGTTGGTTCCAAACTATTCCTTTACTATCTCAAAGATATCCTTTTCGTGTTCTTTTTTTTCCAAGTACTCTTCAGGTTGTGCGCCAATAGTGGGAAACCCTGTAATTTTGTTAATCAATTCCACATCAATGAGGAATAGCTTATCCATATAGAGAGTACCCCCATGTACTCTTTCCAATAACTTCTTGACGCACATTCCCACATTCTTACTGCGACCGAAATACGGTATGTCCAGGAGGTTCATGATGACATAATAGTAGAGCCCTGTTATCCATTTCACAGGATCCATGATGTGTCTTCCTAGGGGTCCTATCTCCCCATGTCTGCCAAATATTTTTGATCTACTAGGTATGGAAACTTTTTCGCATCATGAACATCGTGGCCAAAATATCTCAACTTTGGCACTCTCCCGAGCATATCCTCCACTATGACCATGACGTCTAGAATGTATGGTAGTGTAATTTTTCCTCTGTCTTGCACTTTTCTTTTCTAGAACACATTTAGGTGACCTTATTCCACCATTTCATTTGTATCCTCCTCTTTGTTGAGGTCATTTCCCACTTCCGAAAAATTCCCACCCCTTTTCTATTCTTCCGAATTCTTTTATCCCTTTCTTTTCTCCCTTCTACACTTACTCGTTTTTCTCTTTCTTTTTTCCCTTTTACTATCCCTTTCTAGTTATAACACTTAGTCGCATTTTAGACTGTGGGATCTCGGTTTGGAGGAATTACAATTTGTCACCTCCATATACAAATTCACATCATGAGTCTGACTGGCCACCATCTTGTTCCATACTTGGCCAATTATATGATCGTGGGTTCTCGGGTTGACGTGATCGATCTTTCATGTTCTTGTGTTCCATGATAGACACATTGCATGAAAGAGTTCCATGATCTACATTTCGATCCCTAGAATCCTTGAACTTCCTAAATTCCATTCCTCCTACATGAATCCATATGACCACTGCGTCGTCCCACACATAGCCAATTTCATGCCTCCTACCATCATGGGTTCTCGAGTTCGTGGGTTCCTAGGTTCACAACAATCTCAAGTCACATATTTCCCTCGTCCGTCCTTGCCACCCTCATGCCCTTCCCAATGCACACTTACTATTCTTTTAATGCTAATAACTTATCATACAGGTTTGAAAGGATGGTCATTAATAAGAGAAAGGCTCTAGGATATTTCCTATTAAAACACAATAAAACAATATTTACAGAGGATTATATCATCTCCCTCCAATGTTCATTCCTAACATAATTTCGAGCAAGGGAACATTCTCGTCGACTTATGGAAACAACTTTAAAACATTTCTATGGAGATACAATGAATGTTTTTGGACACGAGGATCATATTTTTCAGTGGTCCATGGCATATTCCTATTATTCATCCTCTTCTTCTCATAAGGAAATAATCTGGACGTCTGGTCTTGCACGCGCAGGGTGTGTCCGGGAAGTTTTTGATTGTAAGGATTTGGTCACTTGGTGCACTGAGAGATACATTCCAATCCAACGGATCATCCAGTTGTGGGACCATTCCCATGTATCTCTGTTAGCTTAGGTTTTCCGTAATATGTTGAGGCTTCTCGAGCCAACACTCACCTTCAAAGGTGAAGATTTCAGGGAGTTCTTAAAGAAGCATGACAATGGACTGGGCCTCTTACCTAAATTCCTAAAGAACCCAACGATCATCCCTGAGGACATCACAAGATTGCAGGTTTACTCATTTAAAAATCCCTTCCGGGAAATTGCATGCCTTTTTATGAGGATAGTAGGACAAGAAACCACATCGAACATCTCCCAGATGATTCTTTACATTCTATATTTTACGGTCAAAGAACAGGCCATCTTCGATTGGGGTAAGTTGATTTCCATTGAAATATGTTCCCAATTGGTGCAATACAAGAAGGAGAACAAATTATTTATGTCATCTTATATGTGTGCAAGAAGGTAAACTATGACTTCGACCCAGTAACCTTCTGGTATCAAACATTATGGAGGCACCAGGCCTCCCAACATTTTTATGAAGTCTTTAATGATTTTGTCTCAGTTTTTAAGGAATTTATGTTTGGAAAGAACTCTCCCTGGATGTCTGACCAAGTGAGTAATTTCCTATATAGGAAGGGGACACTAGAACAAATGGAAAATTATAACATTATAAGGATTTTTTGATCCAAATAAAATCCTTCCTTCCTTCTGTGCCACATATCTGACAAAATGTTTGTTGCTGAAATAGAAAGGATGTACACCTACTAGTTGCATTTTTTCCATGAAAAGAGAAAAAATAAATTCATACCTCTTCCTTGGAAAGCCGATGATTTGATATTCATAAATATGAACAATATTGATGAATTCACGGACCACTTACACATCCTCAATTTAAAATATGTTGAAAAAGTAAAAGGGTTCGACCCTAGTGGTATTTTTGTAGAACATCTATTGTTTGTTGGTTTCAAAAATTCTTTCATTAACACTATTCTGAATGAAGAGGGAGACAATGCCTCAGGCAATCCCACTCATGACACCTATGACCTACAGACAATACTTAGCACCAATGAATCTTACAAGCAGAGAGGAAGAGGTCTTGGTGAGAAAAGTTCCCAATCCCTAATTGTCACACCAAAGAGTACACCATCTCGGAGTAGCGCTCCAACGGCCTACCCAAATAATAAAGTCACCCACACTTCTTCAGGAAAAGGAGGAGATAAGAACCCTCCTTCCATAAAAATTGAATCTCTCATAGACTTCCCTTGAGGAATAAAAGAAAAAACATTATGCAAGAAGAGGAGGGACCTCAAGGAGAAGGTGATATCCATGACCTATCGCTCGAGGATACGGAAATCGAAATTGACATCGAGAAAGTGTTCCCCAACATTGACCAACTAGAGAAAACGGCTCACCAAAACTGTCAGATGGAAATAATTGAGACCAAGACCTTCGACAAAGAAGAGTCTTTTACATTTCAGAGTGTTGTTTTTGAAAGAGAATAAAAAAAAATAATTATTGAGAAAATATATGTAAAGAATAACAAGGGGAAATATCGTTCAAAGATTAATCTATGGAACATGTGGCCTTCCCAATTTCCCAGATACACTGAGCAATTGGAGATGATCTAGACAATTCTATTGGAGGCCTTGAAGTGGAGAATGTTAGGTTAAAAGAGCGAATCAAAGAATTGGAGCAAGATTTAATTCCCCTTCTAGTACTTGCTAGTCCTTTAGCAATGATTGGGCCTACCACACTTGCAGAAAAGTTAAAAGGATCAGAAATCCTGCTCACATCAGCCCAAGGATATGTGGAAAGAAATATCAAGAAAATAATGTAATTAATAACAGAGGCTTGGGAGATGTCAAATAGCATGGTCTCGTTTGGAGCGAGAGAACACTCTTTTCATGAATATCTACAAGCATATTTGAAAAATGAGGAAGGTTTCTACCTTGATGTGGTTGTGCCATTTGGTGTTAAAGTTACTAGTGTGATATAATTGAGAATAAGAAAGGAGGATCTCCCTTCTCCGAACCAAATAAAACAACTGAACGCATGCTTGAAGGAAAAGGTAAAATACCTGAATGGTATTTTTCAAGCATGTAGCCAGGCCATAACTAGAAGGGAGGAATTATTCAAGAAGCTAACTGAGATAGATTTAGCTAGCAGCACCAATGAGGTCTAGGACCCGAAATTGATACTCAACTCGTTTTTCTTAACCAAGAAAGCATTTGATGAACAAGTTGAGATATTTAAAGGGTTGTCACTTGAAAAATTCTATGGAATTCTTGAATATGGTGAAGATGACATGGAAAACTCACTAGTTGATTATTCGATCAAAAATCAAGATATTGAAGAAGCATTGTGGAACATTTATATTGATCTAAGGGACTTGGAAGGTGAAATATTCAATATAAAAGTCTGGCATGAAATCAACATGGCACCAATGAGGAGCTACATCGAGGAGTGGTTCAAAAAGGTTATCAACAAGCTCACAAATGAAGGGAAAAGGACAACTGAGATGCTTCTTGTAACCACCGAGGAGAGCCATAAAAGGAAATCAATAAGCAAGTGAAAATAATGAGATACCATCATAGTAATTTCACATTGATCATAGTTTTTTGTCTCTATCAAGCTATTCATCCAGTTACTCCACCTCTTTAAATAGAACTATTTAACCGAAGAATAATATTTTCCTTTTTTTTCTTCTTTCCAGGTCTTTTTGCCTTTCACCGCCCACTTTCTTTTTTCTACGAGATTCATTCTTATACATATTTGATTTATGTTTCTTGGGATCCGCAATCCCAGTCATTATGAGAAACACATTTTAATTTCATAGGATATGTATTAAACTATATATTTTTTAGAAATTCCAAGAGAGTTATTTTGTGAACAATCTCGACTATACTTTGTAACCCAGGTTTTCTGAATATAAAGTATTTGAGGTTGATCTATCATTATCTCCATTTGATCTTCCCATGTACTACTCTATCAAAGTTCTCTTATGCATGCAAATCATTTTCTTTTAGTTTTTATGTGATCATAAATATTTATCCCTACTATGATGGATGTGAGGAATTATGTTTATTTGCTTTAAAAGTATGAATGTTTGTGTTTCTTGGTCCATTCTCAGGAACTCTCTTTTTAAAATAAAATAAAAATATGTTTCATTTTTTGTTATATCTATTTTACTTTCTATTGATAAACTTCTTATAGAAGTCCCACATTTTATCAATGTCAGACAGAGGAGTACCACCTATATAAAAACAAAGGAGGATTCACATCCTCGTGAGGTTGTCATTTCAGTCCTGATGGATTCAAGTGTTAACATTTTTGGCAACCATATTGGGGACATGAACATAAAATTTGGAACCAGGCCCAATGTTTTGAAAGAAATATATGAGATTACCCTAGGGTAACTAATCCGGATTATTTTCGGCACGAAATGAGAGCGAAGATATAATAAAGAAATGCACAGAGATATTGCAGATATTCAATAATACAACAGAAATGTATCAAATATGCAACCATAAACACAGATATATAGTAATACACGATTTCTATTAATGAAATAAATGTACAGAGACTGTAAAATACAGAGTGAAAGACTCGATAGAATGGTGGCAGCTTATCTCTGAGAAGAGATGTGACGGATACTCGCATTCGCAAGAAGATGATTACAATAAGGCTCTGGAGGCCTTTTTACAATAAACAAGAATTCCAAAAGTCCTAGACATCCAAAAATCTAACCCTAGGAGATGAAGTGCCAAAAGTCATGTGGGCCCCGTTTGAGTAAGTGAGTACATCAACTTCCCAGGGTCATAACTTTTGCATACGATATATGTTTTAGGCGTGTGATAGCTCGTTGGAAAGGTATCATCGAGGAGATTCATTTTGAGGGCTCAAATATGCCTTAGGATATCATTGAGAACCTCGATCTCGAAAAACCTTCATTTGGGCCCTCAAAATGGCCCGAGAAGTTAAAACCTGCTAAAAATAGTAAATTGCCAAAATTGCCAGAAAGTTGTTTTGAGCCAGTTGAAAAAGGTGGGTGGCCACCAATATCCACCTGGATCAGTAACCAGCCCCATTTAGAAATTGGACTAAATAATAAACAAAGCATTTTTCACCAATTGTATAATCTAGTAATATCAACATCCTAGACTTGAGAAGAGTTAGAAGGGTCCTGACAGATCTTAGTCCAAGTAGAAGAAAGAGAAAATATTCTAAGACAAAGGAGAGAAGAACGACAAGATCGAAGAAATCAAATATTGGCTAGAGCATCACAAGAACAAGGTAACGATTGAAGTTGGACGAATACAAGGGACCCATCACCCAAAGTAAAAGCAAACAACTCTCTGTCCCTAGAAGTGAAAAATGTGATTCTGAAACCTCCTAAAAAATAGCAGCAAGAGATGAACCTCCTTGAATCGATCACTATGAGGAGAGATAAGGACGCAAAAAAGATGTTGCAAGAAACCAAGGAATATGAGGGTTTGTAAATAGAAGAAGTGTGAGAGATTCCCCTCTTAATATCATGGATGAACAACACAGACTCCTAGTTCTCCCTAAGGGCACCTTGAAGGAATTTTTTGGATATAGGATAATCGATGCACAGAGGCATTTGCATTTATTTCTTGATGTTTTTGACTTCCACCGAGTTGAACATGATGACTTCAAACTTTATCAGAAAGATCTTATGAATGGTATACAACAATTTCTAGTAGATCCATTCATTCGTTTAATGACCTCGAAGTTATGTTCCTAGATGTGTTTTCCATCCCAATTTCCTACCATACCCTACTCACAGACTTCACCCAGATTGGGTTAAGGAAGAACGAAAGGATACGAGATTATAATCTCAGGCTCAATAAGACTTTGAGTATAATCCCAAAAGACAAAATACCAAATGATCGGGGCATTCTCGGTTTCTATAAGAATGCAATGCCCTCAAATGTGAAATATTCCATCAGAACATCCCATATAGATACCTTGTAGGAAGCAATGACTATGACTACTGATATGGAAGAATTTATGATTGAAACATGCATCAACCCTAACATTATATTGGTAATAGTACAAAGACATATGGGTGGATTGAATATTGATAATCAAGGAGCTTCTAGATCGAGAAGAAACGAAAAGTTCAAATCTCGAGAAACTCATAATCAAATGGCGGGAGGATCATTTTTTAAGGGAACCATACTTGACATAAAATTTGACCTTGTGGCAACACATGAAACAAAGAAAAGAATTGAGATTGTGTAGATGAATAGAACCATCAAACATATGCAAAACCAAATAACCAGGCTAATAAGGGGATATAATTACATTCCAAACCCAAGAATGCCAATTTCTGAACAAAGGAGGAACCCTCCCCCCGAAAACAGAGTCGGATTCAAGAATAATGAAGACCCACCGAGACCAAGGGTTCCTAGACAACCCACTCCAAATGTAGCTATTTTGGATGATGTGTGTGATGAGAAATTTTCCGTGAAATAATGTTATTACTTACCTGATGAATGCTACAAGACAATGCATATGGATGGATGTGAGGAATCCATGTACATATATGGAGAGGGAGACAATGATCCTAAATCGCAAGAAAGCATCGACCAGACAAGAGGATTTTTAAATAGACCAAAGAATAAAGTCGAATCCGACAAAGAAAAACATAAATAAAAAGAAAAGGAAAAAGCCAATGAAAAAGTGTCGAATGAGAAGGTGACAGTTGGAACTATAAGGAAACCCGTAGCGACAATCTCAACTCATATGACATACAATGTCGTGGAGGATAACCTTGCCTTTTACAGAAGTGGTGAAGATTCCTCAACAGAGGCATAATATCTTGAAGTTGTTGGATGATCCATTGGAAATAATGAAATGTGTTGTTACCACTCCAAAACAGAACCAAAGCTCATCAATTGCTAAGTTGAGAGGTAAAATTCCACCGTTCTACATCTCAATTGAAAACCATGATGTTGCATTACATAACTATTTAGTTGATACTAGTGTGGCAACTAATATAATTCCACTCATAGTCATGGAAGCATTGGGCATGATCTACATTAAATATTATGAAATTGGTGAGAGAAGATATGCCATCGATTTGAGAAAAGTGTCGGCATACAGAGAAATCAAGGATTTTTATGCATGGATTACAACAACTCCCCATATTATCACAATTTTTAATATTATTGTGGTAGACCTTCCTCCATCATATGAGGTTGTGATGGGAAGATATTGGAACTCCATGATCGATGGATATATAATGAATGACAGTAGATGTATGATGCTACCAGGCAAGGAGGGAACAATGATTAAATTTCCCCGAGAGCCCAGAAAACCTTTCTCCTTCAAGAAGAAGTATAATGAATTAATGAAAGACTACATAGACAACAATATTAAAAAATATGCTATCTTGGACATGGAGCAGAATGAAAACCTAGAATGAGTTCAAGACTTGGAGGTCCCAGAATGTGTATTTGAAGGCTACTGGAGAATTTGATTTGATGGAGCATGCTCTAAATCGGGGAACAAATTTGTGATTTTTCTCATAATCCTAGATAAGACGATGCATCCTCGCACTATAATAATGGAGTTTCCATGCATGAATAATGAGGAAAAATAAGAATCTTTATTCCAGGGGAAGATCCTCGCACAAGGAATGAAAATAGAAGATCTCACTGTGACTAGAGATTCAGAGTTGGTCATCAACCAAGTTACCCAAAAACAAAAAATCAAAGAGGAAAGACTTAAACTGTATTTAAAAAGAGTTAATGAACTGATGGAATATTCCATCTCTTTCAATATTTCTTTCATTCCAATGGATAAGAACCATAAGAATTATTCACTAGCTTTGGCGGGTTCATTATCAAATATAGATGATATCCTGAGGAAAACATATTTCCAGGTGGAAAGGGCCTTTAGGCCATCTATGCTCGATAATATTGAGTACTTGCAAGTGTTGACAATGATGAACAATTGGAGAATTTTTTATTAAATGATAATGAAGAAGAAGATGATAAAGCGATTGTAGTCACCAAAGTCTGCATACAAGTTGAATCTTTGTTCACAAAATATGATCATGCCAAGACTATTTTTTAAGAAGCTTTAGTTCGAAAGGCGCAAGAGATAAGAAAAGTCAATATTGGAACGAACCAGTCCCTGAAATGTGTCAATTTGGCAGTCGATTTCACCCCCAAAGAAGTTGATCAATATGTTTCCTTATTAAAGGATATATTGATGTGTTTTCTTGGACCTATGACAACTTAAAGGCTTATGACAAAAAAATATTCCAACATATCATTCCTTTGAGGGAAGAAGCCAAACCAAAAAACAAGAATGATGAATCCGAGGATGAAGCCTCTAGTAAAAATTGAGTTGGAAAATTTGAAGAAAGAAGGGATAATCTCTCCCATCAAACATTTAGTCCGGCTTTCAAATCCAGTGATTTTTAGGAAGAAGACTGGGGAAATATGAATTTGCGTTGACTTCAAAGATCTTAACAAAGCGAGCATAAAAAACAATTTTTTGCTGCCCAACATGGGGTTTCTACTGCAACAAATTACAGGACTGACATGCATGTCTATGTTGGATGGTTTCTATGGATATAATCAAGTTTTAGTGGTTGAGGAGGATAGAGAAAAAACAACATTTATCACACCATGAGAAACATATGAATACGCTAGATTGACCTTTGGTTTGAAGAATGTTGCAGCTATGTTCCAAAGATCCATGGATCATGCGTTCAACAGACTGATAGAAAATTTCATGGAAGACTACCAAGATGAATTGGTAGTGCATTCAAGTAAAAGGGAGGATCACATCCATCATTTAAGAAAATTATTTGAAGTATGCAGATCATATGACATCTCTCTCAACCCAAAGAAATTCTTGTTTGTTGTAACTCAAGGCAAGTTGTGTGGCCAAATCGTATGCAAAGAAGGGATTTACATTGACCTGGAAAGAGTTAAAGAGATTAATGAAATCAACTCCTTGACATCAGAGAAGGGAGTCCAGTCATTCTGCAAGAAAATTAATTGTGTTTGAATATCTTTTCTTGATTATGCAAGCATCGTAAAACCCATCTGTTGTGTTGGTTTTGTCACTTGGGTGATCAAAACAACAACACTTGCATGTCTATATGAGCCTGCTAGACAAGAATTTTTTTTGTGAGTGGGTTATATAAGAAAAACACATATGAAAACAAAGAAACAAGACTAAAACAACTAATAAATAAATGTTATAAATCTTGAGAAACTTAGAACCATGAAAATTAAACAATGACCAACATAATGCTACCAATGGATCAATAGATTAGTAGGCAAAACATTGTAGATAAATTCAGGGACTTATGAGTCCCCTCTTTCTCCTTGGGAGGGATATTAAGTTCCCTAATTGAGATATCTTCATACAATGGAAGAAATTTCAAATGGTGAAGAAAAACAATGCCTATTCCCTCAAGAGGTGAGTGGAATGGCCTATTGCAATGGTGCTTGAAGGCTTCCAAGAGAAAAGAGGATTCCCAAGGAAGAATTCTTGTAGCATAACAATACCTTGAAAATCTTGGTTTATTATCACACCCATGTCTATTAGTTATAGCATTCATACATGGTAAAATGTAATTGGTTCATCATGTGAACAAGGGGCCTTTTAGGTCACCCTTTAGCTCTTGACCAACCCCCAAGCTAGATTTCGATCAGATATGAGTGTCAAATCATGTTGGAGGTCAAAATAGAAGTGGTTAAGGGGCCGACAAGATCCATAAATGTGTCATTCATACAAGTGCGTATTTTATCATTTACACAATTGCGCATTTTTTACAAAGTGTGTGTTGAGGCATGTGTTGTCCCGCGCAGTCTATGCACTGTACGTGTGCTCCTTTTGGTGATTTTGCGCACTCTGGTTTTTTACCCGAATTATATAGTTTTTTTCCTTCTGGATGAATTTTAGTGATGTAGGTGGACTAATTGTTGTTGGAATTGATGTTTTCTTTAACCATTTGTGTGCAATGTTGCGGACGATTTTTCAATGATAATAGATGCCCCCTAATGTGTGAGGTTAGGAGCATACATATAGCTGAAATACATTAATGTTTCTTTTTCTGAGAGTGCCATTGTAATGAAGAGTGAAGAGAGGAATTGCAAGTGCGATCTACCAGAGGGAGAGGGAAAGTTGTGGGACCCAAACCTTTCGCTAGGGAGAAAAAATAAAATATGTGTAAAAACAAGGTGGGCATGCCCCATGCTCGTGTCATGAAGCCAAAATGTGAGATTGTAACTGAAGATGTATGTTTATGTAGATAACTACATCACCCTCGGGGGTGGTTGATAATGGTAGATGACAGTTCTGAATGGTGAATGGACTCTGAAGTGAGCAAGGACGATTGTAAGAATTGTTGATGAGTCATAGGCATTGATGGTCTAACAAATTTAGAGGTCTTCGGGTGGTATGAAATAACTGCAATAGTCACATAATAAGACCCACCATAAAATGAGATTTGTTTGAAGTCAAATGTTATGGGGGTCAACGAAATCAAAGAGAAATGATGATTCTCTTTGTGTTGTCTGAGACTCCTCATTGTAAAGGTAATGAGAGTCAATATACTACCGCCCTTTTGGAAACTGTGTTGATGTCAACAGGAAGGGAGACGTGACCCCAAGAAACAAAGGGCTTCATGAAATACACTAAGATGATATCATGTACTGATGGGTAACATTAACGAAGTCAAGATTATGGGAGACTCAAGACTACCGTTGGTTGGAGAATTTTGAAAGATCATTGGCAACAATCGTAAAACTAGATCTAGTGTCAGGGGGACGACTAGATATGGGGTTAAACTATGCCAGAGGATAACAAAGTGGACAAAATCAGAGATCATGGGTATATGGAATTGGGATACTCGGGGTTCGTGAACAATTTTGGTATGAAAAGAGAGTGGATTCCCCAACCAAGGGAGACATGGGTTGCTTTGCTAGGAAAAAAGAAGGCCATCAAGGGTGACAACAAAAAAATATAAGTATATGTTGGAAACAAAGGCTTTTTACAATTACCAAAGAAATAAAGAATAAATTGGGTTGAGTATACAGATGCAGAAATGGGTTCCCTAGTGAAAGATGGCTTGGCCTGTTAGGGCACAAGTTTGTGAAAGTAGATTGGTGGAGGGTGGGGGACCCATGGGTAGGTTTCTATATTAGTTAAATGAATGGAGGACAAGGATGGGAAAAATTATGGTGGATGAGATGGAGGGATAATGATATTACGGATATGTAGTCAATATAACTGAGATGATATGACCTGGGAGTGGTAAAGTTAGCAATATTATGAGAAGAAGTTTGGGGTTCATTCTCAGAAGTGAATAAGACTATCAAGACTCCCATCCCTAGGGGGTGAAATCAGCATGAGTGTCAATTTCCCAAGGTGTACTATGAATGGGACAAATCATGTGGGGGAGAGTGATACCTGGTGATAGTACCTAAATGCGGCAGAGGTAAAGGTACTACGGAGCCAGATGTAAGGACCCTAAAGGTAAATGTCAGACGGTATGAATGGGATATGAAATTGATTTATAGAGGGAGTAATTACATGCCAGTGTCGAACATATACCTGAAGGGGTTGTAATATTGTGGAACAAGTAACTGCACACATGAAAACCAAATACCCAATGTGAACAATATCAGATTATAAAGAACATATAAAAACTATTTGATAAAATTGAACATGAGCATGCATACCTGGACATGACGTGAGAAAAATGCTCCTTTGGGGCCAAGTGCAGATGATGACCTAGGGGATGTGAATGTGTATATGGAGGGACCAAGATCCCGTGGCTGAGAACGGAATGGAAAATGGAGGCTCTGGGCTCCTATAACAGAATATGGAAGCTGGGAAAAAGGGTTTATATATGGATGGTGGGCCCAGAATGCCACCTCATTTGTACCTGCCACTATTGTTGAGTGGAAGAGATAGTTGCGAGGAGTTTTTGAGATTGTGGCAGTGTGAGGCTACCAATCTGAGAGTTGTGAGAGACAGGTTAGTGACCTTATCATCCCACATTGTATGATTTTGAGGGAGGTTAGCTAGGGACTATACGAAGGTCCGTACATGAGGTTAGGAGGGTGAAATACCTCTTGTGAGAGGAAAAGTACTCTATTATGGAGTGCATTCCATGGGAAATCGAGAATAGTGACTTCCTCCAGGATATCTTTTTCATAGTTTAAAATGCGAGAATACAAGGGATCTTGGGAGGTGACAGTGGTAATTGTCAATGGGGAAGTGTTATTGTCCTCAGTAGAAGACCTAGAAGGAATACCATGTACATGGTGTGATGGTCCAATGGAAATAAAGAAAATGTTATGACATTGTGGATGACACCTCATTTGCTTGGGGAATGATGATGAAACATAACAAATGTTAGTAATCTGAGCCTCTGTGGGGGGTGACTGATACTCGGGCTCTGGCCGATATGTGTGGCGTACTGTGGCTAATGTTTGGTGAAATTGAGGTTGAGTTGGGAAATGATGAGTGTAATGGCCATATTATGAACATATGGCACAAGAGAATTTGGTTTGTAACCCTTTATTGCATGTGGTTGAGGACTTCATAGTAGCAGTGGATGTACTTGGTGGAGTAGCAATAAATGTGGTTTCTTTAGGGATCTGGATAAGATTACGTTGCTTTAGGGGTAGCAACATGATATGATTGTTGGTGAGTGGGAGGAGGGTAATAATACGCCCCTCCATATGATTGTGGATACGGATTTGCACCATAAGCGGGTGATGGGTGGTCGTAAGGGTTGAGATGGGTCATAGAACCAGTCAACCCATCTGCAGTGTGGGACATCCTAGGTTTTTCCTGCTCGAATGGTATGGGTCTGGGTGTGTCATGAAATACTATGTATAAGTAACCTAATTGAGCATATATTAGGTCAAACTGTTGGGCCTTGTTTATGTCCTCCTCTTCTGACTAAGGAAAAGTGGATGCTACATACTTGGAAATAACAAGGATGAGGGTCTTGGCAATAACAGGGACGAGGGATTTGAGAAACCAATCAAGAGGTTGTTCTTTGGTGGTTTCTTCTTTACACAAGCTACGTCGTCAACTCCATTCATGGATGTGGTCATATATATAGATAACAATGGTTTTTTTGAACTTAGAGAGAAGTTCCAAGCTAGTATCGTGATGAACTGGTAGTTTAAAAAAGGACAAAAAGGGCTTGACCAATTATTCAAAGGTCACATGAGACCCTGATTTTTTTTCCACATACAATTTGGATGATGGGCCTGTGAGAGTTATTTGAAAAAAAATCAAGCGATGGAATCATCCATGATGTTGTTTGAATAGAACCATAAGTGAAATGTCATAACATGGTTGGCGAGATATTCCCCTGGTTTTGCTTCAAATTTCAGAATATATAAAGGTAGTTTGGTAGGCATATTAGGCCATGTGGGATCATGTAAAATGGGATCATTCGTGAGTTTGGTCAAATCAGGAATGTTGAGGGATGCCAAGTATGGAATAGGGATATTTGGTGGAGGGTTAGTTCCATCCATCGTGTGTTTAAGTAATGGACTTGTACCTTGAAAGGGATTTGGTGGGGTTGTACTTCTTCCTTGAGAAGAAGTTTGACCCCCGCCTAATTGTGAAGGAGAACTAGTGGATGGATGACCCTGGGAATTTGACCTAAGAAAAGTGGAACCAAGTAAAGATGATACAAAAATAGTATCACTCATGGGGGTGTGAGATGGTTGAGCTAGTGAGTTGGAAAGACTAGGGACTCCTCCTAGAATAGGAGGGAGATATTGCAAGTGTTTGGAATGATGAGGATTCTGTGGTTCCCCTATGGTTTTGTTGACGGGCGAAACTGACCGTTCGTCAACTGGGAGAGTGGAATCGGTCCGGGGTTGTCTAATAACCCAAGCCGTTTGGAATGGACCACCCTGATGAGTTTAACAACTCCGTTGGCCTCCCTAAGGTCTCAGTATGGAAACCAAAGAGAAATGATCTGAGTTAAGAAATCTAAAAGGAAACTAGAAACTAATAAAACAAAGACAAATAACTAAACTAATAAAGGAAACTAGAAACTAATAAAACAAACCAATCTAACTATACTAATCTAACTATAAATTACTAATTACTTATATGTACAAGATACTAATCATGATTATAATAACTCAAATCAACTACCTAATTATCAGCTATGATATTCCTTATTCACAAATATACAATATAGACAAACTACATATTTGATTAAAACCTGAAAAACTCATGTGTTCGCTACCCTAAGACAGCCAAAAATCTCTTTTTTGATTTTTGTATTTATGAAGGGGGAAGAAAACTAACTGAAATTAGACAATCTAATATATACTACTGAAATAAAACAATGTAATCTAACTCTAACTAAACTATCATTTATATTATACTAACTAATCAAAGCAATAAACATCTAACTAATTGACCTGGAAACGCTCCAAGT
>JZKD02S1672659.1:886855-901352 GCA_000966675.3 Picea glauca
CTAGGATATAACACACAGAGAGCTGGGCTAAGGGACAAGGGTTTGAACAGAGTAGGTTTAGAGATTTTCCCAAGAATCAACAGAGGTAACTCGGCAAGGATGCAGGCATTAATGCAAAGTGTGCAAGGGTTGTAGAGGTTATCTCTGGCCTTGCTAGTTTACTGTTCTACCCATTAAAGCATAGTTCAACCATTAATCCATGTGCACAAACAATGAAAGTGAATGGATATGTGCATACCAATGTGCGCAATCTACATTACACCATAGTTTTAAGCCATAAATCAATCAATTTGAAAACAAAATCAAATAATCAACCATGCGCCAATGTCTTGTAACAACTCATATAAGTATTTTAACCAAGGTGCCAAAGAGTCTTCAACATGCCAATAGTTATAAAAACATTAACATGGTGATTATATCAAAAGCCATATGCGAAATATTTAACCATAACGCCTATGCATTGTTGTGAGCCCAATGGCTAAGTAGGCCAAATAAGAAACATGTAAATCCAAAGCATCACAAACCTAATGAAACCAAGTCACATAATCAATCAAAAAATATCCAATGAGTACAGTTCGAAAGTTTTGCCAGCTGCAAAATGATAAGTGAGATGTAAGCGCAACGGGCATATCAATCAGAAGGATGACGACAATTCAAATAATGATTCTAACATGACTTTGAAGGACTAATTTTTCATGCTTACAGTCGTGAAAACAAAACGAAGATAGGCGTGAGAAAAGGCGCAAAGAATAAAAAGCGTCGTTCATTTGAAGATTGGGACGAAAAATCAATGTTTGTGAAACATTGGTGTAGGCAGCTTATGAGACAATGAAAAATGTGAATTGGCTGCCAACAGGTTTCCAACTAGAAAAGTGAATGTGTGAAAATGGTGATAAGAGAGAAATAAATGAACAAGAGCTTTGTATCTTTTGGACCTTCAAAAAATAGAATAAATCACAATTCCATGTAATCAAATGAACATCATACATAAATCAACTGTAAATAAACAAGCATGTGGATAGGTGGATTTTGTCCATGTGGGGGACAAAAGAAAACCAAAGTTATCATGTCCTAAAATACCTATCATTCTTCCTCTCAAAATAGCACTGGGCCTTCCAATAACACTCAACAGTGAGGTCTGAAGCCACCAGAAGAGGAACTAGTGAAGGTTGAAGTAATAAGTTATAATGAGGGGTAGAGGATGCATATCCTAAAAGAGCCAACAATATTTCCCAGTAGCCACACAAAATTTGATCAAGGTGTGATTGCAGTCCACAATATCCACTTGGGTAGATGTCGTAAGTTTTGGCCACTAGGTACCTCGATCAAAGTGTGACATTTAGATTTTTAGCCTCAGAAATGGGTCATGGGCTGGATGCCCTTACAAGAGTTGGGTGACTCAAGGAGGGATGTGCAGAACAATCGAACCTCAGCCTTCGACCCTTTATGGGTATCTCCCTGCCTTATGGTGTAGGAACACTTGACTTGGAGGATTTTAAAGTTCCCTATTTCTCAACCTCTACTATTTGAAAATGTGAGAACCTGATAACAGAGGGTTATTTGGATGCCTACCCCCGAGATCCTACCTAGTCTAAAAATTTCTTTTGGCACCTCCTGTGGAGGAAAATTTAGTGCGATATTAGAAAATTTTAGTTGTGATGGGATGAGATATTAGGGGTGTGGACCAATATCATTTGAATTAAATGGGTGTGGATAATTTCCAAAGAAGTAGTCGGATCTTTTAAAATTCCTTTGGAGAAATCCTACTTCAACCTCCACTATTATAATAGAAATTGTGTGTGTGAGGAGTGGCTTTGTGTGCAAGAAAGTGACAAGTGTGCAAAGAGTTTAATAAGTTAAGTGTGAGATTGCAACATGTGTACTTCATGTGGTCCTTAAAAATATTATTTACCTATCTTACTTGTGTCTTTGGTACAACCTTGCAGAATATTTTAATCCCTAAAGAACTAGAAATGTGGATATATGGGTCCTTACAAATCCTTTAAACTCCCTAAATGTTGTCTTTACTAAGAAAGCTTTGAAACTATCCTAGATTTGTAGACATGTAATAATGTATGGGCCCACTACTTTGATCTTTAAACTTCCCTGGATTTTGATGTAAACTAAGAAATCATTTAGAAACTATACTGAGTTTGCAACACGTGGGCATCTATGGTCCCTTACAAAAATTTTAAGATGATTTAAAAAACTAAAGAGGAACCCTAGGGGGGATTTTCCCTCTCCTAAATATTTTTGTTAAGGGAGATGAAACTTCCTCTCAATCTCCTTTGCAATTCCCAATATCACACTAGGGTGTGAGGGAAGAGCATACTTGGGGATCAAAATTGGTTTATAGTCCCACTTTAAGTGATTGTTTATGAAAGCAATAACTTCAAATTAAAATTTTACAAGCCAAATGAGCCATCCATGTGGAAACAAAAAAATAAAGGAGAATTATGATTTCTTTTTATCCCCTAATTTCCTATGTTAGCTAACCTTTCATATGGTAAAGGACTCTAAGTGGAGTGTAGTTTCCTTACAAAGTGAAGAAAAGTAAAAATCTGAAGGCTAGGGGCCCTCAAACTATGCATAAAACCCTTACAATTTTGAAAAAATGGACTTATGCATAGGTTACAGTTCTGAAAGGTGTGTAGAGGGCACAAAATGTGTAGAATGCACAGATTATAAAGGCATGTTTTGCACACAGTGCGCGTATGCGGGAAGGAAAATCCACGCACATCTTGTCACGCATCGGGGGAGAAATTTCCAACTTAAATACTCCTTCCTTAGCTCTGAATTTTGACTTTGGTAGGTTGGGCTAGGACGGTTTGGGTACCTACAAGACAAAACAATCAAAATGAAGTTCTCTCAAGGCTCAAATAGGGAGGAATTTGATATCGATCCATAGTATGGTCGCGAATATGTTGTTTTGGTTTTGTCACTTGGGTGAGAGAAACAAAAACACTTGCATGTCTAGATGAGCTTGCTAGACAAGATAGAAGTTTGTGAGCAGGTTATATAAGAAACACACATATGAGAAAAAATAAACAAGAATAAAACAAATATGAAATAAATTTTATAAAGCTTGAGAAACTTAGAACCATGAAAATCAAAAAATGACCAACATAATGCTACCAATGGATCAATAGATTAGTAGGAAAAACACTGTAGAGAAAGTTAAGGACTTATGAGTCCCCTCTTCCTCCTTGGGATGGATCTTGAGTTCCCTAATTGAGAGGTCTTCATACGATGGAAGAAATGGAAAATGGTGAAGAAAAACAATGCACATTCCCTCAAGAGGTGAGTGAAATGGCCTATTGCAATGGTGTTTGAAAGCTTCTAAGAGAAAAGAGGATTCGCAAGGAATAATTATTGCAGCACAACAATACCTTGAATATATTGGCTTCTTATCACACCCATGGCTCTTATTTTTAGCATTCATACATGGAAAAATGTAATTGGTTCATAGTGTGAACAAGGGGCCTTTTAGAGCACCATGTAGCCCTTGACCAACCCGCAAGCTAGATTTCACTCATATATGAGTGTCAAATCGTGTTGGGGGCAGACCAGAAGTGGTTGAGGGGCCTTTTGTTCCAAATTCTATACCTAAGGCTTAGAAGGTACAGTGTCTAGGCATTTGAAAGTGAGTGAAGAGTAATAAGGAGAAGAGCATCAACCTTTGGGAAAGGAAGCTAAGGTTGATTTCTAGGTTGTCATTGTCTAGCCTCCAACTATTCCTGGATGTTTATATCCCACTCAACCGCAGCCCACAAATGCTCAAGTTCTACCCGGGTATTGGCTGTTTTAAGAATAATATAGAAAAGGTTCAAAGCGATATGTGTTTGGTCCGATAAACCGGGCTCAATGTTAGGTTGTCTTACAATGGTGACAGTCATAAAGGAACAATGAAAGTAAAGGAAAGTTTCAAAGTTTTAGATGATGACTCAATTCAATCATATAAAAGAGAACTATCTGATTTAGTGTCAAAGATAAATTACAAACCAAAGTCCTTTTCCCGTAACTGTGTTATCTAGTAAATAAGTGGTGTGTGTGAAAATGTGAGAAAAACATAAAGCTGTTTATAATACGAGGCTCCTATTAAGGGAGAATATCGCCTTGTAAACAGAAGAAGAAAAAGGTGAGAAGAAATCTGAGGAATGTATAAAATATGGAAATCTAAAGAGTCCACAGGTCTTGTACCTGCTAATAGTCGATATAGAGGAAAATCTGTAAACTATATAGACAATTAAAATTAATCACCATAGTAGAGGTTTTACTAAATTGCAGTGTAACATTCATCAAACATATATGTGCAAATTACAATTGAACAAGAAATTAGAGAGGAAACAAACTCATAACACAGTCTTGACGGAATCAGGAGTCTTCAGATTGCTTTATATTAATATTCAAAAAGGAGAGTCTCTATTACAATCGACCAAAATAGGTCCAGACCCTGTTCTTTCTTCAAAATGTATATTTATACAAGTTTCTATAGTCTGGAATCTCAATCGTTCCAGAGGTTTTCGGTTACAACAAAGAAGATTAAATGTTTTAGTTCTTTGTCTCTGTCCTTATTTGGTACCGAAAACCTACTTCTTCACCTGCTCTGTGCAAATGACGCACTTCTCCACCAACTGGGATATCAACTTAGAAGGTTCTTCTTGATTATTGGCCTCGAAAGTGTAACAATCCTTCACCAATTGTGGCAACTTTCCTTCCACCTGTTGGTCTTTGGCGTTGATAGAACATAATTGTACACTTTGTTTAATTATCCATTTATCTATTTGGACTATGTCCATCTGGGTTATTTGTGATATTTCGGTCAATTCTCTTTCTTCCTTTTCCTTGATCTTGAGCAGATGCTTGGATGTACTGATATGGCCTAGTGTTTCATTGTTGCTTTCATCATCGGAACCCAACCAACTTCCATCTAGAAAACCGAAGGTTTCTTCATAAGATTTTCTTACCTCTCTAGCTTGTTGTCTGCCTTCGGATATGTCATGCTCCCATTCTTTCAACAAGATATTACCTCGGGTCTACTTCGAGATAGAAAACCTGGAACTACTACCTGTTTCCCTTCTCGTCATGGCTATAATAGCCTCTTGGAAAGCAACTCGGGCTGCCCCAACATCTTTTTCTCTGAGAGTGAGGTTTTCCAATACTCGATCAATGAGTTGGCAGTTGTTATGAATTGTTTCTACCTTAGCAAGTAGACCTTGTTGAGCTACCAACACTCTTTTTCTGATCTCTATAGCTTGGGATTGAAATATCCCAATATCGATTACTTGGCTTTCAACGAAGTCTAATTTGGCTTGTAGTTGCTCTATCAATTCTCCTTGTTGGCCTAGTTGTATTTGACTTGTCTGGGCCATTAGCTATGTCTATTCGAGATCGGCTTTGAGTTGCTAGATCTCCTTTTGATCAGCTACTCTAGCTTGTTCCAAAACTGTATTCACCTGATCTTTGGCAGTGGCCTCTGCTGTAGCTAGTTTAGCCTCTAATGTTTTGATCAAACGATTTTTTCTCTTCAGCTGATTCTTTAGGGTCCCGAATGAATATTGGTTGGTTGTAGCGAATGCCCCTAATGTTCCTGCTATTTGATTCAAAAATTCCTCCTTTTTGATAGCTCTCCCATTAGTTAAAATTTTAAATTTCTTTGATACTGTACCTGCCTCTTGGTAAATTTCTTGTTTCACGACAGCCTTTCTCTTCTTATCAAAGAAGAATTCATTCAGAGGTAGCTCTTCCATTGTTACAGGCATTAATTCTTCGCCCAAAACCCAATCTGTGTCTGGGACCCCCTTCGTAGACTATAGGGGGACATAAATGATGGGATTGTCGACCTGCTTAGATGATTTCCCTGGAGTAACAATCGAGGTTGGATCGCTTGGGGGGTTGGAAGTATTGGCTTCCTGTTTCGGGCCCCCCGTTTGCTCTTTCTTTTCCTGGTGTTATTCTTGACCGGGTGTTGAATCTTTGGAGCCTTCAACTTCCATTTTCTATACCTCTATGGTCGTTGGATTCTCACCCCGTAATACTGGGGAAGGCATCTTCATCGATGTTCTTGGAATTTGAAAACATCGGCCCTCTCTTCGAGTGACAGGGCTTGTATCCGAGCCAAAACCTTGGCATAAGATCTCGTGCCTCGAAAAATGTCATCATGAGGAAAATTCGCATGCTCAAATTGATCACGGGCTAGATTCCCTTATAAGAGTTGGGTGACTCGAGGAGGGATGCACAGAACAATTGAACCTTCGCCTTCGACCCTTTATGGGTATCTCCCTGCTTTATAGTGTAGGAACACTTGACTTGGAGGATTTTAAAGTTCTCTATTTCTCAACCTCTACTATTTGAAAATGTGATAACCTGATAATAGGGGGTTATTTGGATGCCTACCCTAGATATCCTACCTAGTCTAAAAAATTCTTTTGGCACCTCCCGTCGAGAAAAATTTAGTGCATTATTAGAAAATTTTAGATGTGATGGGATGAGATATTGGGGGTTTGGACCAATATCATTTTAATTAAATGGGTGTGGATAATTTCCAAATAAGTAGTCGGATCTTTTAAAATTTCTTTGGAGAAATCCTACTTCGACCTCCACTATTCTAGTAAAAATTGTGTGTGTGAGGGGTGGCTTTGTGTGCAAGAAAGTGACAAGTGTGCAAAGAGTTTAATAAGTTAAGTGTGAGATTGCAACATGTGTACTTCATGTGGTCCTTAAAAATATTCTTTACCTATCTTACTATGTGTCTTTGGTACAACCTTGCAGAATATTTTAAGCCCTAAAGAACTAGAAATGTGGATATATGGGTCCTTACAAATCCTTTAAACTCCCTAAATGTTGTCTATACTAATAAATCTTTGAAACTATCCTAGATTTGTAGACATGTGGGCATGTATGGGCCCACTACTTTGATCTTTAAACTTCCCTGGATTGCGATGTAAACTAAGAAATCATTTAGAAACTATACTAAGTTTGCAACATGTGGGAATGTATGGGCCCTTACAAAATTTTTAAGATGATTTAAAAAACTAAAGAGGAACCCTAGGGGGGATTTTTCCTCTCCTAAATATTTTTGTTAAGGGAGATGAAACTTCCTCTCAATCTCCTTTTCGATTCCCAATATAACACTAGGGTGCAAGGGAAGAGCATACTTGGCAATCAAAATTGGTTTATAGTCCCACTTTAAGTGATTGTTTATGAAAGCAATAACTTCAAATTAAAATTTTACAAGGCAAATGAGCCATCCATGTGGAAACAAAAAAAAATAAAGGAGAATGATGATTTCTTTTTATCCCCTAATTGCCTATGTTAGCTAAGCTTTCATATGGTAAAGGACTCTAAGTGGAGTGTAGTTTCCTTACAAAGTGAAGAAAAATAAAAATCTGAAGGCTAGGTAGGGATGATTTTAAGGATGGAAATTTATTTTAAAATGTAGAAACATTGGTGAATCTTACTAATCCTTCATATGCCAACTATAAATGATTGGCGATATTTTTGTAAAAATATTCAAATTTCTAAGGATTTTATATAGTTTTTATAAAATTTTAATGATTTTTAAAGTAAAATAATTTTATCCTATAGAATTTGGGCGAATCATTTTTAAAATAGCGAATCTCATTTTTTGAAAAAACATGGAAAATTAGCCCATGAGCGAAATTTAGCCCCTAAAATCATCCCTGAGGCTAGGGGCCCTCAAACCATGCATAAAAACCCTTACAATTTTGAAAAAATGGACTTATGCGCAAGTTACAGTTCTGATAGGTGCGTAGAGGGAAAAAAACATGTAGAATCGCAAAGTATAGAGGAATGTTTCGCGCACAGTGAGCGTATGTGGGCAGTAAAATCCATGAACTTCTTGTCACGCATCGGGGGAGAAATTTCCAACTTAAATACTCCTTCCTCAGCTCTGAATTTTGACTTTGGTAGGTTGGGCTAGGACGGTTTGGGTACTTACAAGACAAAACAATAAAAATGAAGTTCTCTCAAGGCTCAAATAGGGAGGAATTTGATATCGATCCATAGTATGGTCGCGAATATGTTGTTTTGGTTTTGTCACTTGGGTGAGAGAAAAAAAAACACTTGCATGTCTAGATGAGCTTGCCAGACAAGACTAAAGTTTGTGAGTGGGTTAGATAAGACAAACACATATGAGAACAAATAAACAAGAATAAAACAAATACGAAATAAATTTTATAAAGCTTGAGAAACATAGAAACATGAAAATCAAACAATGACCAACATAATGCTACCAATGGATCAATAGATTAGTAGGAAAAACACTGTAGAGAAAGTTAAGGACTTATGAGTCCCCTCTTCCTCCTTGAGAGGGATCTTGAGTTCCCTAATTGAGATATCTTCATACAATGGAAGAAATGGAAAATGTTGAAGAAAAACAATGCACATTCCCTCAAGAGGTGAGTGAAATGGCCTATTTCAATGGTGTTTGAAGGATTCTAAGAGAAAAGAGGATTCCCAAGGAAGAATTATTGCAGCATAACAATACCTTGAAGATCTTGGCTTCTTATCACACCCATGGCTCTTATTTTTAGCATGCATACATGGAAAAATGTAATTGGTTCATAGTGTGAACAAGGGGCCTTTTAGGGCACCCTGTAGCCCTTGACCAACCCGCAAGCTACATTTCACTCATATATGAGTGTCAAATCATGTTGGGGGTCGGACCAGAAGTGGTTGAGGGGCCGACAATATCCATAAATGCATCATTCATAGAGGTGTGTGGCTTATCTCATACACTGCTGCACATTTTGCACATAGTGCATGCTGAGGCCTATGTTGGCCTGTACACTCTGTGCATTGTGCATGTGCTCCTTTTGGTGATTTTGCGCACTTTGATTTTTTACCCCAATTACATAGTTGTTTGCCTTCTGGATGAATTTTAGTGTTGTAGGTGGACTAATTGTTGCTGGCATTGATTTTTTATTTAACCATTTGTGTGCAATGTTGCAGATGATTTTTCAGTGATAACACCATCAATTTGTTGTTGTAAAAGGAGCATAGGTTCGAGTGGACAATAGATACTCATGAAGAATTCAACAATATCAAAGGGGCCATCACCACCACTCATGTCCTCATTAGTCCATATTTTCAAAAGGATTTTATTATCTATTCATTTGATACAGAGGTAGTTGTCGCACCCATACTCACTCAAACAAATAGCAACGGAGAAGAGCTCCCAATAAGTTTTATGAGAAAAAATCTACACGACTATGAGTTGAGGTATTCAGAACTTGAGAAACATGCTTTGTCTCTCGTAAAAGATGTGTCACACTTTCATACTTATATACTAAAATCTCATATTATTTCCTGTGTCCCCTCGTCCCCCGTCAAGATGCTCCTAAATCAACAATTGAGGGAAGGAAAATGGGCCAACTGGTTAGCAAAAATTCAAGAGTATGGTATCGATATCAAACCGTTGAAGGCAATAAAAGGAAAAGGATTATGCAAGATTATGGTGAATGGGGACTCATTCGATGGGATGATTTCAATCTCAGTCAGGGAACCATTAGTTTATTCAGAATGGTATAGAGATATCGTATTCTATTTAATATATAGGCAATTCGTTGTTACAATGAGTTCCAAGGAGCGAATGAAACTCGATATGAATGTGAACCAACATGTATTGATTGTTGATATACTTTTCATAGAAATTTTGATGGTATACTGTTGAGATGCATCGATGAGAATCAAGATCCAACATTGATCAAAGAATTTTATGAGGGAATATGAGGTGGAAACTTTTCACCCTCTACATCTGCTCACAAAATAATCAGAGCAAGATTCTACACATCATCAATATTCAGGGAATCGTACACTGCAATAAGGAGATGTTTTTCATGCCATCAGTTCTTAGAAAAAATGAAGAAAGTTTTGATGCCTCTACATCCGATTGTGGTGGAACAACCATTTTCCCAATGGGGACTTGATGTCATTGGGCCGATTAATCCGAAATATAGCATAGGGAACATGTGCATTCTAACAACTACCTATTATTTGACAAAATGGCCAGAAGTGGTGGTGTTGAAGAAGGCCGACGTTGAAGAATTGATTGGATTCCTCAAAGATAACATTTTTTCGAGGTTTGGTGTCCCTGATAAATTTATCACAGACAATGGTTCGATCTTCATTGGTTCAAAATTCACGAAGTTTTGTGGACAATATGGGATCATTATGGGTTAGTCTTCGAATTATTATCCACAAGGAAATGGCCTTTCCAAATCCATGAACAAAACACTTATGAATATATTGAAGAAAATTGTTGATGGAAACCAAAGAAAATAGCACCTGACGCTGACAGAAGCATTATGTGCAAGTAGGACAACCTCAAAAGATAGTACCGGGATGACTCTGTATCTATTGGTTTATGGTAAAAAGGCAAAACTTCCAATTAACCTTGAGCTTAATGGATTGATATATGGGGTTAATATTGAAGATACAAAACACACTTCGCTTACCCAAAAAAGGATCAATCAATTTCTAAAGGAGGAACAAAGAAAATCCCAGAATCAGACTTCTCAGAGGCAGTAGATAGTCACAAAATATTTTGATCAAAGCACAACTACGAAGAAATTTCAGAAGGGAGAACTAGTACTGCACTCTGGATCAAACCCCATGTTGTTGAAAATATATTGGGCTTCAACTCATATATTCTCTAAGACATGAAAGGAAAAAGGTTAATATTTCCTATCAATGGGAAACCTCTAAAAGGTTTCTTCGCCTAGAACTTTTCATTCTCATTGTACATAATTTTATTTCTAGTGTGTATATTCTTAATTTGACTCCATAACTCAATCGAAAAAAGAACTCAGTCATGAGAGATTCAACATTCTTGAAAAACCATAGGGGTTCATCATCCCACACTTGGAGCCCGTTGTTGAGGTCATTTCCCACTTCTGAAAAATTCCCTCCCCTTTTCTATTCTCCTAAATTCTTTTCTCCATTTCTTTTCCCCCTTCTACACTTAGATATTTTTCCATTTTCTTTTTTCCCTCTTACCATCCCTTTTTATTTCTAACACTTAGTCACATTTTATACCACGGGTTCCCATGTTGGCAGACTTACAATTTATCACCTCCATCTACAACTTCACATCACGAGTCTGATTGACTGCTATGTTGTTCCATATATAGTCGATTCTACAATCCCAGGTTCCTCGATTGACAATATCGAGCTTTCATGTTCCCGTGTTTCATGATAGACAGATTGCACCAAAGAGTTTCACAATCTACATTTCGATCCTCAAACTCCCCGAACTACCTAAATGTCATTTTGTTTATAGGAATTCATCCGACCACCGCACTATCCCACACTTATCCAATTTTGCACCTCATATCATCGCGGGATCTCAGGTTCGTGGGTTCCTGGTTTCACAAAAATATCAAGTCACATATTTCCCCCATCCTTCCTTGCCACCCTCATTCCCTTCCCAATGCACATTTACTATGCTTTTAATGCTAATAACTTATCATACATGTTCGAAAGGATGGTCATTAAAACAAATTAAAATGATATTTACGGAGGATTATATCATCTCCCTCCAACATTCATTCCTAACATAATTTGGAGCAAGGAAATTTTCTTGTCGACTTATGGAAGAAACTCGACAACAGTTTTGTGGAGATACATTGAATATTTTCAGACATGAGGATCAAAGTTTTCAGTGGTCAAGGGTGTTGGGCCGCATAAAAACATCTTTTATTCCTTGATCATACACCATTTATCACCTCCTTCTTACTTTATCCTTCCATAAAACAATTAATTTCCATCACTTTCATAATACATATGGGTTTATATTTCCCTTTTCCAAATTATTTATTTTCAAGTTTTTTTAAGAGAATTTGTGATTAAATACTAGAAAATTAACATATTTTTATTATATCTCAAAGATGGATGAGTTTTATGATGACTACATGCATATTTGAAGATTTTCACAAAGTCAAAAATCACCACCTAGTTTCAAATTCGAATTTCATCTTCAAGTTTTGATTTGGAGATAATCATTCAAGCTAACTTCAAGGAGAAGATCGTGGATAGAATATCTTATCCAAGATATTTGTGGAGGATTTGAAGGGAGAGGTTGAGAGAAAAGTGGATTTGTAACTATGAGTTTGTTATCTTCATTCATGTATAAATAAGAGTGTTCTCTCCTCATTTTGGAGGAGGCCTCTGTTTAGAATAGAGAATATAAGAATATAGTGTTTGAGCTTTGATTCATAGTCTCGTAGTTTTGAGATAGTGATTTTCATTATTTGTCATGTATTGGATTGTTTTAATGAAAGATTTTACTTTCTCATAGTGGTTTGTCATTTACCTTTATGTCGTGTGTTGTTGTAGATGCTTTTTAAATGATTTCATTGGATTTAATTCACGTACTTTCATGTTTTCATAGATTAATTCTAGATTTCATGCTTTCATAGTTAGATTCAATTTCATTTGCAAGTTCTATTTAGCATTAGGTTAGTTTCCTTTAATGCAATTTTACACGCTTTCGTAATTAGATCTCATTTCAGTCATGAGTGATTTCCTTTTGAATGCTAGATTAGGCTAGCTCACTTTAGCCCTGCATTTCCTGTGCTTACACATCGTAAGTTTATGAACCTATCAGGTTGACAATTTATTGTTGAATTTACAAGCATTAATTTTATTCGACAAAGGGGATATTCCTATTATTCATCCCCTTCTTCCCAGAAGGAAATATAATGGATGTCTGGAATTGCACATGTAGGGTATGTCCTGAATTTTTTTTATTGTAAGGATTTGGTCAGTTGGTGTGCTAAGAGATACATTCCAATCCAATGGATCATCCAGTTACGGGATCATTCCCCTGTCTCTCTATCACCTCCATTTTTCTGTAATATGTTGAGGCTTCTCGAGCCAATGCTCACCTTAAAAGGTGAATATTGTAGGGAGTTCTTAAAAAAACATGGCAATGGACTAGAACTCTTGCCTGAATTCCTAGAGAACCTAGTGGCCATCCTCGACGACATCACAATATTGTAGGTTGGCTCATTTAAAAATCCCTTCCAGGAAATTTCATCGGTTTTTACGAGGATAACAAGATAGGAAACCACGACTAACATCTCCCACATGATTCTTTACATTCTATATTTTACGGTCAAAGAATAGGCCATATTCGATTGGGGTAAGTTGATTTCCATTGAAATCTCTTACCAATTGGCGCAATAGAAGAAAGAGAATAAATTATTTGTGTCCTCTTATTTGGTTTTCAAAATAGAAAATTGTTGTCAGTTCCCAAGATTATCTATGTGCAATAAGGTAAATTGTGAATTCGACCCAGTAACCTTTTGGTATCAAACATTGTGGAGGCACAAGGCCTCCCAACATTTTTATGAAGTCTTTAATGATTTTATCTCAATTTTTAAATAATTGTTGTTTGGAAAGAATTCTCCCTGGATGTCTGACCAGGCAAGTAAGTTCATGTATAGGAAGGGGACACTACAACAAATAGAAAATTATAACTTATAAGGAATTTTGGATCTAAATAAAATCCTTCCTTCCTTCCGCGCGATATATATGAAAAATGTTTGTTGCTGAAATAGCAAGGGAGTACACCTACTGGTTGCATTTTTTCCATGAAAAGAGAAAAAATAAATTAATACCTCTGCCTTGGAAATTCGGGGATTTCATATTCATAAATATGAACAAGATTGGTGAATTCATGGGCCACTTCCACAACCTCAATTTAAAATATGCTAAAAAAGTAAAAGGGCTCGACCCTAGTGGTATTTTTGTAAAACATATATTGGTTGTTGGTTTCAATAATTCTTTCATTAACCCTATTATGAATGAATATGGACACAATGCCTCAGGCACTCCTGCTCATGACACCGATGACCTAGAGACAATACTCAACACCAATGAGTCATACAAGCAGAGAGGAAAAGGTCCAGGTGAGAAAAGTGCCCAATCCTCGACTGTCACACTAAAGAGTACAACATCTCGGAGCAATGATCCAACAACCTACCCAAGTTAGAAAGTGACCCACATTTCTTCAGGTAGAGGAGGAGATAAGAACCCTCCTTCTAGTAAAATTTAAATTTCTCATAAACTTCCCTTGAGGAAGAAAATTAAAAACATTAAGAAAGAAGAGGAGGGACCTTCAGGAGAAGGTGATATCCATGACCTCTCCCTCGAGGATATGGAACTTGAAATTGAGATCGAGAAAGTGTTCCCCAACGTCAAACAACTAGAGAACACAGATCACCATAACCCTCAGATGGAAATAATTGAGACCAATACCTTCGACGAAGAAGAGTCTTTTTCATTTCAGAGTGTTGTTTTTGAAAGTGAATACAAAAATTTAATTATTGAGAAAATAGATGTAAACAATAAGAAGGGGATGTTACAGGTATGAACTAACTGAGAGGGGGGGTGAATCAGTTAGTGTAGATTTATTAACAATTTACTCTCATTTTTAACTTTGAATCATTAATCTTAGTGGCAGTGAGTCTTA
>JZKD02S1672659.1:908916-923703 GCA_000966675.3 Picea glauca
TCAGCAGTCATGTTCCAGCAGTCGTGTTCCAACAGTCGTGTTCCAGCATTCGTGTTCTAGCATCCGTGTTCCAGCAGTCGTGTTCCAGCAGTCGTGTTTCAGCAGTCGTGTTCCAGCAGTTGTGTTCCAGCATTCGTTTTAGCATCTACGTTTCAACATATGTGATTCAACATTTGTGTTTCAGTATCTACGTTTCAACATCTGAGATTCAGCATTTGTGTTTCAGCATCTACGTTTCAGTTGTGTTTCAGCATCTACGTTTCAGCATCTGTGATTCAGCACTTGTGTTTCAGCATCTACGTTTTAGTTGTGTTTCAACATCTACGTTTCAGCATCTGTGATTCAGCACTTGTGTTTCAGCAGTTCGCATTTGTGTTGCAGCGTCTGTGTTTCAGCTTCTATGTTCCTGCCTCTGTTCTCCATAAAAAATCGATTGCCATCAATGACAACCTTGATCATCTGCATCATCTCTGCTGTAGCCATATTTCCAACAGGGGAAATATCATTAGGAGATTAACCTACAGAACATGCGACCTTCCAAAATTTCCCAGATACACCGAGAAACTAGAGATGATATAGACAATTCTATTAGAGGTCTTGAAGCAGAGGATATCAGGTTAAAGGAGCCAATTAAAGAATTGGAGGAAGCTTTAATGCCCCTTCCAGTACTTGCTAGTCCTTAGCAATGATCAGGCCTACCACACCTGCAACAAATTTAAAAGCATTGGAAATCATTCTCACATCATCCAGAGGTTATGTGGAAAATAATATCAAGAAAAGAATGGAATTAATAATAGGGGCTTAGGAGATGTCAAAGGGCATGGTCTCTTTTGGAACAAGAGAACACGCTTTTCATGAATATTTGCAAGCATATTTGAAATATGAGGAAGGTTTCTACCTTGATGTGGTTGTACCATTTGGTGTTAAAGTTACTAATTTGACATAATTGAGAATAAGAGAGGAGAATCTCCCTTCTCTGAACCGAATAAAACAATTGAATGCATGTTGGAAGGAAAAGGTAAAAAACCTTAATGATATTGTTCAAGCATGAAACCAGGCCATAACTAGAAGAGAGGAATTATTAAAGAAACTAGATGATATAGATATAGATGGAAGTACCAATGAGGTCCAATACCTGAAATTGATACTCAACTCGTTGTTCTTAACAAATCAAGAATTTGATGAACAAGTTTATATATTTAAAGGGTTGTCATTTGAAAAGTTGTTGTGAGTGGGAAATCCCCCTATGGACTAGCACTTAGGGTTTAATTATGCATGTAGAAAAGACCTAAAGATTCCTACTTTCTACCGTTGTTCTAGACCTAATCCCCATTATTCTTAAGCAAATACGTAGTTAAGAAGATCAAGTGAGCATACCTTATTTCGGGTGTTTGATATCGATCCTTCTTCATGCTTGATTGCTCTTTGACTGCAGCTCTCCTCCCAAGGCTGACCTGCCTTCACACGAGACAAACAAAAAACTCCACATGCATTTGATATATAGATTAATGGGTTAGAGATTCAATAAACAAGTATGCAATAAACCATGAAAACCTCATATGGTGGGACGAGAAAAGTACTTCTTTATTATTAAATTCAACAAATCAACTTACAATGATGAAGTCAACCACTGCTCCATGAACCTGGTCCTGGGCTCCTCTTCAACTGTCCTCCAACTTATTTTCTATATCCTTCTCTTTGCACAAGGATGGATAAAGGGTTGGGACAAAGGGAATGCACAATCGGGTATAGTTTCTTTACTATGATTCTCCTCTTCCAAATGGGACCCCTAACCCTTCTTTTATAGGCTAGAAGAAGCTAGGTATTTGGTTGAACCCTCGTTCATGCATGGACGAAAGGTTTAGTTAACTCACCCAAAGCTATGTGTTCCATCAACAACTTTCCTTTTTTCGTGCTTTTGTAGGTACACGCATGCTGTTTTGGGTTAGCTAGCATGTACACACATGTAGTAATGGAGCAAGGTGTGTGGGAATTTATAAAATGTGTTTTTAAGAAGAGTTGTTTAGAAGTGTTTTGGAAAAGAAGGAATCTGAGATGGCCTGATGCCAAGTAAGCATGTCTGGTGCAAATTAGGGTTATAATAGATGCCCCCTAATGTGTGAGGTCAGAAGAGCATTTGATGGTGGAAATACATAAACAATCTTCACCAATGTGTCGAACAAGTGAGCCCAGGGACCAGAAACAGAGAGGTGTCATCTGCAAAAATAACAATTATCTCACCGAGGCAGGCATACCCATGCTTAGGATAAAATAAAACCATGGCTACCAATCAAATACACTGTAGATCCATGTCATATAACTATATAAAGTGTATCCACGAGAAATACACAATGGAGCTACATCTCGAAATCAAAAATATATACCTATAGAGTATCCATCTTCGTAGAAGTTGATAAGGCATGATGGTTGGGGATGAGGTCTTCAGAGCTCGAGCAACAAATTCAAAATCTTCAAAACTCGGGTAGGAGTGTAATATGAGTGTACAAATTCACTACCCAGAGGTCTTCGATAGCTCATCGATCATGGACTAGAGAATCTTGATGATCATATTGAAAGCTTCATTGATTTCGAACAAAGACTTGATTGGACATTTAGGATGGCCAGGCATGAGGGAAAGAGACAAACTGCAAAGGGGTTGACTCAGTCCTGGTAAAAAAATTCCTTGGATAATAGCACGAAAAATGATGAGACTCAGGCAGCATGGTATTAACATAAGTTCACGAGGCAGGAGGCAATGCAAACTCTCCATATGTTTGGAAGAATAACCAAACAGAGGAGGACATAGCTCTATGTAGAAAGAAACAACTTCCTAACGTCGTATTAAATCCCAGAGTTTGATGAACAAACAGACAAATCTGCTTTATCCAAGGGCGACTCATTATGCTGCAAATAAAGAAAATACTTTTCCCTTCCTCTTTTTGGGGTATATTTGAGTTTTTTGTCTTTTTCAATAATTTTGGAAAAAGAATAAAAGAATGTTATCTTACAAAGAAGGAACGAGTGTTGCAAACATACAATTTCAAGGCACAAGGACAAGACTGATGTTCAGAGTAAGGACACTCGGGAAAAATCCTCTAGGGGCCAAAGGTGTCAAGACACAGAGGAAAAGTGCCACAAGGCTTGTGTATAAGGTATGCTTCAGATGGTTTAGTTGAGAGAAACATGGAGTCGACATTAGACCAAAGACGCGGGTATGCAAATGAGGTTAACAAAACACACAATGGTAATGTTCTTCGATGTAAGTTTAACGATCCCAAAGAAGGTAAGCTCGACATCTTTTCATATTTAGAGAGTCTGAAAAAACGTAAAATGAGACTCCATTGGGGTACCTTTTTCGAAGGTAGTCAAGTCGGTTCGAAAACGGGGTAAACTAGCACCGAAAAGACGTCAATTCAAAACCATTTTAACAAGTGTGATAAAGACAAGATCACTCGGCTATTTTTTCATTTTTAATAAATATGAAAAAATATTAACTATGGACTCCGTCAGGAATGTTCTTCTGGACCATTGTAACGAGTGTGAAGGAATAAGGTCACTTGACGATCTTTTCAATTTTAGGGAGTCTGAAAAGAGCTTAACTATGGACTCCATGGGGGTTCCTTTTTCATAAATTTAGTCCCTCAAGCCCGAAAAAGGGTTAAAATGATACCTGAGAGTAGTCTTCTAGAGAATTGAAGTTCCTTAGAGTATACCTTTGTTCGTACAGTTGACCGTCCGGACCGAAAAAGAGGTAAACTACCGCCAGATAGATGTGACTTTCAAATTTCAGTTTAACGAGCGTGAAAGGGCACAAGATTGCTCGACAATATTTTCATGTTTAGAGGGTCTGAAAAGGGCTTAAAAGGAGACCCGTTATGTATTTTGGGAGTCCTGAGGGTGAGGTCAAGAGTGAAAAGGAATCATGCAAATGAGGCTCAAACTTGTAATCAGGAAAAACAACAAGGACTCCCGAGCCTACAGTGATTAGAGACAGCATGGACACCATAATGCAACCAAGATCTACCTAGGGCATCCATGTTCCGGTAAGATCTACCACCAACTCATGACACTTCTAAAGTAGCAATGATGGTTTCGTGTCACAACCTGATGGGATCGATCCTATGGAAAAGGGATAAAGACAATGAGATACAAAAGTCAGGGTAGAAACCTAACCTATATGCTCAAGTTGATCATCTGAGATTTTTCCACAGACCGTCAAAAGTTACCCAAAAATCCAAAAAAATGTCCCGATACTGGATCATACCCTTCCAATGAAACTCCTGAATCACTCTAAATGGTTTTTGGTTTAAAGAAAATGGTAAGGGGGGGCAAAAAAATGACAAAAAGAGGCAAAAAAGTCTATAAATAGAAGTTGGCAGCTCATTATCACCATTGTTGATTTGGAAATTGACTCTAGAGAGAAAAACCCCCTTTTATAAAAGGGGTGATTTTGGGAGCTACAGTGGACAAAACGACTATCTATCTAGACCAAGTAAGTATAAACGCTCTCCTCTTGCAATTTAAATCTTTATTTATGCTTTGGGTTTCAAGTTTTGGGGGGGCATCGACCTTCAAAAGGTCGTCCCTAGGTCCACGAGTGTTGTCTTAGGACATTCCATGTGTACATTCAGGAAGAGTAAAAAATTCACATGTGTACACGCGACTATCAGCATTATAGCTTGCGTGGACCCCCTTATTGAATGAAAAAAATTAAAAAAACAAGGGTTAACCCTCCTAAACTTGGTGTTTTGCAGGATGTATGTTCACTGGAGGGAAAGAGAGCATGAGGAGGTTAGTGAGTTGGTCGGGGAAGACCCCAATGTTGTGGCTTCCTTAATGAAATGTGGGCTGCTCAAGTCCTTCTTATGTCCTTTTATGCAGGCACAACCTAGGCTACTGAATGCCTTGGTTGATTATTGGCATCCTGATGCAAAGGCCTTTATGTTAGAGGGGAAGTCACCGGTGCCCACGAAAATGGACATATAATTTTTGACTGGCCTCTCTAGGAGAGGGGAACCAGTCAACTTCCAGACATTTCCCTCAGGACCACATAACATAGTGGAATTGACAGGACTTTACTGTGAGGCTGGTACAGATCGACCGAGCTCACAGGTGCCCATAGGTAATATTACTGACTTATCGCTACAGGCGATTATGTTTCTTATTGGGAAGATGACTAGTTATGTGGCTCTACATCAGGCGTCTCATGCACAGATGAACTGTCCAGTCCAGTGCTTAAATGCACAAATATTTGACTGGAGCACTACATTGCTAGATTGTATGAAGAGGCAGTTGACATATTGTCGGTCGCAGACACAGAGGAACTTCGGGTTCGAGACCATTCTATGCTCTTTCTTCTTTGAAAGAGTTTCAAGCTCCAGTCCTCGAGTAGTGGTACAAGGACATCAGACCTCTCTTCCTGCAGTTTGTAGATGGGCAGTGTTATTGCCGTGACAAGGTGGTGGAAGGACCAATGAGTCCTTTGAGGATGATTTCTTTGCTTGGTTTTCATGACAAATCCCAGTCATAGAGGATTACCCTTATGTTTGGATTGATTTCTTAAGAGATCCTGAGATACCAGTACCTCCTAGTGAGGAGCGAGGAGAGATGGGTGAGTTTACATGATTGCTTTGTTGTTGTTTTTTTTGTGAAACATATGTAATTTTTATGTTTTTTTTTATATATCATTTTTTTAATACCAGAGTATTTGACGGATATGTGTCTGTTGTGTGCAGATGTGGGACCAGTGTGACCTATGGACTATGTGAGAAACATGCATCATCCTCATCCAGGGGTCACACTTTCCACCACAGTGGGACCAACAGCAGCAGGAGAGCTTCGAGTCGGGGAGGCTGAGAGGGTGTTGAGATGAGTCGAGAAAGACTTTACTTCTCTCACTCGCATGGTCCCTATGGAAGAGATTGAGGATCTACCACCATCTATGCAGCCTCATGTAGTGGGGGCACCACGAACGTGGGTTTGATTGTTTTGGTGTTTGGAAAACATTGTTGATCAATACAACAGGGCCCACAGGCCCTGACCTTAGTTATACTTTTCACGTGTTGAGAGCACTACTTGTATATATTTTTTGAGGGCATAAGCCCCATGAATCATTATTGGTCATATTTTTGAGGCACTTGTGTCCACCTATGTACTCTGGTGACTATGATATTATATATGGATTTTTATGTCTTTTTGTGTCTTATGGATCATTTTTTCCTTTAAAAATGCATTTACATGTTTATGTGTATGTCCTTTCATATGTGTGCAAGATGCCAATCTAAAATTTGATTAGCTAGAGTATATTTAATTTGGTTTAATCTCCTAGGAACATGAAAATATGTAATATAATCAAAGATTAGTTCTAAGAGACGTACCCTAAGGAATCGTCGGTGTAAAGTCGGATCATGAACACAGTAGACTCTATTTAACTGCAACACAACTAGCTGAGCGTCGAGATAGACCCGGAGATGAGAGATACCAAATGACAGGGCGTCATGAAGAAACTCAATAACTGCACTATAGTCAACGACATTGTTTGTGGTGTCACCTAAGCATATACCTCCAGAAGATAATAACTAGCCTTGAGGTGTAAAAATTACCCAAGATGCGGAGGCAAGCCTCCGAGTGTGTTGTCTAGCACCATATGCATACCCAGTGAACACCTCAGATTCACTTGACATCTGCCAAAGTGATGAAAGATAACATCAAAAATGACACGTCCATAATACTAAAAGAAACTAGAAAGTAATAGCACAAAGACTATACATATGTTACAAAAAGTTACCCATGGTGACCTGCCTATGAGTAATACTTCTTGAGGTAGAGCCCATTTCTAGGCTCTGCTAAAGCATTCCCTTCAAATTCAACTAGATGATAAGTGCCCTCTTTTAGAACCTCTTTTATTATGAAAGGTCCGGACCACATGGGTTTGAATTTTCCTGCCCCCCAAGGGGATCCTTATCTTGGTCATAGACCAGGACAAGGTCGCCTTTAGAGAAAATCCGAGAATGAACGGACCAATCATATTGAAACTTGACTTTGTGTTTGTGAGCCTCATTGGCCACATCACGACGCTGCTCAAGGTATAATAACCACTCTTCAAGTGGAGAATTGTTTGGAAATAATTGTACTGCCAACTTTAGGGACGGGATATGACATCCGATAGGCAAGACTGCGTCCATCCCATAAATGAGTTGAAAAGGTGAGAAACCGGTTGCAGTCTTAACAGACATTTGGTAAGCCCATAATTCTGAGTAAAACATCAAATGGCAATTTGACTTGGCTGAGTTTATCGTTCGCTGTAGGATGTTCTTAAGAGATTTATTTACAGCTTCCACCTGACCATTTTCTTGGGGGTAGTAGGGTGACGAATGTTCTTGTCGTAAACCAAGAATTGATGTTAACTTGGTCATCATTTGGTTCTGAAAGTGACTACCATGGTCAGTGAAAATCTCCCTCAGGACACTGAACCTTGCTATTATCTGGTTGAATAGAAAGAGATCCGTAGTCTCGCCATCATCTTTAAACGTTGGCATAACTTCGACCCACTTTGTGAAGTAGTCTACAACTACAATTATTTAACTGTTTCCCCTTGTTGAAGGAGGGTTTCATATAGTCTAATCAATCCCCCACTTGGTTTAAGGACCAACTGTGATGACAGGAAACATGGGAGCGAGATGTTCCCTCATCTTCCATGAGAAGATATGGTACGGGTGGAACTTCTTGACCGATTCGATACAATCTTTGATTAGTGTCGGCCATAAGTAAGATGATCATAAAATATTTCGGGTTGTTGCCAACCCAGACAAATGACCACCACAGGCTCTGGTATGGCAATCCTTAAGCATGATAACTACTTCTTCGTGAGTGAGACATCATCACAGGACACATTCTACACCTTGTCGATATAACGTATCATCAAATATGAGATAATTCTTAGCCTGATGGCGTATACGTCGATACTAATCACGAGAAGCAGAGGTGTTGCACTTCAAATTCTGGAGATAGATAAGTATATCTCCATACCATGGATCTGAAGATGTGATCATAAACATATCTCCTCTGATAAGAGATTCTTCGGGCACAACATCACCTAACTCAACCGGAAGTTCCGAAATAAGTTCTGCGAAGACCAATGACTTTTTGGATTTTGCTAAAACAAAATCTAAGTCAAACTCCTGGAGGATGACTATCCATATATTGATATTTCTACCTATTACCTGTCATGTCAACATGTACTGGAATGTATTCACGATAACAATGATGGTGGTCTTGCGAAACAGAACATAATGACGAAACCATTGAACATCATGGACTGCTGCCAATGCAAGTTTTTCGATATGAGAATAATTGAGTTCTGGGCCTACAAGGCCTCGAATCAGGTAATAAATCACATATTCTGAGAATAAGTCATCTTCCTAAACTAAGACCATGTCGATGGTTGACTCTACTACAACCATATATAATAAGAAATCTTTGTTATAGTTAGGTGGCCGAATCAAAGGGGCAGTCGTGAGGGCATGTTTCAACGTGTTGAAAGAGCGTTGAATGACATCATCACAATGAAAAGGAACATCTTTCTTCAGTAAGCACATAAATCCCTTTGTGATCTTGGCATATTTAGCAATGAAACGTCTTAAAAAATTCGCCTTGCACTGTAGACTCTGAATTTGAAGGATTGTGTGTGGGGGAGGCAACTGAATTATTGCCTCAACCTTGAGAGGATCGACCATGATCCCTGTTGTTGATACTATGAAACCTAAAAAACGTCCTGATGTTACGCAAAAGATTCACTTGTTTGGATTCAAGCGAATCCGGAAGTAGCAACAACACTCAAAGATAAGTTAGAGGTGTGTGGGATGATCCATTCTCTTGTGAGATCGAGATGCTAAAACATCTAAATAGGACTCGACTATATGATTGAGGTCATGGAAAGAAAAATACATGGCTCCATGAAAGGTCACTCCAGCATTTTTGAGACCAAAGGGCATCTTACGATACGTGAATGTACCCCATGGACAAATGAATGTCGTTTTGTGCTGGTCTTCGGGTTTGATTTGTATTTGATTATATCCCAAAAAACCATCCATGAAAGAGAAGGCCTCGCAACCCACACATTCATCAATTATTTGGTCGATGAATGGTGTGGGAAAATTATCTTTTGGACAGGCCTTGTTCAAATCATGAAAGTTTGTACATACACAAATTGTGCCTTGTTTTTTATTGACCAACACAGGATTTGATATCCATTGAGTCAAATGAATAGGATAGATAAAACCAGATTTTAGTAGTTTCTCAACTTCAACCTTAATGGTTGCTGCTTTCCTAGGATTAACTGGATGAAGCTTTTGCCGAATAGGCTTGGCATCTAGATAAGTTGTGATTTCATGTTCGACTATTTTTGGATCAATGCCTAGCATTTCCTCGTAAGACCAGGCAAAAACGTCACGGAATTATTTAAATAGATCTGTGTAGATTTGAATCTCTCTAGAGGAGCAGTGAGCTTCGATGAAAACATTCTCCACAATGCCAGGGGTTCTGGAGATATTGATCGGTATGGTTTCAATGATGGTTTCCATATTACCCTCAGCATAGACATTGTGTGTAGCTAAGGGATTAATAGGACAAGACCTATCTCCAGTCATAGTCAAGGTGAATTCTTCGACTTCGATTCTACTTAACTCTTTGAGGAAGTATGATCTGCGATGAAGATCATCCCAAGGTTTGTCCAGACTAGTCATTGCTTCAATTACTTCTTCATCAGAGGGAAAGACTAAGTCTAATGAATCGGTGTCAGTGAGAGAACCTTGAGCCCAAATAGGCTCTAGAAGCGGATCTAACTCTTGTGCAAGATTTGGATCTATGTTGGTTGAAGCTTGCTGGACTAAAGAGTACACCACTTCAGCTGCGGACAAGGGCATGGAAATGCCTGGGTGCCCTGTCCCATCCATCGTGGCCAATGGAGAAGGAAGTATCCATGGATCATTGAAGTAAGTCATGCGAAATGATGAAACTTGGAAAATCGCAACCTTATGGTGGTCGGATATGAACTTTACATCACCTTGAGGGGGTGGGTAATCGAAGGTACCCATCAAGGATGGGCACAAACCCACCGCTACATTGACTACGCCTAGTTGAGTATTATCAATCATCGGGACCGTGGACACCCCCAATGAAGGGTCAGGTCTGGAGAAAGACAATTGATCAATGGTCATAATCCAATCCTTGTGTGGAAACAACAAGACCCAGAAAAATGTAGCAACCACTGCTTGCATGGCATAAGTCCAACTCCTTCCTAACAAGATATTGTAGTCAAGGGACGCGTCGACTACTTCTACATTGACGTACATGGTCTTCCCTCCTAATTGCACAGGGAAAGAGGGAATGATACCATGTGGTTGAAATGAATGATCTTCGAAAGCAGTGAGAAGAGTAGGTGACAGAGACAAAACGGGCTGGTTAATGGCCTTCCAACATGCCAATGACATAATGCATGTCGAGGCGCCCTCATCAACCACCGTGTGGAAAATATTTCAAGTAAACGTTTTCGTGGGGTGAGCCACTACTATATGAAATGCTACGTGGTAAGGAAGACGAGTTTTTAAGTTGGTTGTATCCAGCATGATGGTACCTGGATTACAAGTCTCGGTAGATCCTAAAGAGGTTAAAAAATCTTTCCTCTATGAAGGGCATCTTTGGAGGACTTCCAAATCAAACATCACACAAGGGGTTTGAGACAAATCCTCCACCACAGAATAGTTATGGGTGGCCCTTGCATTTGGGTTGTGAGAATCTTTTTTGAGCGCAAATTTTGGGATGTGTGTCATTGTTTCGCCCAAAGTCTTCTCAATCTGTAGAGGAAGAGATGGGAGTTCGGCTTATTTTCCCTTCTTAGAAGTTCTTGTTTTACTGTAGTCATGTGCTCTAGTCGATATAAAAACATCACCCTTCATCATATACACATTCGCGGATGCGGGATTGTTTGAATAGAGAGAGGGTCCTTGACTGCCCCCTTCCGCACTTGTGAAGGCTTGGGTTAGGTTTTTCCCATGCTGAAATGGATTGGTTAACACAGCAGGTTGTTGTTGTGTCACAAAATTTTGGGTCTCTCCAAGCTGAGGACATTGGTGGGTCAAGTGGTCTTCCACGCACAGGTTGCATGGATACCTCACCTTCTGTTTCTTAGTGTTTCCCCCACCATCATTATTAGCGGGTTTCTTATCCCCCTTACCTTTCTTTCATTGTTTTTTCTTTCCTTCAGGCTGTTGGGTGGCCTTTGGATTTGTCGATTGCACTATGTGTACATCCAAAGTTTTAGTAGGGGGAGCAGCCAAAACATTAGTTTGGTTGGCCGCTGTGTGTTGTATAGACAATTGCTACAATTTCTTCGTCAATTGCCCAACGAGCTTTGTTTGTGCTGAACCAACAATACCATCGGCATGTGTTCCAACTCTCTATCTGGTTTTATCAAGTATTAAGCGTGGTGCATCTGGAAAGATATCGTATAATAAACTGGACTAAGAATATATTAGCTCAAGCTGTTGAGCTCTCATGATGGCGTCTTCTTCAGAAAATACTCCTGATGTCGTGACGTCTTTGGATAATTGTGGGAAAATTTACGTAAGGAACCATTCGAGTAGGAATGTTGGTGGGACTGGCACCTTGATTAAAATCTCCTGACATCTCCATTCTCGGATGTGATCAGAGATATGGTCTACTTTTGTCTATGCGAAATTGGCCAACAATTTTGTGCCAGTGTCGTATCTCACAAGTAACTGGAAATGGTTTAGGAAATCCATTTCCAATTCGCCGAAGGAAGAGTATCTTGAGCAGTCTAGCTCAATGTACCATTTAACGCCACTCCCAATGAGAGTACGTTGAAACAATCACAACTGTATGGATTCATCTTTCAATGAGTTAGGTGAGCACCAAATATGGAAGGTAGTCACATGATCTCCTGGATCTTTGTTAGGTTTGGCTTCAAAGTTTGGTATGTCCAAAGGCAACTTCATCGGCATAGGGGGCCAACACGAATCATGACAGATAGGGTCATTCAACAACCTTTTCAAGTCTGGCAAATGCAAGGTTGCTAGGAAAGGTAATTTGGGTTGTTGGTGATAACCCGGGAAAAAGGGACCTGGAGTTTGACTGGCACTAGGTTTCCAGGAAAAGTTAGGTTGTTGGCTTGGGTTCTAGTAAAAACCATGGCCATGAAAAGTTTATGGATTCTGTGTGCGAGGAGACATCATCGGTTGATTCCCAAAATAGGACGTAGATGGTTGGGGTGCATTACATTCGGAGGACTTTTGGAAGGGTTGCCCCATGCTGATCCCATGGGGATAGGCATAGTACCGTGTCCGGGGTTCCATTGATTGTGAAAAGAATTGTCCTAGATCAACATTCCTGATGAGGGAACTAATCCCTGCCAAGAATTCCAAGGCCCTGATGCTAAAGAAGTTCCTGGGTTTTCCCCCTGTGCAGGAATAGTACTTTGCATAGGAATAGATTGTCCGAAACCAAGATTTCCCCTAGTTGGGAAAGAAGTTGATGAGAAGGCATTGTTACCAAATGCACTGAATAAAGAAAATGGTGTCGAACCTACCAACATATTATGCGAAGGTTCTCCTTGACTCCCTGCTCCAAATAAACTATGGTGTGAAGGTGGCCTGATAGATTACTGATGCTTTCCACCGAGCGAAGGGGACGAAGGAGGTACATGACCTCCCCCACAAGGGAAAGCATTAAAAGGAGATGAAGTGCCCCCAATGTGTCCTTGCAGAGGAGTGTTAGAGGTCCCTGCCCCCAGACCTAAAGTCTATGAAGTGGAGTAGGAAAGTACAGGACTTGTACCTGAGATAACACTAGTACATATTATAAAAATTCTGATGTTTTATTTGCGCCATTTTGGATAAAATTGTCCATATTGTTGCAAAATAGAGGAAATTAAAAAAAATAAAAATCATATTGCCTGATAACGTCGGTCTTCCCACATTGTTGTCTTTCTTTCCACGTTGATGTCTCTCTTTCCACATTAACGTCTCTCTTGCGATGTTTTCGATCGGAACGTCTCTCTTTCCATGTTTGTGACATATACGTCATTCTTGCCACGTTGATGTCTCTCTTGCCACATTGACGTCTCTCTTGCCACGTTAACGTCTCTCTTGCCACGCTTTCCATCGGAACATCTCTCTTGCCATGTTTGTGACATATACGTCATTCTTTCCACATTGGTGAAGATTGATGTCGCAATTGAGACGTTTTGGAAAATAGGTTTTCCCCTCCAACGATCACCGTAGACCTCCATACAACCTGATCATGGATGCCATTGATTTGGAATTTGTTTTCTTTCCAACATCATTATATTCAATATAGATTTTTTAAAGGACAAGTCCTTTGCAAAACAAAATTTAAACCTCATATAGGTTGGTTAAAAAAACAATCATTTTTGCAACACTAGTACTCATATAGATAAATATAGTTTTCAAGAAACCAAAAAGTAACTTTCCCCTCAGGATTCTAAGATCCAATTGTTATGGGAAGCTTGTTTGACATACCTACAACAAACCCGACCCTCTTGTTGATTAACATGTTGAAAAATTGGTTCAATGAATCTCACTCTCCCTTTGGTGATCAATTATATGGGTTATTTCTCTTCTTTGTTGAGAATTAGGAGAGCATAATAAAGGATATCGCACTTATAATATGCACTCGAATTTATCGCAGATAAGCATGGTTGTATCTATTGATAGGTACTGAGAATATCACATAGAGAACTATACATTGGAAGACAAAATGTTCTTTTTCTCTTCCTATATTGCACATAACCTAAAAAACAATTGGTATCAAATAATTCAATGCTCAACTTCACCGATCAACATTAAAGTTGTCCGATAGGAACTTCATAATATATGTCGTTTGAAAAGTTTAATGTTGTGATAATTTATAATAAAAACATGGTTACCAATTTAATAAGAACTATGATTTTAAAATAAAAATTATATGAAAAAAATTATATTTTGGGTCAAAAAAACCAAAATTAACACTTGAATCTAGAAATGGTGCTCTTAGAGTCATTTTTTTCCTTGAATTAAAATTACAACCATTTTCTACCATACCCATATAATCATTTAATGTCATGAACATGTTTTCGTTTTGACTCTTTGAAAACTTAAAAAATATATAAGTCAAAAGCTTCTAAAAATAACCTTCAAATTGTGCATTGGAGTATGGTTTTCATTTCATCAAAGTTAAAAATCCATTTTCTCTACCGCTGAAAGTTGGAAGTCTTCCGTGATGGCATTTAGTCATCGGAGAAGTGCACACATTTTGATTTATATCAAAGTGAAAATCCTCCACTGAAAATGTTTATGGAGTTAAACTTTGGGTTCTAATTAGAGTCAAAAGTGAAATTTGAATGACATTGAAAATTGTTGAATGGCATTGCTCTGCGACCAATGTTTTACCCAACATGAATGAATTTTTACTACTTCAAATTTTACTCAATCTATTGTCCAAAATACTCATCATCATCAAAATCCAATTCAACCCTACTTAAACAACCAAATATGAAATGTTTGTATTCATGTATGATATTATTTGAAAAGTGTTGTAATAGCAGGGTACATTACATATTTTAGTGAATGCAGTGTTTTCATTGTAGAGAAAACTCGACACTTTCAATAATCTTATGATAGTTGATAAGTAATATATGCAAGAATTATTTCAACCATTGGTATAAATATTCTTTGATTCATTATTATCAAACATTATTATTATTCCAATGAG
>JZKD02S1672659.1:931294-951374 GCA_000966675.3 Picea glauca
ACCACTTGTTGCACACATTTCACACAATTAGTCTGACATCATAGGGGAACCACAGAACCCCCATCGTTCATGACGTCTGCTCAACCTTCCTCCTATTTTAGGGGGAGTATCTGGTTGTACTCGTTCATCGGTACCACCTTCACTCACTCCTGTGAGTTCTACCATCTTAGGATCATCTTTGCTTGGTTCTACCTTACTTGGGTCCAATTCCCAAAGTCACACAGTCACTCACTCTCCTTTGCACGAAAGCAGAAGACCCACTTCCTCTCAAGGAGGGAGAACCAACCCACCTAGTCCCCATCAAGGGTCAGGTGCACAACACACTATGGCTGGAACTAACATTCCTACCCCATTACAGATGCCATACTTGGCCTCTCTCAACATTCCGGATCTCACCAAGCTCACCAATGATCCTATATTGCATGACGCCACATGGCCTGCAATGCCAACCAAACTTCCTTCAGACATACCAAAGTTTGAAGGCAAGGCAGGGATGACCCCGCCAATCATGTCATGAATTTTCATCTATGGTGTTCCTCAAATAGCATCATGGAGGATTCCGTCAGACTGCGTATTTTTCAATGCACACTCACTAGCCCATCAGCCAAATGGTATGTCGAAGAAAAATCTGGGTCCCACACGACCTTTGAATCCTTGGCCAAAGCCTTCTTAAATTTCTTCCAATTACCTATCCAACATGACAATGGTCTAGAACTACTGTCTAACTTCAAACAGACCTCAACCACCCACATCGCTGACCACATTCATGAGTGGCGTAGGCGACGTAGTTTTTGTAAAGCAGAGACCACCAAAGAGCAATGCCTTGACTGGTTTCTTAGATCACTTGTCGCTCTCCTTGGTAAGGACGTAGCTTCTACCTTCCCGCAATCTGAAGAAGAAGCCATCAGCAAAGCTCAACAATATGACCTCATTTACGCATAGTCAGGATACTTATACACTGTACTTCCTGATCTACCAAAACCTGTGCCATTTGGCCAGGACAAACCCGGGATGTCTCACTCAACAGACAGACTAATAGGTACCACCACACACCATAGTCCACAACCCCAACCACCACCGATGTATGGAATGCCTCAGTACCCACCAGCATATGGGGGCACTTCTTATTACCCCCCACCCCCTTACCAACAACCATACCCTGTTGTTTCACCTCCACCCATTAGTGGACCACCACCGGTACTTCCCATACATCAACCCCCTCCTAACACCAGTGGTCCCCCCTCCACATCACCTTATAGTACTAGTGAAAGCGCCACACCTTCCTACGTACCTTATGGAGCCATACCACCACAGAACCCTTACTTTCCCTTTTCAGGTCCTCAACAACCCATGGCTCCCCCACATCCTCATATGGGGGTCAATTTTGTTCAACCCTCTGCTGCTCAACAATATCAAAATTTTGAACAGTTGAACACAGCCGATCCAACTCATACATCAAACAACACTAAGAGAAAAGGACAGAACAGGAATAACAACAATCCTGGTCAAGGCGGGAATCAACCCCCACAACATCAATCCACTGGGGGCAATCAAAAAAAGGGAACCAAAACCCTCAAGGGGGAAATAACAACAAACGCCAAGGGCAGAATACTGTTAAAACTATCCACCCTTGTTCCCTTTGTGGCGTATATGGTCATTACACCCACCACTGCCCCCAGATTGCTGATTTCAAAAGGTTGAAGGACTCTGGAAGCATTCCCCCTTCTCCTGTGCAACAAGCCTCGCAGCAGGCACAACAACAATATGCGCAACAACCCCCTCCCGCCGTGCTGCAAAATCCTATCCCACGTCAAGGTGTGATAAACACCCAACAGGACATGTAGCATCCCCCACCTCAGGTAGGCCAATACCACAATACCAACAATCCAGTAGAGCGAACAATTCTCCTCACCAGTGAGGAAGAAATCCTTCTGCAAACACATAATCGTCAGTATCCGGCAACAACTGAGTCTACTCCTACATCTGCAGAAACAAACCCTACACCAACGGGACCTCCGTTAGTGATCCCTCGCCTTTCATACGAACCACCATTATGCATCCCTCACATCCCATTGCGCAGGAATGTCCACAACCCACAGGCTAGGGTTGCTCATAACTACAGCTTGGTAGATGATTTAGCACAATCCCCGGCTGCCATGTCAGTCCTGGAAGTCCTCCAGACTTTTCCCACTCAACGGAAATCACTACTTTCCGCTCTGGGTGCAGTCGACCCTGCCGATACTCGACTCATCACCTTTGACCTTGATAGCTGCGAACCGCGTCTTCCCACCGCAGTTGCTATTCAAATACCAATAAAAATACGGAACATCACCGTCCATCGATGTATCATCGATGAAGGGGCATCCACATGCATCATGTCCAAAACAGTATGGTAGAAACTTGGTTCCCCAGAGCTGATACCTTCTGCCATCACCTTACAAGCTTATGATGGACGACCATCATCTCCCGAAGGGCTCTTCCAAAATGTCCCCGTGGAACTTGGAGGAAAAACCATCCTCATTGACATAGAATTTATTGACGCTCAGCTCGATTACAATATCTTGCTGGGACATAGCTACATGTATGCTATGAAGGTAGTGGCATCATCCGTCTTTCGAACAATCATGTTCCCCCACAATGGGAAGATTGTAACCATTGACCAAGTCTCAGATTACGAGCCTAATCCATCTGCCAATCTCGATAACATTCTTCCTCTTATTCACACCAACCAAGATGTATATCCACTCATTGAGATGGGTCCTAGTGTTTTCAAAGATCCATCCTTGTTAGGGACGTACCATGGAGCACCACCACTCCTTCCCCCTAGTCAAGTATGCATCATCTCATCTAATGAAACTCAACCGGAGGACGCTCGTCCTCCTCAGGAGGCTTCAGTCATTCCTGACGTCTCAACAGTCGCAGCACCACTCTCACAGGATCCTCCTACGCACTTGTCAACCCCTAAGATCCACTAGTCCACACCCCCTCAAGGGCCCAACCCCATTTGGGAGACAGTTCCCCGACCCCTCACTCAAATTCCCTTCTTTTACCCTCCACCCGGTATAGAAGCTTTTCAGGTAGTAGCAACGCTCACACTACCCAATATGGTGTTAGCAATCCCAGTGTGGTACTTACATTCACCTGATATGGTCCCTCGCCCACAGGCAGGACTCCCCATGACGATTCCTGTCATCTCCCATACGACCCCCCGTACCTACCCTGCCCGAAATTTGGAAACCTATGACTATGCAGAATGTTCAGACCACTAACCTGAAACTTGCACGTTGTGAATCGGATACCTCGTGCTCTCGGAATCACACAATCTCCTCTAAATCTTCTCGTAAACTCACTAAAGCAGCAGGTACAAATGAGGTGGCAATGTGGGCCCTACAGCTATATATAGGCCTTTTTTCCAAACTTCCACTCATCATTCCGGGAGCCCACGACGTCCATTTTTCGAACCGTCTGTAGCCACAGGATCAACATCTCGCCACCTACATCATGGCTGTCCCTGGGCCACTTTTCACCCTGAGCCCCTGGGGTGCCCTTTTTTCATATCATGGCCAGGTACGCACACACATTGCCACATTTATCTAAATACATGTTCATATTTGTTCTTCTCTTCAGATATTGTTCACTTTGGGTATTTGGTTTTTCTCTGTGCAGGTACTTGATCATCACCCCTCAACAACATTCCTTCAGGTATATACTCAGCACTGGCATGTAGTCTCTCCCGCTATATTGCATTTACATTTCCAGTCACACCCTCTGAGATTGGCCTTTAGGATACCCTTTCCCGGCTCTACAGTACTCACACCTCCAGTTGCATCTTCAGTACTGCCACCCGGTAGCATTCTCACCTACATGAGTTGTCCCATTCATAGCAYCTTTTGKCACTTTTGAMACTCATGCTGTTCTTCATCGCCCTTTAGGGATGGGAGTCCCGGTAGTCTTTCATTATGTTGCGAATTAACCACATACTTCTTCTCCTCATTTTGCTAGCTTCCCATACGGACTCCCAGCACATCACTTTATGGTCATGTTCTTTTTTACCTGCACCTCCGCAGGATCACGAACCCACCATTTCATCCACCATCAGTTTTCTCATCTGCAAACCTATCTTCATTTCACCTTCCTCATACAGAAACTCGCCAATGGGTCCCCCACCCTTCATCAATTTTCCCAGCAATTTCTGCCCTCACAGGGGCACTCATTTCACACTGGGGCACCCGTTTCTGTATTTTGTACATCTTTCCCAAATATATTCATTATTTATTGTACAAACCCCTTCCCTTTCCATTATTTACTTTTGTCGTCACCCTTGGTGACCTGCTTTCCTTTTTTTTGGCCACACGCAACCCATGTCACCCTTGGTTGGAGCATTACTTCTCATTCACCCTCACCGACATCATCTATATCTTCAGAGCACTACCCAGGTCACTTACAATTTATCCTCTGAATTTGTTCACCTTGTCCCGCCTCTGGCACAACTTATCCTCGGTATTGGTGTCCCCCTGACACTCGACCTTGTCACACGGTTGCGACCACTGTTTATCTCATACATTCTCCAGCCAAGGGCAATCTTGAGTCTTCCCACTTCTCGACTTCGTCCATGTACCTCTGCCACTCTCACACCACAGTAGATTCCATGCAGTCCTTTGCTTCTGGGAGTCTCGTCCTCCTTTTGTCGACATTAGCACACTTTTCCAAAAAGGGCGACAGTATCTTGATTCTCATTTCCCATTCAATGAGAGATCTTGGACGGCACAGGAGGAAACACCATTACTCCCTGATGTCGTTGACCCCCATAAACATTCGACGCCAACACTTTCTCATGTTGTGGTGGGTCTTAATTTGCGACTATTGCAGTTTTTTCTCGTCAGTTGCCGAAGACCTTTGAACTTGGTAGGGCCACCAATGCCCACATCATCGTCGCTGGTTACTTCCGCGACCATTACCTCTGGTTCAGAGTATGTTTCATTGCAGAATTGTCTTATGCCTTTATCATTCTACCCCTGAGGGCACTGCAATTGTCTACATCAACATTTCAGAGTTACATTATACGAGCATGGGACATGCCCGCCTCGTTTGTACACACTTATATATTGATACACACCTTGTGGAAAGTTGGAATCTATAGGTTCCTTTCTTCTCCAAAGGATCGCTCTACGCGGTCTCATTCTTTCTCTCCCTTACAACACCATCCTCAATAAAAGAAACATTGATGAATTTCGGCTATACATTTTTCTCCTAACCTCATCCATGAGGGGGCATTTGTTATCACTGAAATTTCGTCCGCACGTGGCGACAAGAACTCCACATCATCAAAAAAGGACTGGAGTCGTTCATAGCACAGGATTAATGCCACAACATTGCAAAAAGGGTCAAAAACTATACCAAATGACCAAAACTTTGAAGGGCGCTTCACATCATTTGGGTGCGTGTGCGTATGCGCGTAATAGTATCGTACAAAGCGCGCATATGTGCACAAAGCGCGACTATTGGGAGAAAAACCCACGCACCTACTAAATGGCGCATTTATTGAAATTGGTCGGCCTCCCAACCACTAATGGATCAGCTCCCAAGTCGATTTGACACCAAATCTGAGCTCAATCCTCATGGTGGGTTGGTCAAAGACCTAATTATGCCCTAAAGAGCCCCTTTTCACATTCTAAAGAGGTTACATAATGATCCAATGCTTGGCTATAAAAAGCCATGAATGACCACCATTTTCTCAAGGAATTCTTCATACTGTTATGCTGCTGAGATTGCTAAGGACCCATTCTTTGGCAATAAACATTACAAGCTGCATTTCATAGAGCTATTCACCCCTCTCTTGAGTGAATGAGCTTGGAGTTCTTTCAACCACATTTTTCATCTTTTCATTGTAAAGGAGAGCAATCAAGTGAGGGCCTCAAGAGCCTTCCATTGGATAAAGAAGGGACCCAAGTCCCCTTTCTTCTTTGTGCCTTTGGATTTCATCAAACAGATCAGCTTATGCATTGGTGATTTTGGTCCATTTGCCTCTATTTTTCATTTTCTCATATGCTTTTAGTTTTTATTTGTTTTAGTTTAATTCTTGTTAATAGATTTGTTGTTTTTCTTTCTAACCTTTTACCTTACAGCTGTCATGCCTAGTAGAGCCCAAATGGGCATGTAAGCACTCTTAATTTTCTCACCTCATGACGAATTGGGTGCGAACACTTGTTTTTTACTTGTTGGTATTTTTCCTTTTTTCTTTATCAACATTTAAATAAAATAAAAAAATCTCTTTCATTTTCTTGTTTGGTTGAAGAGTGTGTTTTTGCATTATTAGCCAGGGAAAAGTCGTTTATTTCATAATATTTTGAAGTTTACTTAGATCATAAGTAGCTTGTAGTCAAGTGAAATTTCTTTTAAGTTTGATGTCCAAAATCTTAGAAAATTAAAAAATATATATATTTTGAAAAGTTGTTAAAATTTTGCATTAAGTAAAAGTTTTTGTTTCCAGCTTTTTTATTCATTTTTGCTTTCGTCCTTTACACATCATCAGTTTCACTTTCATACCCCTTGACATAATACAAAGCCATAAAATTAATTCTAAATCTAAAATTTATTAGACTTTTAGGTTTGTAGGGTTAACCAACTAGTTTAGGATTAGGGCCTTGGATTAGGTTGGAGAGGAAACTCTTCAAGGCCATTTAAAATCAAACATTGGAGTTTGAGTTAGGGAGTGTCTAAGTACAGTATCGTGAAATTTATCCGGGACCCCCCTCTAACATAGGGGATAAACATGAGGTCGCGTGCATAAAGGTAGCGGAGATAACCCCTCCAAAGTTGGACCAATCGTAGTGGAGAACACATATAGAGGGCTTGTTTTGGGATTCCATCGATTGCATTTTCCACAGGTCTTTGTGTGTCTCGAATATGTTTGAGGTCCTCAGTTGTCTTCCAGACCACTTTCTTTTGATACCCTTGACAGGTTTCAGGCTCAATACCCTGCTCATTTTGGTCTACCCAACTTTCGACTATACCCGCTTGGTGACTGTTTGCGCGCTGGCAACCTAGTTTCCTATTTTTTTTAGGGACATACACAGGTGACTGTGGGGGTATACCCCGGTATCTAGGATAGACATCGGGCCATTCTTTTCAGATTATACCCGAAGGGTTCTTCCATGTTCGAGTTCCACTTGCACTGGTAAGTTGCTCTAATGTTGGTTGTTGTAACTGTTCTTTCAATTAATTTAGTGTTTGCATGTCTTATCTTCTAGGGACTTTTTTAGTGTGTGTTACTTTTGAACGTTTAGAATACCCTAGAGTGTCTTTGATATCCTCACACAGTGGAGGATCATGAGCTCCATCAGTCACAAAGGCTTCTTGGCCTACCGCTGGTTACACTGGAGCCACCCTCTCCACCATTAAGGCGAAAGCTAGACCAACAAGGGTCTTTTGAAGCGACCGGGTTACAAGAAATTGTGCCCGACCAACATCCGAAGGAATCGACCATTTTGGACCTTGAAGAAAATGATCTTGGCCTAGTTGAAACCCCAACCACTAATTTCTTGGCACCTTTCATCATACCAATTCAATTTTACGAGCACCAAATAGTGTTGGACACAACAATGGAAACAAATGTTGTTACTCCTTCTGGGAATTCTTCAATTCCCACTATGGTTGTCACCACAGGATATTTTTCACCTCATAACCCACCGTCACTAGTCTGATCCAACATGGTCTTGACTGCCTCTACATCACACAGTGGTCTGATCCCATCTTTGGCGACGACCACAACCCCTTTCACACCAAGTGCGATAGGCCCTCCGTTCTCATACGGGATGCCTAGCTTGGTAACAAGTCCTATAATTTCCTACTCCACTTTACAGACTTTAGTTCTGGGGGTAGGGAGCTCTAGCACTCCTCTGCAAGGTCACATGGGGGGCACTCTTGCCCCTTTTAACACTTTCCCTTATGGAGGAGGTCATATACCTCCTTCGTCCCCTTCACTTGGTGGCTCGCATCAGCAATCCGTTGGGAAACCTACACACCATAGTTTATTTGGAGCGGGGAGTCAAGGACCACCTTCGCATATTATGTCGGTAGGTTCGACACTATTTTATTTATCTAGAACATTTAGTAACAACGCCTTTTCGTCAGCTGCCTTCCCAACTGGGGGCAATCCCAGTTTTGGACAATCTACTCCTATGCAGGGTACTATTCCTGCACAGGGGGCAAACCTAGGAACTTCTTTCGCAGCAGGGCCTTGGAATTCTTGACAAGGATTTGTTCCCTCATTCAGAATGTCGATCTGGGGTAATTCTTTCCACAATCAATGGAACCCTGGACAAACTACTATGCCTATCCCCATGGGACCAACATGGGGCAATCCTTCCCAAAGTCCTTCAAATGCAATGCATGCCCAACCATCTATGTCATATTTTGGAAGTCAGTCGATGATGTCTCCACATATGAAAAATCCATACTCTGGCCAGGGCCATGGTTTCTACCAGAATCTGGGCCATCAACCAAACTTTTCCTGGCAACCTGGTGCTAGTCGAACTCCAGGCCCCTTTTTCCCAGGTTATCACCAACAACCCAAACTACCCTTCCTGGCGACTTTGCACTTGCCATATTTGACAAGGTTGTTGAATGACCCTATTTGTCACGATCCATGTTGGCCTCCTATGCCGACAAAGTTTCCTTCGGACATTCCAAAGTTCGAAGCCAAGCCTAATGAAGATCTAGGAGATCATGTGACTACCTTCCATCTTTGGTGCTCATCTTACTCATTGAAAGATGGTTCCATACAGTTACGATTGTTTCAACATACTCTCATTGAGAGTGTCGGGAAATGGTACATTGAGCTTGATCGCTCAAGATACTCTTCCTTCGGTGAGCTGGCAATGGCTTTCCTAAACCATTTCCAGTTACCTATGATATACGACACTGGCACAGATTTGCTGGCCAATTTCAAACAGACGACAACGGACCATATCTCTGATCACATCCGAGAATGGAGACGCCAAAAGAGTCTAATTAAGGTGCTAGTCCCACCAGCATTCCTACTTGAGTGGTTCCTTAAGTCTTTGGTCCCACAATTTCCAAAGACATCGTAATATCGAGAGTATTCTCCGAAGAATATGCCATCATGAGAGCTCAACAATTTGAGCTCATATATTCTTAGTCCAATTTATTATACAAGATCTTGCCAGATGTGCCACGCTCAATACTGGATAAAAATAGACAGAGAGCTAGACCACATGTTGATGGTATTTTTGGTTCAACACAAACAAAGCCCGCTGAGAAATTGATGAAGCAATTGCAGCAGTTATCTATACAACATACAACGGCCAAACAAACTACTACTTTGGTTTCTCTCCCTACCAAAATGTCGGAGGTACACACAGTGCAATCGACTAACCCAAAGGCCACCTAACAGCTTGAAGGAAAGAAAAAACAATGAAATAAGGGTAAGGGGGATAAAAAACATACCGATAATGATAGCAGGGACAACACTGATAAACGAAAGGAGAGGTATCCATGCAACTTGTTCATGGAAGACCACTCGACCCATCTATGTCCTTGGCTTGCAGAAGCCCAAAAGTGTTTGATGCAGTAACAACCTGTTGTGTTGACCAATTCATTTCAACATGGCCAAAATCTAACCCAAGCCTTTGCAAGCACAGAAGGGGGCATTCAAGAACCCTGTCCGCCTGTGAACAACCCCTCATCCATGAACGTATATATGGTTAGGGGTGATGCTTTTATATCGACTAGAGCACATGACTATAGTAAACCAAGCACTTCTGAGAAGGGTAAAGAAGATGAACTCCCATCTCTTCCTCTATAGATTGAGAAGATGTTGGGAGAAACAATGACATGCATTCCCAAAGGCACATTCAAAAAAGCTTCTCATAACCCAAACACAAGGGCCACCCAGAACTACTCTGTGGTGGAAGATTTATCACAAACCCCTTGTGCGATGTCCGCTTTGGAGGTCCTCCAAAGTTGCCCTTCCTAGAGGAAAGCCTTGTTAACTGCTTTAGGATCTACCAAGACTTGTCATTCGGGTACAATCATGTTGGATACAACCGACTTAAAACCTCATCTACCTTACCACATAGCATTTCAGATAGTAGTGTCTTATCCCACAAAAACATTTACTCGGAATATATTCCGCATGGTGGTTGATGAGGGCACCTCAACATGTGTTATGTGGTTGGCATGTTGGAAGGCCATTGGGCAGATCATTTTTTCTCCGTCACCTACTCTCCTCACCGCTTTTGTTGGTCGTTCGTTTTGACCACATGGTATCGTTCCTTCTTTCCCCACCCAGTTAGGAGGGAATACCGTGTGTGTCAAAGTAGAGGTAGTTGATGCTCCCCTCAACTATAACCTCTTGTTAGGAAGGAGTTGGACTTATTCCATGCAAGCTATGGTTGCTACAGTTTTTCGTGTCTTGTTGTTTCCACACGAAGGTCAGATAGTGACCATCGATCAATTGTCCTTCTCTAGACCTGACCCTACTTTGGGGGCATCCACGATCCCAATGATTGATAATCCTCAACCAAGTGTCATCAATGTAGGGGTTGGTTTGTGCCCATATTTGATGGGTACCTTCAATTACCCACCCCCTCAAAGTTATATCAAGTTTATATCCAATCACCATAAGGTTGAGATTTTTCAAGTTTCGTCGTTTCTCATGACTTACTTCGATGATCTGTGGATACTTCCTTCCCCATCAGCCATGATGGATGCGACAGGACACCTGGGCATGTCCATGCCCTTGTCTGCAACTAAAGTAGCGTACTCTTTAGTCTAGCAAACTTCAACCCACACTGATCCAGCTCCTGCACAAGAGTTAGATCCACTTCAAGAGCCTGTTTGAGCTTAGGGTTCTCTCGCTCACACCGATTCATTGGACTTAGTCTTTCCCTCTGATGAATAAATAATTGAAGAAATGACTAGTCCAGATAAACGTTGGGAAGATCTTCATCAAAGATCATACTTCCTCCCAGAGTTAAGTCGAATTGAAGCGGGAGAATTCACCGTGACTATGATGGGAGATTGGTCTTGTCCTATTAATCCCTTAACTACACATGAGGTTTATGTTGAGGGTAATATGGAAACTATCGCTGAAACATTACCAATCAATATCTCCCGAAACCCTGACGTCATGGAGAATGTCTTCATTAGAGCAGATTTCTCCCTCAAAGAGATTCAAATCTACACCGATCTTTTTAAAGAATTATGTGGCATTTTTTCCTGGTCTTATGAGGAAATGCCAGGTATTGATCCAAAAATCATTGAACATGAAATCACAATGTATCCGGATGCCAAGCTAGTTCGGCAGAAGCTTCATCCAGTTAATCCTAAGAAAGCAGAAACCATTAAGGTTGAGGTTGAGAAATTGCTAAAATCTAGGTTTATCTATCCTATCCATTTGACCTAATGGGTGTCAAACCCCATGCCAGTCAATAAAAAACAAGGCAAAATTTGTGTATGTACAGACTTCTATGATTTGAATAAGTCATGTCCCAAAGATAATTTTCCCACACCTTTCATCGACCAGATCATTGATGAATGTGCAGGTTGCGAAGCCTTTTCTTTCATGGAAGGTTTTTTGGGATATAATCAAATCCAAATCAAACCCGAGGACCAACACAAAATGACATTCATCTGTCAATAGGGTACATTCGCATATCGTAAGATGGCTTTTGGTCTCAAAAATGTTGGAGCCACCTTTCAGCGGGCCATGTCTTTTTCTTTCCATGACCTCAAGCATATAGTCGAGGCCTATCTAGATGATTTAGCATCGCGATATTGCAAGAGAATGGATCATCCCAAACACCGCTGACTTATCTTCAAACATTGTCGCTGCTTTCAGATTCGCCTGAATTCAAACAAGTGTATATTCTGCGTAATGTTAGGATGATTGTTAGGTTTCATAGTGTCAACAATAGGGATCATGGTCGATCCTCTCAAGGTTTAGGCAATAATTCAGTTGCCCCCCCCCACGCACAATCCTTCAACTTCAGAGTCTACAAGGCAAGGAGAACTTTTTATGATGCTTCGTCACCAACTATGCTGATATCACCAAGGGCTTTATGTGCTTACTGAAGAAATATGTTTCATTTTACTGGGACGATGTGGCTCAATGCTCTTTCAACGCATTGAAACATGCCCTCACAACTGCCCCTCTGCTCTGGCCACCTAACTATAATAAAGATTTCTTATGATATCTGGCTGCAACAGAATCAACCATTGGCATGGCTTTAGTTCAGGAATATGACTTGTTCTCAGAATACGTGATCTATTACCTGAGTCGAGGCCTCGTAGGACCGAAACTAAATTATTCTCACATCAAAAAACTTTCATTGGTAGTAGTTCATGATGTTTAATGGTTCCTTCATTATGTTCTATTTCGCAATACCACTGTCATTGTTGTCGTGAATCCATTCTAGTACATGTTGACACGACGGGTAATAGGTGGAAAAATATGTAGATGGATAGTCATCCTCTATGAGTTTGAATTAGACTTCATTTCAGCAAAGTCTAAAAAGTCACTGGTCTTCACAGAACTTATTTCAAAACTTCCGGTTGAGTCAGGTGATGTTGTGCCTGAAGAATCGCCTATCCAGGGAGATATGTTTTTGATCACATCTTAGAATCCCTGGTATGGAGATATACTTATCTATATCAAAACTTTCAAGTGCCCCACCTCTTCTTCTCATGATTAGTGTTGATGTATATACCATCAGGCTAAGAATTATCTCATAATTGATGATACATTATATCGGAGAGGTGTAGACTGCATCCTACGCCGATGTCTCACTCATGAGGAAGCAATTATCGTGCTTAATTATTGCCATACCGGAGCTTTTGGAAGTCATTTGTCTAGGTTGGAAACAACCCAAAAGGTTCTACGAGTAGGTTACTTCTGGCCGACACTTATCAAAGATTGTATCGAATCAATAAAGAAGTGCCATATGTGCCCAATCCTCTCTCGAAATATGAGGGCACATCTCGCTCCCATGTTTCTTGTCATCACAATTGGGCACTTCACCAAGTGGGGGATTGATTACACTACTTGCAACCCTCCTTCATCAAGGGGGCACCGCTATATCATCGTAGTTGTAGACTACTTCACAAAGTGGGTTGAAGCTATGCCAATGTTTAAAGATGATGGAGAGACTGCAACTCTCTTTTTATTCAATCAGATAATAGCAAGGTTCGACGTCCCGAGGAAGATTGTCACTGACCACGACAGTCACTTTCAGAACCAAATGATGACCAAGTTAACATCAAATCTTGGGTTATGGAAAGAGAATTCATCACCCTACTACCCCCAAGAAAATGGGCAGGTGGAAGCTGTAAACAAAACTCTTAAGACCATTCTACAACGAACTATCAACTCACCCAAGTCAAATTGGCATTTAATGTTATAATTGGCATTATGGGATTACCAAACATATGTTAAGACTGCAACCAATTTCTCACATTTTCAACTCCTTTACGAGATGGAGGCAGTCTTGACCATTGAATGTCAGATCCTATCTCTAAAGTTGGTAGTACAATTATTGCCAGACACATCTCCACTTGAAGAATGGTTAGTATACCTTAAGAAGCTCAATGAGTAGCGTTGTGATGAAGCCTTGGCCAATGAGGCTCACAAACATAAGGTCAAGTGTCAGTATGATAGGTCTATTCATCCTCGTATTTTCTCTGAAGGTGACCATGTCCTGGTCTATGACCAAGATAAGGACCCCCTGGGGGCAAGAAAATTCAAACCCATGTGGTTCGGACCTTTCTTCATAAAAGAGGTTTTAAAAAAGGGCGCTTATCGTCTGATTGATTTTGAAGGGAATGCTTTAGCGGAGCCTAGAAATGGGCTCTACCTTAAGAAGTATTACTCATAGGCAGGTCACTGTGGGTAACTTTTTGTAACATATGTATAGTCTTTGTACTATTACTTTTTCAGTTTCTTTTAGTATTATGGACGTGTCATTGATACTATATTTTGTCACTATGGTATATGTCAAGTGATTCTGAGGTGTTCGTTGGGTATGCAGATGGTTCTAGTCGGCACACTCGAAGGCTTTCCTACGTAGCTTGGGTAATCTTTACACCTCAAGGCCAGTTATTATCTTCCGGAGGTATATGCTTAGGTGACACCACAAATAATGTTGTCGAGTATAGCACAGTTATTGAGTTGCTTTGTGACGCTTTGTCATGGGGTATCTCTCATCTCTGGGTCTATCTCGATGCTCAACTAGTTGTGTCTTAGTTAAAAAGAGTGTATCGGGTTCATGATCCAACTTTACATCGACGATTCCTTAGGGTACGTCTTTTAGAACGAAACTTTGATTATATTACATATTTTCATGTTCCTAGGAGATTAAAACAAGTTACAGATACTCTAGCTAACCAAATTTTAGATTGGCATCTTGCACACATATGAAAGAACATTAACATAAGCATGTAAATACATTGTTTGTACACATGATCCATAAGACACAAAAGACCAAAAAACCATATATAATATCATAAAGTAACCAGAGTACATAGATGGATGCAAGCACCTCAAAAATAGGACCGATAACGAGTCACAGGGCTTATACCCTCAAAACTATATAGAAGTAGTGATCGTGGCACGTCAAAATGTCTAGCTAAAGTTAGGGCCTATGGGCCCTATTATACTGGTCCACAACATTGGCTAAATGTTGAAACAACTAGACCCACGTCCGTGGTGCCCCCACTACATGAGGTTGCATAGATGGTGGCAGGTCCTCAATCTCTGCCATTGGGACCGTGCGAGTGAGAGCAGTAAAGTTACGCTCAACCAGTATCAATACCCTCTCAGCCTCCCTAGATGGAATATCTACTGCTACTTATGGTCCCCCTCCGATGGTAGGTGCAGCCCCTGGCCAAGGACGATGATTGTTCCTCGCATAGTCAACGGGTCGCACTGGTCCCACATCTACACACAAAGAATCCATATCCGTCAAATACTCTGGCATAACAAAAAAATGATATATATAACAAAACAAAAGAAAACTATAAAGGTGGAGACTTACCCATCTCCCCTCGCTCCTCACCAGGAGGTACTAGTATCTCCGGGTCTCTCGAAAAATCAATCCCATCATAGGGGTAGTCCTCTATAACCGGGATCTATCATGACAACCATGCAAAAAAGTCATCATCGAAGGACTCATTGGTCCTTCCACCAACCTGTCGTGGTAGTAGTACTTCCCATATACACATAGTAGGAAGAGAGGCTTGATGTCCTCATACCACTACTCGAGGACTAAAACTCGGAACTCTCTCAAAAAAGAATGAACACAGAATGGTCCTGAACCCAAAGTTCCTATGTGTCCGCAAATGACAATCTGTCAATTGCCTCTTCATACACTCAAGAAAAGTGGTACTCCAATCAAAAACTTGTGCATTTAATCACTGGACTGCATAGTTCATCTGTGCACGGGACGCCTGATGTAGAGCCGCATAACCAGTAATTCACCTGATAAGAAATACTATCTCCTCTAGTGATAAGTTAGTGATCTTTCTTATGGGCACCTGTGTGCTCGAGTGTTATGTATCAGCCGCACAATATAGACCTATCAGTTCCACTATGTTATGCGGCCTTGTAGGAAAAGTCTGGAAATTGACTGGTTCCCCTATCCTAGAGAGGCCAGTCAAAAAGTAAATGTCCTTGACCATGGGCACCAGTGACTACCCGTCTAACACGAATGCCTCTGCATCTAGATGCTAGTAGTCAACCAAGGCATTCATTAGCCTAGGTTGTGCCCGCATAAAAGGACATAGAAAAGACTTGAGTAACCCACACTACATCAACATAGCCACAACATTGGGGTCTTCCCCGACCAACTCATTCACCTCTTCATGCTCTCCTTCTCTCCAATAGACATACATCCTACAAAACAAAAAGGTTCAAGAGAGTTAAACCCTTGCTTTTTGTGCCTTTTTCATTCCATAAGGGGGACCATGCATGTTGTAATGGTGACAATTGCGTGTACATGCATGCAGAGTTTACTGTGTCTGAATGTACATGCGACCCGTCTTGAGACAACCCGCGTGGACCTAGGGCCGACTTTTTAAAGGTCGATGCCTCCCTAAAAAATGAAACCCAATACATACATAAAGACATAAAATGAAAGATAAGGGAGTTTGTACTTACTTGGTCCAGACAGAAGTTTGTTTCGTCCACTATAGCTCCCGGAATCACCACTTTAATCAAAGGGGTTCTTTTGGCTCCAGAGCCAATTTCCAAATCAACAATGGTGATAATGAGCTGCCAACTTCTATTTATAGACTTTTTGGCCTCTTTTTGTCACTTTTCTGGCCTCCCTTATCATTTTCTTTATACCAAAAACCATTTAGAGTGATTCAGGAGTTGCATAGGAGGGATTTGAGCGGGTGTTGGGACAGTCTTTTTTGAGTTTTGAGTATTTTTTGACAATCCTTGGAAATTTTTTCTGATGCTCAACTTGAACATATAGGTTAGGTTTCTACCCTAATTTGTGTATCTCGTTGTCTTTTTCCTTTTCCATAGGATAGATCCCACCAGGTTGTGACACATAATCATCATCTTTTCTTTAGAAGTGTCACAACTTGGTGGTAGATCTTACCGGAACATGGATGCCCTAGGTAGATCCTAGTTGCATTATGGTATTCATGCTGTCTCTAAAACACTGTAGGCTCGGGAGTCCTTGTAGTTTTTCCTGAATACGAGTTTGAGCCTCATTTGCATGATTCTTCTTCGCTCTTGACCTCACCCTCAAGACTTCCAAAAAATAACGGGTCTTCTTTTAATCCCTTTTTAGACCCTCTAAATATGAAAATATTGTTGAGCGATCTTGTGGCCTTTCACGCTCGTTAAAATGAAATTTGAAGTCACGTCTGTCTGATGGTAGTTTACCCCTTTTTCGGTCTGAACAGTCAACTGTATGAACAAAGATATACTCTATGGAACTTCAGCTCTATAGAAGAGTACTCTCAGTTATAATTTTATCCCTTTTTCGGGCCTGAGGGACTAAACTTACGAAGAAGGAACCCCCACAGAGTCCATAGTTAAGCTCTTTTCAGATTCCCTAAAATTGAAAAGATCGTCGAGTGACCTTATTCTTTCACACTCATTAAATTGGTCCAGAAGAACATTCCTGACGGAGTCCATAGTTAATCTTTTTTCAGACTCCTTAAAAATGAAAAAATGGTCGAGTGATCTTGTCCTTGTCACACTTGTTGAAATGGTTTTGAATAGACGTCTTGTCGGTGCTAGTTTACCCCTTTTTCGAATCGACTAGACTATCTTCGAAAAAGGTACCCCAATGGAGTCTCTTTTTATGTTTTTTCAGACTCTCTAAATATGAAAAACCACCGAGCTTACCTTCTCTGGGCTCGTTAAACTTACATTGAAGGACGTTACCATTGTGTGTTTTGTTAACCGCATTTGCATATCTTATACGCTAGCTTTGTAATAGTTTTCTTCTGCGTTTTAACACCCTTGGCCCTCAGAGGATTTTCCCCGAGTATCATTATACTAGAACATCAGTCTTGTCCCTGTGCCTTGAACTTGTATGTTTGAAATACTCATTCCACCATACTAGAACATCAGTCTTGTCCCTGTGCCTTGAACTTGTATGTTTGAAATACTCATTCCACCATTGTAACGTAACATTCCTTTATTCTTTTTCCCAAAATTATTGAAAAAGACAAAACAAAAATCAAATATACCCCAAAAAGAGGAAGGGAAAAGTATTTTCTTTATTGGTAGCATAATGAGTCGCCCTTGGATAAATCACATCTGTTTGTTTGTTCATCAAACTATGGGATGTAGTATGACCTTAGGAAGTTGTTCTCACTATATAGAGTTGTGTCCTCCGCTGTTTGGTTATCCTTCCAAACATATGGAGAGTTTGCGTTGCCTCCTGCTTCGTAGAATTATGATTAATGCCATGCTACCTGAGTCTCATCATTTATCGTGCTATTGTCCAAGGGAAGTTCATCACCAAGCCTGAGTCAGCCCCTCTGCAATTTGTCTCTTGTCCTCATACCTGACCATCCTGAATGTCCAATCAAGTCCTTGTTTAAAATCAATGAAGCCTTCAGTCTGATCATCAAGTCTATGACCGACGAGCCGTCGAAGACCTCTGGGTAGTGCAGTCGTACACTCATATTACACTCCTACCCAAGTTTTGAAGATTTTGAAGTAGTTGGTCGAGCTCCGAAGACCTCATCTCCAGCCATCAGGCTGTATCAACTTATATAAGATGGATACTCTATATGTATATCTTTTTAATTTTGAGATGTATCTATGTTGTGTATTGTTCGCGGCTACTCTTTATATAGTTATATGACATGGATCTACAATTTATTTGATTGGTAGCCATGATTCTATTTTATCCCGAGCATGGGTATGCCCACATCGGTGAGACATTTGTTATTTTGCAGACGACGCTTCCCGGTTCCTGATCCTTGGGCTCAATCTTTTGGCACATCAGTAAAGATTGGTAATGTATTTCGGCCATCAGATGCTCTTCTAACCTCTCACATTAGGGGGCATATGTTATAACCCTAAATTGCACCATACATGCTTACCTGGCATCAGGCCATCTTAAATCCCTTCTTTGCCAAAGCACTGTTGAACAACTCTTTAAAAAACCTCTTTTATAAGGGCCCACGTGCCCTACTACATTACTGAATGCATGTACATGATAGCTGACCTAAAACAGTCTACGTGGACCGACAAAAGCATGAAGAAAGGTAAGTTGCCAATGGAACACACAGCTCTGGGTGAGTTAACTGAAACTCCCGACCATGCATGGCCGAGGGTTCATCCAAATACCTAGCTTCTTCTAGCCTATAAAAGAAGGGCTAGGTGTCCCATTTGGAGAAGTAAAAATATAGCAAAGAAACTCTGCCCATTTTCATATTCCCATTGTCCCAACCCTTTAGCCATCCTTGTGCCAGAAGAGATACAAAGCAAAGAAGTTGGAGGACAGTTGAAGAGGAGCCTAGGATCAGGTTTGTGGAGTGATGGCTGGTCTCAATTTTTTTGTAAGTTGATTCATTCAAAGTAATAAAGAAAATGATTTTCCCGTCCCAATTCATGAGTTATTCATATTTTGTTATGTACATGTTTGAATTTCTAACCTGTTAGTCTATAGGTAAGATGCATGTGTAGTCGTTGCTTTTCTTGTATGCAGGTCAGCTTTGGAAGGAAAACTGTGAACAAGTGATCAAGTGCAAAAGAGGATCGACATCAAATGCCCAGAACAAGGTAGGTTGATCTAGACATGTATTTACTAAAAAGAAATGGGATTTAAGTCTGGGGATGAAGGTAGAAAGTAGTTTTTCTCTTGGTCATATCTGCATGCAAAGTATAACCCTATTTTCTAGTCCGTAAGGAGATTTGCCTCACAACAATCATCCATGGTCAATATAGTTAACGATGGTCAAATATGACTAGTGGGTTACTAGGGTCATGGGATTGGGGATCAAGGGTTAGTGGGGTTAGTGGATTAATCATTAAATAGTTAGTGGGTTACGGGTTTACGGCTAGTACAATTAGTGGGGTTAAGGGTCATGGTGTATTAAAGGGGTTAATTAAAGAAGTGTATTAAATCATGGTCTATTAAAGGGGTGTATTAAACCTAAAATGGACATAGATGTAACAATAAAAAAAGGATGAAGTACTTATGCATGAACAATGATCAGATGTGGAGCCAAAAATGATGAGTAAGTAGTCAAGGCTTGAAGTGCTTCAAGGTTCAATTGTCATGTTTTGGGTCAAAGGGGTTGGGATTATAGTGTGTAAGGGGATAAACGGGTGACTATGTATACTTACATAGTGTTTCTAAGATCGTATTGGCTAGCATCAAAGTGTGTGTACAGGGGTTAGTGAGTTTGGGGTCATTTCAATTATGGAGCAAGGTATGTTTGGGGTCATAGTAGTTAGTGGTTAGAGTTTTTTAGGGTGTGATTTTCATGTCATGAGTTATAGGGGTAAATGATTATAGTGTGTAAAGGGTTAGAATCTATTTGGGACCATCATGAAAATTTCAGTGTCAGAGCATTGAGTACT
>JZKD02S1672659.1:951648-970091 GCA_000966675.3 Picea glauca
TTAAATCATGGTGTATTAAAGGGGTGTATTAAACCTAAAATGGACATAGATGTAACAATAACAAAAGGATGAAGTACTTATGCATGAACAATGATCAGATGTGGAGCCAGAAATGATGAGTAAGTAGTCAAGGCTTGAAGTGCTTCAGGGTTCAATTGTCATGTCTTGGGTCAAAGGGGTTGGGATTATAGTGTGTAAGGGGATAAAGGGGTGACTATGTATACTTACATAGTGTGTCTAAGACCGTAATGGCTAGAATCAAAGTGTGTGTATAGGGGTTAGTGAGTTTGGGGTCATTTTAATTATGGATCAAGGTATGTTTGGGGTCATAGTAGTTAGTGGTTAGAATGTTTTAGGGTGTGATTTTCATGTCATGAGTTATAGGTGTAAATGATTATAGTGTGTAAATGGTTAGAATCTATTTGGGACCATCATGAAAATTTTAGTGTCGGAGCATTGAGTACTTGAGAGGTTGGATGCCAAGTGAGTAGTAAAATGGTATCATGAGAAAAGCTTCCTTAAGCCTTAATGGAAACTAGTGTGCTAGTTGCAGGTTTAGAAGAAGTGTAGGTTATTAATATGGTCAATATGAGTCAACCACGTTACCTATGGTCAACTATAGTCAAACATGATGAATTATGCTCAATCATGGTCAACAATGGTCAGTGGATATCAATATCGTCAATAAGGGTGGAGGGTTAGTTTGTTACTATAGTGAATGTAATAGGAGGGTCATGGGTTAAGGGATTAGTAAGTTACATAGTTAATGGATTAGTGGGTATGCTTCTACGAAGTTAGTGGGTCAAGGGGTTATGAGATGGGTTTAGTGGGATTAAATAGTTAGGAGGTTCATGGGATCATGCATCAACCATGGTCAATATAGTTAACGATGGTCAAATATGACTAGTGGGTTACTAGGGTCATGGGATTGGGGATCAAGGGTTAGTGGGGTTAGTGGATTAATCATTAAATAGTTAGTGGGTTACGGGTTTAGGGATAGTACAATTAGTGGGGTTAAGGGTCATGGTGTATTAAAGGGGTGTATTAAACCTAAAATGGACATAGATGTAACAATAACAAAAGTATGAAGTACTTATGCATGAACAATGATCAGATGTGGAGCCATAAATGATGAGTAAGTAGTCAAGGCTTGAAGTGCTTCAGGGTTCAATTGTCATGTCTTGGGTCAAAGGGGTTGGGATTATAGTGTGTAAGGGGATAAAGGGGTGACTATGTATACTTACATAGTGTGTCTAAGACCATAATGGATAGCATCAAAGTGTGTGTACAGGGGTTAGTGAGTTTGGGGTCATTTTAATTATGGAGCAAGGTATGTTTGGGGTCATAGTAGTTAGTGGTTAGAATGTTTTAGGGTGTGATTTTCATGTCATGAGTTATAGGTGTAAATGATTATAGTGTGTAAATGGTTAGAATCTATTTGGGACCATCAGGGAAATTTTAGTGTCGGAGCATTGAGTACTTGAGAGGTTGGATGCCAAGTGAGTAGTAAAATGGTATCATGAGAAAAGCTTCCCTAAGCCTTAATGGAAACTAGTGTGGTAGTTGCAGGTTTAGAACAAGTGTAGGTTATTAAGATGGTAAATATGAGTCAACCACATTACCTATGGTAAACTATAGTCAAACATGATGAATTATGCTCAATCATGGTCAACAATGATCAATGGATATCAATATCGTGAATAAGGGTGGAGGGTTAGTTTGTTACTAGAGTGAATGTAATAGGATGGTCATGGGTTAAGGGATTAGTAAGTTACATAGTTAATGGATTAGTGGGTATGCTTCTATGAAGTTAGTGGGTCAAGGGGTTATGAGATGGGTTTAGTGGGATTAAATACTTAGAAGGTTCATGGGGTCATGCATCAATCATGGTCAATATAGTTAACGATGGTCAAATATGACTAGTAGGTTACTAGGGTCATGGAATTGGGGATCAAGGGTTAGTGGATTAATCATTAAATAGTTAGTGGGTGACGGGTTTAGGGCTAGTACAATTAGTGGGGTTAAGGGTCATGGTGTATTAAAGGGGTTAATTAAATCATGGTGTATTAAGGGGGTGTATTAAACCTAAAATGGACATAGATGTAACAATAACAAAAGGATGAAGTACTTATGCATGAACAATGATCAGATGTGGAGCCAAAAATGATGAGTAAGTAGTCAAGGCTTGAAATGCTTCAGGGTTCAATTGTCATGTCTTGGGTCAAAGGGGTTTGGATTATAGTGTGTAAGGGGATAAAGGGGTGACTATGTATACTTAACTAGTGTGTCTAAGACCATAATGGCTAGCATCAAGTTGTGTGTACAGGGGTTAGTGAGTTTGGGGTCATTTCAATTATTGAGCAAGGTATGTTTGGAGTCATAGAAGTTAGTGGTTAGAATGTTTTAGGGTGTGATTTTCATGTCATGAGTTATAGGGGTAAATGATTATAGTGTGTAAAGGGTTAGAATCTATTTGGGACCATAATGAAAATTTTAGTGTTGGAGCATTCAGTACTTGAGAGGTTGGATTCCAAGTGAGTAGTAAAATGGTATCACGAGAAAAGCTTCCTTAAGTCTTAATGGAAACTAGTGTGCTAGTTGCAGGTTTAGAACAAGTGTAGGTTATTAAGATGGTCAATATGAGTCAACCACGTTAATTATGGTCAATTATAGTCAAACATGATGAATTATGCTCAATCATGGTCAACAATGGTCAATGGAGATCAATATCGTCAATAAGGGTGGAGGATTAGTTGGTTACTAGAGTGAATGTAATAGGAGGTTCATGGGTTAAGGGATTAGTAAGTTACATAGTTAATGGATTAGTGGGTATGTTTCTATGAAGTTAGTGGGTCAAGGGGTTATGAGATGGGTTTAATGGGATTAAATAGTTAGGAGGTTCACGGGGTCATGCATCAACCATGGTCAATATAGTTAATGATGGTCAAATATGACTAGTGGGTTACTAGGGTCATGGGATTGGGGATCACGGGTTAGTGGGGTTAGTGGATTAATCATTAAATAGTTAGTGGGTTACGGGCTTAGGGCTAGTACAATTAGTGGGGTTAAGGGTCATGGTGTATTAAAGGGGTTAATTAAATCATGGTGTATTAAAGGGGTTTATTAAATCATGGTGTATTGAAGGGGTGTATTAAACCTAAAATGGACATAGATGTAACAATAACAAAAGGATGAAGTACTTATGGATGAACAATGATCAGATGTGGAGCCAAAAATGATGAGTAAGTAGTTAAGGCTTGAAATGCTTCAGAGTTCAATTGTCATGTCTTGGGTCAAAGGGGTTGGGATTATAGTGTGTAAGGGGATAAAGGGGTGACTATGTATACTAACATATTGTGTCTAAGACCATAATGGCTAGCATCAAAGTGTGTGTACAGGGGTTAGTGAGTTTGGGGTCATTTCAATTATGGAGCAAGGTATGTTTGGGGTCATAGTAGTTAGTGGTTAGAATGTTTTAGGGTGTGATTTTCATGTCATGAGTTATAGGAGTAAATGATTATAGTGTGTAAATGGTTAGAATCTATTTGGGACCATCATGAAAATTTCAGTGTCGGAGCATTGAGTACTTGAGAGGTTGGATGCCAAGTGAGTAGTAAAATGGTATCATGAGAAAATCTTCCTAAAGCCTTAATGGAAACTAGTGTGCTAGTTGCAGGTTTAGAACAAGTGTAGGTTATTAAGATGGTCAATATGAGTCAACCACGTTAACTATGGTCAACTATAGTCAAACAGGATGAATTATGCTCAATCATGGTCAACAATGGTCAAAGGAGATTAATATCGTTGTTACACATTATTTTCGTTAATGAGGTAAACCTATCTGTTGCCTTTAGAGGGGTCAGTGGCCTAAGTTCCTGAAGAGAGAAGGGAGAAGAACTTTTCCTGAGAAAAGAAGTTTCATTTTCCCTTGTAAAAACCCTGTAAAAAAGGAAGTTCGCAGGTTGCTATATAGGTAGGGTGCAAGAATGCCTGATTCTCGCAAGTTGCACCATAGCTAGGGTGTGAGATGTTTACAGTTTTCTCTATAGGCAGGGTGCCAGAATGCCTACACGTGGGAAAAACAAGCGTTTTCGCGAATCTTCTAGAAGGAGAAACTTCTATGGTGAGGTGGCATCTGAATGGTTTGGATCTTCCTTGCTTTCATGATTTAGTGGGATCATCCTAACCTCCTCACCTTATCCTCTTCAACTTATAAAAGGAGAGGAGTTCTCATGGAGAAATTTATCTTTGGTTATCTTAGCTTTGGTTAGCTTAGCTTTGGTTAGCTGAGCTTTGGTTAGCTTTGGAGCTTTTGAGCTTTGGTTGGATTGGAATTATTAGCTTGGTTGGAGTGGCTTTGAGATTTTCCTTGGTCAAGATAGATTGTGAATATTATCAGATCTATGCTCTCAGAATTCTTGGAGTGAAAGTGTGTGGGGAACGAAGGACAATTGGAAGGGACCTTACGACATCAAGGCTATGGTTGTAATCTCTCTTTCACATTTAATATGATACAGTAATATGATTCTTTCCTATAAAACTTGTTGTGTTTTATTGTATGATTCCTTGATCACATACGTAGGTTTATATTGAGTTTATGCTATTGCTATCACTTTGGTTAGTTGTATTCTTTTACAGGTTCATCATTGTATGAGTGTTGGAACGGAGCTAGGATGGCGATGGCGAGAGGAAGCGACATTTAAACGATATGTCACCTATCCCTCTTTAGTTAGTAAATTAAATATTTAAAACTTAAGGAAAGAGTCATGTTCTGGTGTGTTTTGTTCTAGATCTAGGTAGATCTAGGGGGATCAGTCAGTGTCCGCACCTACCGATTAGTGCGATAAAAAAATTGGTGACTCCACTAGGGATTATAACCTGTTTTCTTGTGGTTTTTGGTGTTATTCCTTGGCCATTTGTTCTTTCCTTACCTTTCTCCATTCATATCAATCTCTGAGTCTTCAGGATACCCTGATAGATCCTCTGGGTCCAGAGGCCTCCTCAAATTTTGTGTCTTTTTCCAAAAAATTGACTAGTTTCAAACATTCTCGCACTACACTTCACAATAGCCTACGAGAATCTATAGGGTTCACACTCTGCTTTTAGGTTCAATGCGAGGTTCTCGCACTCTGCTCAAGAGTCACCTGCGAGAATAACTAATTCTCGCACTGTGTAATATTGCCAGCCTGCGAACTCATTTTTTCAAAGTTTTGGATTTGAGTTTTTGCATCTTGAATTTCCCAGATCAGTTTAGATGCCTAAAAAGAGTCTCTTGGACCATTGATTGATGTTCTTCTTGTCTTCGTTTTTGTGCACGAATAGTCTTAGGATTTCAAAGGCTCTTCCTGTCACTTGTTCTTGACTTTCCTTTCTTGACTTTTCTTGGCAAAGCTATACTCTCTGATTTTGGAATCTGAGTGTGCTTGATTGGTTAAGGACCGACTATTGGTTGAAAGTTGAGTTTATTGGTCTTTATCATTTTCTTATTGTTTGAAAGATCACTTTTCTTATGCAATTGAAAAGACTAGATTGGTTTGCTTGTTATTTTTGTTTTCATTGAAAGAGTGGATTGGGTTTTTATCATTGCTTGTTCATTGGTTTTTTATTTTCTGTACTCTCACTATCATGGTGTGGGTCCTTTTTGAAAAGTGAACAAACGTTTTTCTTTCAAAAATCATTTTCGTTTTCGAAAACATTGAAAGTCAATTGTTGAAATTATTGAAAAAGAAGCAATAGAGAATTGTTATTGATGCTTGATTTGTTGCATTTGCATTTTAAAGGAAATTGTGTATTGTAGTTCAAAGTTTGATCCGGAAAAATTCTCTTTCCCTCCCATACATAGGATTCATTGAACGAAAATTGCTATATTGCATTATTATCCATGCATCATTGGGTCAGAGTCTTATACAACATCAGTTTCATCTCTGTTTCCTTTGAGTAAACAACAACTCTTAATAACACTGCGCACTCATAAAATTTAACTAGTAACTCTTTTCTAGGGCTCTATTACACCAACATTTAGCTAGGCTAGATATTTGGAGTAGGAAGAGAGATACACTCTTCAAATAACAAAAACACACAATAGCATCTTGTGTTAAGGAGTGTTAAATTCCATTTGCAACATCCTGTCCTGGGAAGCCCTTCTCACACAAGGGTCAAACACGAGGTCACATTGATATTGGCAGAGTTACTCACCCTTCTTTGTTGATATCAGTGTAGAGATTGCACGTATTACGGGGATCACTCGGAGGTATACCCACAATGATGAGTGGAAGCCTTTTGAGTTGATTGTGGGCTAGATACCCTTCCCTTGCACATGGATCAGATTGTCGACTGTTTCCCCGGGCATCATTGTAGTGATTGGTAACCTTAGTGGCCTATCTCTTTAGGGTCTTTACACAAGGTGACTGTGGAGGGGCAAGTCTTCATGGTACCTGGAATCGACGTTGGCCAAACTCACTCAGGCTCCTTGGAGGGTATACCCACGATTATGTGTGGGAGATTCCACCAGGGTGTAAGTCCACTAAGCAGGTTGTCAACGTAACTTTTCCACCCGCTCTATCTCAGCCCCTTCTTACATTGTTCATGCGACGTTGGATTTCATCACCAACTAGTGCGTTCATTGTGAGAAGGTTTTGTTTGCTTGCTTGCTTACTAGATTTTTAGCGTGTGCTATTTGTTTTCCTTAGAGGACTCTAGATTGGATATTTGTTTAATGGCGTCAGTTCCCAGAATGACCAATGAAGGAACCCCTGCTCTAGGGGAACCTTTTGTTTTTCCTTCTTATGGGAACATAGGTCCTCCTCACATCGCTACTTTGAGCCTTCTGGGTCTCACAATTGGATTACCGATATGGTTGTTTTCTACTCAGGTAATCTCGAATGCAGTTAGTGCTTCAGTCACAAGCACTTCCCCCAAAGAACATCAACCTCATGTTGATCCTTCACCGTCTTCACCAGTAAGGTATTCTTTGCCTTCTTCACTTGCAAGGTCACCTTCCATTCCATCTTCTTCGTTAAGCAAAAGTTTTGAACCTAGTAACTCGGTGAATAAGAAGAAGAAGAAAAGGAAGAATAAGAGGAAGAAAATTAAGCAAGGATCCAAACCTCCAACCACTGTCAAACATGTTGGAAAACAACCAGTTACTGTTACTTGTGATGGGAGTGTTGATGATGTCAAGATCACCCAAACAACCCGTAAGCCCAAGTACCCTTGCAGGATTTGTAAGGGTAGCCATCTTCTTAAGGATTGTCGTGGTCTATCCAAGGTTATAGAAGCATGATCTACACGCCCTCTCCAACCCATGTCGTTATCCTCTGAATAACATGCTGAAGACCCCCCATCAACCATTGATGATACAATTGGGAAGAAGAAAAGTAGAGTCAAGTTCCCGTGTATGTTATGCAAAGGGAGTCATATCATTCACCTTTGTTCTCGAATGGACAAAGCCTCAAAATTAATGGAAGACATGATTGTTTCACAGCCTAAACTTCCAGCTGCTTACCGTAAGATTTTTCTCATCCCTCCTATAGTTGATGGAATGATCTCTCTAGTCCCTTCACCAATCAATCTGGTTGATCATGTTGTCAATCTGGTCACGTCCTTAGTTGAACCAGTTGACAAAGTGGTGTATCCAATACCATCCTTAGTCAATCTCGTTCTCCCTTCAGAGAGAGAAACTAAAGAGGTCGATCCACCCCCATCTTCGGTCGATCCCGCTCTCCTGTTAGAGAGTGTCACCCAAGCAGTCGATCAGTTTCCACCTGTTGATCCCATTCTCCCCCTGGAGAGTGAAACCCAAGTGGTCGATCTGATCTCTCCATTGGTCGATCCTACTCTCTTGATCGAGAGTAAACCTGATATTGCCCACATTTTTCTCTTTGATACAGACTCTGTCATGTCGAGAGGTATTCCTCCTCCTCCCGTGGAACCCCCTCCAATTTATGAGGCCATCCATTTTGATTGGGGTGTGCTAACTAGACCTCGTCTTCCCTCTCAGATTCCTTTCCAGATTACAGTATAGGTTTGTGGTCGAGACGTTCCTCAGACACTGATAGATGAAGGTTCATCTTTTAGTATTTTGTCCTCTATTGCTTGGCAAGCTTTGGGTTATCCTCCACTTGCGCTAGTTATGTAGAATCTGTTAGCTTTTAACAAAAGAACTAGTCAACCTTTAGGGACCCTTCCTCAGTTTCCTATAACTTTTGGAGGGAAAACTGTCTTTATTGATGTCATGGTAGTCCAAGACCTCTTGGATTTTGCTTTACTCCTTGGGTGAGATTATGTCTATGCCATGAAAGCTATTGTGTCTACTCTTTTTCGTGTGATATATTTCCCTCATGATGGACAAGTTGTGACTATTGATTAACTTTCATTCGTTGATCCCGCCTGGATTGCCTCCCTAACCTGTTCTTATATGCAGATGGTATCGCCCTCGCCACAGGTCAATTATGTGGAGTTGTCTCCCATGGCTTCAACTTCTGATGACTTAGATCCAGTAGTTGACATGGTGATCTCTTCGCTAGGGCTGTTGGAGCTTGATCTCTTTACTCCTGTCGCAACCCTTGACATGGTGTCCTTCCAGAGTGTGTTTCTTCCTTCCAGTGAAGACCTCTTGGAACCCATGACTAAGTTTTGTCCCTTGACATGGTGTCATTCCGGAGCATTGTCCTCTTGGAATCCATGATCAAGAAGAGAGACTTCGAGGATAGTTTTTGCATCTCTGAGGCAACCTCGTTAAAAAATTAAACATAGGTCTTTGAGCATGGTTTTTTGATTTCAAGCTCATTAAAAAATGAAACCACTTCCGAGGATAGTTTTTGCGTCTCTTCGGCAACCTCGTTAAAAAATGAAACAGAGGTCTTTGAGCATAGTTTTTCTGATTTCAAGCTCGTTAAACAATGAAACCACTTATGAGGATAATTTTTTCGTCTCTGTGGCAACCTCGTTCAAAAACTAAACAGAGCTTGCGAGCATAGTTCTTGTTTCTATGTCAAGCTCATTAAAAAATGACATAGTTTTCCCCCTCTCTCCTTGAGTCAAGTCCTTGGTCTAGTATTTGAAGCTTCATTTCCTCCACCTTTGACGTTGGATGAAGCAAAGCTTGGGGGGAAATACTTTCAGCCTCTAGACTTCATGCTAAAGTAGAGTTGCTAGTTTCTTAAGCTGGGGGCTAAGTACCAACCATGCATGTGTTATGCGTTGGGAAGTTGCAAGCATAGTTTTCTATGGTTCAAGCTTGTGTAAAAATGAAACCAGCTACCTCAAGCATAGTTTCTTCTGGTTCAAGCTTGTGTAAAAATGAAACCAGGTCCAAGCATAGTTTTTTTTAGTTTTTAAGTTTGTGTAAAAATTAAAATCTATCCCAAGCATAGTTTTGTTTTGTTTTAAAGCTTGCGTAAAAATGAAAACAATCCTGAGCTTAGTCTTTGTTCTTTCTCATGCTTGTAAATACATGAGAATAAGTTACCAACATTAGTCTTTGTTCTTTCTCGTGCTCGTAAATCAATGAGAATGTAACTGAGTATACTTTTATCACTTTTTCAGACTCGTAAAGGTTATACGAAAAAGGAACCCCCTGGAGTCTCCTTTAAGATCTTTTCAGACTCTCTAAACATGAAAAGATTGTTGAGAGACCATGTTATTTTCACACTCGTTAAAGTATTTGAAGAAAACATCTGTTGAGAGATAGTTTATCTCTTTTTCGGTCTCATCAGACTACTTTACGAAAAAGGAACTGAGAGAGTTCTCTTTTAAGTGTTTTTCCAGACTCTAATATCATGAAAAACCTTCGAGTTTTCTATCTTTGGACTCATTAAACAAACATCGACAGACCTGCAATGGGACCGAACCACTCCTTCCTAGGGTTTGCTAAACATACTCCGAGGGACTTGTCCGAAGGATGAGATTACATTACAAGCATATGTTATCCTCCTCAAGCTTGTGTAAAAATAAAGAGGTACTCACCATAAATGGTGGGGGGGAAATTGGGAAAGAAATGTATCTAAACCTGTATTCTATGGAAGAGTCACTTTTGAACATGACACCCTTTCACTCGCCTTGTGTCTAGGTTGGAAAATCCACTCGTTTCTTGGTCATACTCCTTTATAAGATTACAAATTGTTCTGTGATCCCTGTTGTTGAGTCATTATTTTCCAAGACAGTTGTTGTGTCATCAATATGTTCAAAAATATGTCCAACCTGAAAATCCTTCTATTGCATCGGCCATTTCTGCAGTCCTTAAAGCCTTCTATTGTGTCGGTCATCCCTGAGTCAGTCCTGAATCACTTGTTACTCTGATCTACATCAAATCTTGTTACTTGTTTCATGCCATTGGTGTGGGATACATTAAGGCCCTCCTATGACAAGTCTTTTCCTTTCTACTTCAACTCATTATCCAGGAATTAGACTTAGAAACTAATTGGTACCTTGGAACTTGTTGGACAACTGAGAGGGGGGGGTGAATCAGTTGTTTACGTTCTTAAACAATTATGGTTCTTTTAAACTTTTGTAGAGACTCTGATTGCTAATCACAATAATGCAGGGAAATAAACAATGGCACTTTCAGCATCATTCACATATAAGTAAAACACAGAGACAGATATTTCCCGAGGAAACCCATGCAGGATAAAACCTCTTTTCTTTTATATGATAAGTAATGGTTACATTCTTTACAGTATCATACATATGAGCACCAACTCATAATGAGGTTACAACCTCAGCTTTGCAAGCTGCAACTTGCTGAGAGCACCAACTCTATGTTTTCTCTAGCACCAACTCGAAGGAAGCACCGACTCCCTAGTTTTTCTAGCACCAACTAGAAGGAAGCACCAACTCCCTGTGTTCAAGCACCCACTTGAACCTCTGAGGACAACAGTCCTCCCTAGCACCTCCCAACCACCTTGAAATATAAATCTTTTCTACTGAATTTATCACAGTGATATGATGTTCGACGATGGCCTACCTGACTTATCACTGTTCTGCTCCACTTTGTTGTTCTGTCTGCCTTATTTCCTTTCTGCTCAGATCATTAGCAATGTCCGGGTTATCGGCCCACCACGCTTTCGCTGCACCACTCTGATTCTCCTTCACCCATGAATCACCACAACAAACTTCAATAGCCACTACAAATTCCCACTGTAACGATCAACCCAATCTTCTCTCTGTCCCGTGTATTTATAGCGCCTATGCACCTTTTGCATGTAATGTTTTCCATGCCTCTGCATGCATACTCTATGTCATTATACTCCACCTCTTGAGTGATCTATCTGATCATCATCATGACTCTTCAACTTCTCTAGTGATTACACATCGGTCTTCTTCGACTTCTCTAGTAGATGTCATCAATGGTTTTTGGCAGTCTCACAGTGTCGTGCCTCAGTAGCCCTCCGATCATTTCTTGATCCAACGGTTCATGATCAAATCGGGATTTCATATATCGCGATTTCGGCACTTTCGATGACATGAATTTTATGTCCACGGTAGTCGCGATTTCCCGATTCGCGATGTGCTTCAGCCCTCCTGGCTGAGCCCTGGTCCATGTGACCTGTCTCTGTGTGACCTTGGTCTTGTCATTTCCAAATCATGATTCGCGAAACTCTGACACAGGCTAAGATCAACGGTCCAGGTATAACCTTGGCTCAATGGCTACGATTGATTCGCGATATCGCATATCGCGAAATCGGGGTTTCTGATGTCAAGTGACTTTGTCATTCCAAAGTCCCGATCCCCGAAACTCCGATGAGGAGAATCAACGGTCCAGATGCATTTTGGATTCAACGGTTATGATTGAATCGCGAAATCGCACATCGCGATTTCGGGTTTCTCGTTGTCAAGAGATTTTGACATTTCTAAGTGTCGATTCCCGATCCCCAAGATTCCATGCAGAGATTCAACGGTCCAGATTACTTCTAGCTCGACGGCTCAGATTACATCACAAAATCGCATATCATGATTTCGGAGTTTCTGTTGCAGTGTGTTCTTGATATATTGAAATCGCGATCCCCGATTCTCTGATGAAGGAAATCAACGAACCAGATCTAGTTCTTGATTTAACGGTTGAGATCATATCGCGAATTCGGGGTTTTCGCTGTCAAGGAACTTTGACATATCCAACTCGCGATCCTCGAAACTCTGATGACTATGCTCCTGGTCCATATGACCATTATTCTCATGACCATAGCCAAACCTTCACTCCCTTTAAAGACCTTGCAGGTTCTCATTGATCCAATGGTGGTCGGGTCCCTACGCTCGGATCTGACGGCTGAGACCTGTCCTCCTATCGAGCTTCTCCCGGTGGTGCCCGATTGCTGCCACGCGTCCTTCCAAATAGACGGTCCTGATTATGTCGGGATTTCACCTTGGCTTTCCCGATGGTAAACCTCGTACAACTCCTGTCCGATCTGACGGCGGACGGGTTTTCTGAATGAGATCCAACGGCTGTGGATCTCTGTCTTCCTTCTCCTCTGCGAACTCCCGTATCTTGAGCTTTGCCTTTGCTGCGCGTGTTTTCTTCAACGCTGTTCCTTCTGAGCTTGCCATCAATGACAAGCATACGCTACTTGGTAAACATTTTCCAACAGAACTTGCATGCCTCAATGGCAGGTTTCCTCGCTTTCAACAGTGGGTTTTCATTATCGACCCCTGATCAAGAGATTCCATCGAGTGTTCAACCTCAGTTCATTGATTCACATTTGTTGGATTGTACCAGATTACCTTGGGAGTCATTGACATTGATGGTTATTTCCCTCGCACTTGTTAACGGTATACACTAATGACCAGTAATCAAGTGGTTTCTACCATGTTCGACTTCAGCACATGTATTCGCATGGTTAGATTCATACGATAGAGTGATAGAGATGAAGACCCTAGATATTTTTCTGATAGATCCAGGTTGCGTTGGAGTATATTCAGTGTACTATTGCATAGATCCACATTGTATGTCAAATTTGAGTCTTTAAAACATAGATCCACAGTGTATTTTTGGTGGCTATGTTCATATTTGAGTCATATTGGCATGGATCCACAGTGTATGTTTGGTGGCCATGACCTGTCTTACTTGACATGGATCTTCGCATGTCAGCATTTATGCTTTGAGTCATTTTTATTCTAAGTATGGGAATGCCTACCTCAGTGATGATGTATTATTGTACTGTATTTCCTTGTTTGTTGGCAGGTTTCCGACTGATTGTTTCTTGTTCCCTACACACACTCGACAAAGTATTTCAGATATCACTCTGTTCTAACTTCATACTTTGGGGGGAATCTTTGTTACACATTATTTTTGTTAATGAGGTAAACCTATCTATTTCCTTTATAGGGGTCAGTGGCCTAAGTTCCTGAAGAGAGAAGGGAGAAGAACTTTCCTGAGAAAAGAAGTTTCATTTTCCCTTGTAAAAACCCTGTAAAAAAGGAAGTTCGCAGGTTGCTATATAGGCAGGGTGCGAGAATGCCTGATTCTCGTAGGTTGCACCATAGCTAGGGTGTGAGATGTTCGTAGGTTTCTCTATAGGAAGGGTGCGAGAATGCCTACATGTGGTAAAAACAAGCATTTTCTCGAATCTTCTAGAAGGAGAAAATTTTATGGTGAGGTGGCATCCGAACGGTTTAGATCTTACTCACTTTCATGATTTAGTGGGATCATCCTAACCTCCTCACCTTATCCTCTTCAACTTATAAAAGGAGAGGATTTCTCATGGAGAAAGTTATCTTTGGTTAGCTTAGCCTTGTTTAGTTGAGATTTGGTTAGCTTTGGAGCTTTTGAGCTTTGGTTGGCTTGGAATTATTAGCTTGGTTGGAGTGGCTTTGAGATTTGCCTTGGTCAAGATAGAATGTGAATATTATCAGATCTATGCTCTCAGATTTCTTGGAGTGAAAGTGTGTGGGGAATGAAGGAAAGTTGGAAGGGACCTTACGACATCAAGGCTATGGTTGTAATCTCTCTTTCACATTTAATATGATACAATAATATGATTCTTTCCTATAAAACTTCTTGTGTTTTATTGTATGATTCCTTGATCACATACATAGGTTTATATTGAGTTTATGCTATTGCTAGCACTTTGGTTGGTTGCATTATTTTACAGATTCATCATTATATGAGTGTTGGAACAGAGCTAGGATGGCGATGGCGAGAGGAAGTGACATTTAAACGGTATGTCACCTATCCCTCTTTAGTTACTAAATTCAATATTTAAAACTTAAGGAAAGTGTCATGTTCTGGTGTGTTTTGTTCTAGATCTAGGTGGATCTAGGGATATCAGTTAGTGTTTGCACCTACTGATTAGTCTAATAAAAATTGTCAATAAGGGTGGAGGGTTAGTTGGTTACTAGAGTGAATGTAATAGGAGGATCATGGGTTGAGGGATTAGTAAGTTACATAGTTAATGGATTAGTGGGTATGTTTCTATGAAGTTAGTGGGTCAAGGGGTTATGAGATGGGTTTAGTGGGATTAAATAGTTAGGCGGTTCATGGGTTCGTGCATCAACCATGGTCAATATAGTTAACAATGGTAAAATATGACTAGTGGGTTACTAGGGTCATGGGATTGGGGATCAAGGGTTGGTGGGGTTAGTGGATTAATCATTAAATAGTTAGTGGGTTATTGGTTTAGGGCTAGTACAATTAGTGGGGTTAAGGGTCATGGTGTATTAAAGGGGTGTATTAAATCATGGTGTATTAAAGGTGTGTATTAAACCTAAAATGGACATATATGTAACAATAACAAAAGGATGAAGTACTTATGCATGAACAACAATCATATGTGGAGCCAAAAATGATGAGTAAGTAGTCAATGCTTGAAGTGCTTCAGGGTTCAATTGTCATGTCTTGAGTCAAAGGGGTTGGGATTATAGTGTGTAAGGGGATAAAGGGGTGACTATGTATACTTACATAGTGTGTCTAAGACCATAATGGCTAGCAATATCAAAGTGTGTGTATAGGGGTTAGTGAGTTTGGGGTCATTTCAATTATGGAGCAAGGTATGTTTGGGTTCATAGAAGTTAGTGGTTAGAATGTTTTAGGGTGTGATTTTCATGTCATGAGTTATAGGGGTAAATCATTATAGTGTGTAAATGGTTAGAATCTATTTGGGACCATCATGAAAATTTTAGTGTCAATATTGTCAATAAGGGTGGAGGGTTAGTTGGTTACTAGAGTGAATGTAATAGGAGGGTCATGGGTTAAGGGATTAGTAAGATACATAGTTAATGGATTAGTGGGTATGTTTCTATGAAGTTAGTGGGTCAAGGGGTTATGAGATGGGTTCAGTGGGATTAAATAGTTAGGAGGCTCATGGGGTCATGCATCAACCATGGTCAATATAGTTAACGATGGTCAAATATGACTAGTGGGTTACTAGGGTTATGGAATTGGGTCAATATATTAAATCATGATTTTTTTCAGACTCAAATGGGTTAATTCCAACCATAGTGTATTAGAGGATTAGTGTGTTCAGGGTCGTAATTTGTTAGGCATGATTGCATCGGGGATCATATTGTATTAAGGGGTTGTTGTGTTCATGGTCACAATGTTATGGGGATAGTGCATTCATGGTCACAAAGTGTGAGGAGGTGATAGCATCGAGGGTCATATGGGTTAGGGGAATCTTGTTCTTCTTTGTCTTCTTCTTCTTCTTCTTCTTATTATTATTATTATTACTATCATCCAAGGAAAACCTCACAAGATCATCCCTATCGATTGAAATATATGAATGGATCTTAGCTCAAACATCAACCACAATAGTAGTTGATAACCTAAAGGGACTCAATGAGACTCGAACCTTGGCTAGATTAGGACAGGAGACCTTACAATGAACTCCTCCTTGAAGAAATTTGTTCAAAGTGATTGAGATAATCCAATAGACTTATTAGGGTATTGTTATTACTAGTAATACTAAATATCTATTGTGTATTATTTACTATTATCATTATTTATTACTATCATTGTTTCTTTTTTTCAAATGGGAAGCAATTTTTTACGGACAATAAACTTAGAAATAAACATGTTGCACCCTCCTACATTTAATCAAAGAATGGGTTTGTTAGTACTTTGTTAGAGTCATTATAATACTATGCCAGAAGGATACATCAACAACACTCTACCAAGGGCGTGTAACTCTTTGCCTTTCAAAGCCTTCTCCAAAATATATTGTATAATATATATTAATTTAATATAATATAATGAAAAAAAAAAAAAAAATGTTATAACAATCATAAAACGAAGAAAAAAATCCATAAGCCCGTGAGTGTGAATTTATTCTATTCGGCCACTATTTGAAACAAAAACAAAACCCTATCCCATGCATGTGTGCAGATCATATTGGGGTCAGATTCCTAATACAAGAAGAAGATATTGTAAGCCCACAAATGAGGCGGCCCACCTGAAACAAAACCCTGGTCACCTACAGATGCTGGAGCCAGCTACCTGAGATGAGGGGAAAGTGTGAGACCACTATCGAGGAGGCCGATATAAAACAAAACCCTAGCCATGTGAAAATATTGGAGTCAGTTTCCTGAGATAAGGAGGGGGTAGTGTAAGCCCACTAGCATTGAAGCCGACCACCTAAGACAAGGAGTGGACAGTGTGAGCCCACTAGCATTCGAGTCGGTCGCCTGAGACAAGGAGGAGACACTATGAGGGGACAGTGTGATCCCACTGGAGATAAATATATCCATGATTGACTACTAGAGATAAATACAGAGGAGATACACTCAAGGGACAAGCTTTTCCATGAAAATAGTAAGCACCTATGCAATTTAATTTTTGTAGGATTATTTTTTATGTCAGATGGAGAATTGGCCAAACATTGGAAGGGTGACATTGTTTACAATGCAAACTCAATTTAGAGTCCACAATCTAGAATAATCCCAAAATATACGTGCTTTGGGAAACTCAACAATGATCAAATAGGACTAAATCAACTTTGGGGTGTGTCTTGATCAATGGAGCATGTGAGAGTTTTGGCCCTGTTTCTACACCCTTTGAATAGCTCTAGAAGGGAAAATTGTGCATGTCAACCCCTATGCACAACTTTTGAAGGAAAGGGTACACCCTATAATCAAATCAAACAAAATTCTCAAGAGTTCCAAAGTTTTGGAATAAATTGGGATACTATTTCAATTAGATTTTGTAATTTTGATCTTAGGTTTATGTATAACCTTGATCCGCATGTAGTTCGACTATGCCCAAGGATTTTGGAGGTGTTTTAATTGACCCACGACCTTACAAAAACCTATAATTCACTGAATAGATGCAAACCATGAAGATCCATTTCTGTAGGGTTCTTTTCTCTGTGTAGGGTTCTACTCCACAGAGCCTTATTAAACCCCTAAAATGAATTATTTTAAGGAACGCTAACTTAACATTTTAAATACTTCATAACCAACACATAACCAATAACCAAAATATATAAAATTTATATTAAATTTATTGAACTGAACATAACAAGCTTACGAACAACCTTATAACACTTCATATTCCTTAAATATATATAAAACAAATATGTAAATTAAAATACCTTGGTCTGATGTTAAACTCCCGCTAGTCTTATTGTCCTTCCTACTGCTACCTTTCCTAGCTTGATGCCACTGACCAACTCTGCCCAAACCGACTAACCTCCTATCCAGCTAGGAGCAGCCTATTCGGATCCCTAGCTCCAGGAAACCGAAAGGAATCCTGGCCCCATGCCCAAAACCCCTAGCAACCCGGTGCCCCCTGCAGTGATACTCAAAGACTGCAGAACTCCCCCACAGAACCAGAAAATCCAAGAAAAGAAACTAGAACCCTCCTCCCCCTCCAAAATGCTTCCCCTCCCCCAAAAAAATGCCCCCTTCCCGTAAGGATCCTCCCTTCATATCCCTCCTTCACCAACCCTTTCCTCCTCATTAATTTCCTTATCCCTACATTCATTATCTTATCCTCTTATTTAATGTTTTGTCCTTTATTTAATGTTTCTTATCCTTTTATTTAATGTTTGTTATCCCCTCCGTATACATAAGTTTTTAATAAATTAAATTATTAACCCCTTTAATTCTTTACTCACATAATTAAAGAGTCAATTAATAATTGACTAATCATTGATAGTTATGAACAAGTAATTAATAAAAATTAATTAGTTAATATTATTTAAGAAATAATTATTGTTTAGCTAACATTTTAGGACAATCAGATTATCAAATTAATTATAATTAATAATCCTATACATTTATTTAAGCAGGGTCGATACATACACCCACCCTTCAGGAAACTTCGTCTTGAAGTTAAGGTATCTCATGGTACAAAGCAAAAGAAACATGGTTCACACATTCATAACAATTAACTGACAATATCAGTAAGTAAGTCAAGAAAACTCATACATACTAGTGTACATGTACAAGAAATGCATGTGTAGCTAGTACATACAAGTCTTGTGCATGTACTAATAATCAATAACTATCACCCTTTA
>JZKD02S1672659.1:970141-989742 GCA_000966675.3 Picea glauca
ACTCATACATACTAGTGTACATGTACAAGAAATGCATGTGTAGCTAGTACATACAAGTCTTGTGCATGTACTAATAATCAATAACTATCACCCTTTAGTAATTTATGTATGCATCTGATCCAATCAAAAAGACTAGTCTTTTATAAAAGACAACAACCAATCAATTGTTTGAGAAATCCTTCAATTACAGTTATCCGTTTCAATAATTTTATTTAGACAACTGTGGTTTAGTTACAAAATTATGAATGTTCATATATACACATTTTCCTTTTTTTTTTTTTAGAAGGGAAAACATTAAATTCCACCATAAGACAAATCTCCATACTTTCTCAACTATTTCTACTCATCCTTCCTCCCTAACTTACTTCCATCTCCATTCCTATCCTTCCTCTGCTAGATTATCTTGGAGCGTCAACTATATTGACCTACCTCCAAATAGAACCCGTAAGCGGAAGTGTCACTATCTCGACCAAGCTTCCCTAACAGGCAACTGGCAGTCATCATCACACGTCTTGGGGAGCGTGAACTAACACCGTTCTCCCATGACTTCAGGTTTCGGAGGATACACGATGGGAAATGCCTCCACCCCTCCTAATCATAACTAGGGTCCACACTCTACAATGGAATATACAGTGGCACCGTGTTGTTGGGGGTTTTGTCATCGTTTATTCGGTTTTGGGCAGTCTCATCACCTGAAATCCTGCGCTGGTCCACATATCATAGCAATGCATCCAAACCAATCTAATTTCACATACAATATTCATATCATAATGTTTCTCGGCTAGTGGTCATGATATCCACTTTCATCATCATTACATTGGCTATTTCATAGCCCATAACCTGTAGATTAGTCTGTAACACAAACTCATACATTTCTATGAATTATCATCATGTAATTCCATACTATCATCATTTCTATTTGTTATCCTTGTACCAACAACTTAACATAAGAGTTTTCCAGTTAGAAATAGATCTCATAATATCCCATAATTCAATTTTGACACCCATTCATAAGATTATCATTTAGCAAAATAGATTGCATCATATCCAACATCATTCTAATAGCATTTAAACAATCATAAAAAATTTCATTCTCACAATATGTCGCATCATATACATCATCATCAATAACATTTAAACATTTATAAAATTTACATTCACATAGTAAATTGCATTATATACATCATCATCAATAACATTTAAACATTCATAAATGTTCATACATCTTAAAGTTTCACTGTGAATAGAAAATAAAGTATATAGGCCTCAGGTAATCCTGTCTGTCTAAGTCAAAAGGTGGTGGTACATACACCCAACCTTCGAGAAACATATTCTCGAGGTGGTCAAAAAAGTGAGGGATAGTCTCGTCGTAGTGTCTCGACATCTTCCCAAGTAGCAGATCTCGGACTATACTTGTCCAACTAGACCTTAACTTGGTCTACCAGACGGTTCCTGAGCTGTTGGACTCTATGGTCCAATATGCGTAATGGTTCTACCATGAGAGTTCCCATGTCTGATACCTCCAATTCCTTCCAATTTAGTTTATGTGATTCATCAACAACATAATGACGTAAAACAGATACATGAAAAACATTATGAGTTTTATGCAAGTGAGGTGGCAGTATGAGACGATAGGCAATGGGTCCAATTTTCTCTTGGATTCTGAACGGTCCTATAAACCGAGGTGACAACTTTGTCCCCTTCCCGAACCATATGGTACTCTTATTAGGCCTGATAAAAATGAAAACTTGGTCTCCCACTTCATAACTTCGGTCGGTCTTGTGTGCATCCGCATAACTTTTCTGCCTATCCTGTGCTTCCTTTATTATCTTCCTATTCTGAATCACCTGTTCCTCCATCTCTTGAATCAATTCTGGACCAACTATTACTCGGTCTTCTAGTCTATCCCAACTCAATGAAGTTTTTCATGGCCTTCCATACAAAGCTTCATAGGGTGGCATTCCGATGGAGCTATGAAAACTGTTATTGTAGGCAAACTCTACCAAAGGTAGGTACTTCTCCCACTAGTTTTGATTATCCATGAAATACATCCTAAGCATGTCTTCCATGAATTGATTTACTCTCTCAGTTTTCCCATCTATTTCAAGATGATAAGCTGTGCTTAATTTCAACTGAGTGCCCAACGCTGACTGCAAACTTGTCCAAAACCTAGAAGTGAATCTGGAATCCCTATCTGAAATGATCTTCTTAGGTATCCTGTGCAAATGGACAACCTCGCTTACAAACACACGTGCCACATCTGTGACATCGTAAGTGTCTCTAACCAGAATAAAATGAGCACTCTTGGTTAACTTATGAAATATTACAAGAATGGCATTGTGTCTATGAGATGTGAGCGACAACCCCACCACAAAATCCATAGAAATGACTTCCCACTTGGACATAGGGACATCATGTGGTTGTAGGAAGCCTACCGGGTGATGGTGGTCAGATTTCACTTGTTGACACTCTAGGCACTTGGTGATGAAATGGACTACATCGCGCTTCATGACTACCTAGAAGAAGAGCTTCCTCATGTCTGCGTACATCTTCTTCACACCCGAATGCACACAATAAAGTTCTCTATGGGCTTCCTTCAGTATGATGCTTCGAATATCCCCATTCTCAGGGATGTACATCCTTCCTCGATATCTTAACAGTCCATTTGCTTCCAGACTATATCCTTCATACTTTGGATCTAACTGCCTCCCACTCTGGAGGTTTGAGGTAACCTTTAAATACCAACTGTCTCCTTGGATTTGTGTCAACACATGTTCCCTCAGATTGACCTTTAACGGTACCAAGGAGAAGATACATGGTCTCCTACTCAAGGCATCTGCGACCACATTTTCCTTTCCCTTGATGTATGAAATACCAAAATCGTACTCACTCATAAACTCACTCCATCGCCTTTGCCTAGCATTCAGATCCCTTTGAGTGAAGAGATGTTTTAAACTTTGATGGTTCGTTTTGAGCTCAAAGTTTCACCCCACAAGATAGTGCCTCCAAAGTTTCAGAGCTAAAATTACAACTGCCAACTCTAAATCATGAGTCATGTATATCTCTTCGTGTTTCTTCAACTTCCTAGATGCATAAACTATCAATCCTCCATCCTGCATTAGCACGACCACCAACCCTTTCTTTGAGGCATCCATGCAGACTATGAATTCCTTTTCCATATCCGTCACTCATAGAATTGGCGCACTAGTTAGTAACCTCTTAAGCTGAATGAATGAACTATCACACTCTTCTGTCCATTCATACCTAACCCCCTTGCGCTGCAAGGTGGTGATGGGTTTCACTATTTTGGAGAATCCCTCTACAAATCTCCAATAATAACCTGCTAGCCCCATGAAGCTTCTCACCTCATGGGAATTTTTCGGCACTGGCCACTCCATAATGGCCTTTACCTTTTCTGGCTCCACAGAGATTCCTTTGCTGGAAATGATATAACCTAAATAGTGAATCTCTTTCTGGAAGAAGGAACACTTTGACAACTTCCCATACAATTTTTTCTCTCTAAGGCAGGACAACACTACTCATAAGTGTTCCTCATGTTCTCTTTCATTCTTGGAATAGATGAGGATGTCATCTATAAAGACTTGTACAAATTGATCTAAGTACTTCCGGAATACGCCATTCATGAGGCTCATGAATACTGCTGGCGCATTAGTCAATCCGAAAGGTACTACGATGAACTTGTAATGTCCAAACCGAGTTCAAAAGGCAGTTTTTGGGATATCGCCTTTTTTAATCCTTAACCGATGATACCCTGATCGCAAATCGATCTTTGAGAATACCACTGCTCCTTTCATCTGATCAAAGAGGTCATCTATTCATGGCATCGGGTACCTATTTTTTACTATAGCATAGTTCAAGTCCCTGTAGTCTATACACAGTCGTAAGGATCCATCCTTCTTCTTAAAAAAAATTACTGGTGCACCCCAAGGTGAAACACTGGGCCTTATTATCCCTAAGTCCAGTAACTCTTTCAACTGCATTTGCAATTCACAAATTTCTGGCGATGTCATCCGATACAGAGTCTTGGAAATTGTTTTTGCACCAGGTTTTAGCTCAATCATAAAATCAATCTCCCTCTCGGGAGGTAACCCTGGTAACTCGTTCGGAAAAACATCCTTAAATTCTGACAATACTGGGTACTGATCCAATGAGGGTCCCTTCCTTTCATTCACTACTTCCACTACATATAATCGACACCCTTATCTCAAGCATCGCTTAACCTTCATAGTTGATATAAAGCGTAATGACACTTTTCGTCGTACACCCTGGATCTCTACTAGCCTTCCCTCATCGTCTACACAGAGCACCCTCTTTGCGAAACAATCTACCAAGGCTCGGTGAGCTACTAACCAATCCATTCCAATGATTAGGTAATATGCCCTGAGAGCAGTGATGTATACCTTCAACCTGGTAGTACACACTCCCAGGTCTACTATACAATTATCAACACTAGGTCCTATTGCTTGTTTTTCCCCCGAAGCCATCTCGACCTTTTTAAATTCATCATGCTCGTAGGCTACCAACCCACTCTTTTCTAATGCAGATGGTGAAATGAAACTATCTGTCGCACCAGAATCAAATAAAATCTTAACATTGATCTGGTTTAGCGTACCTGATGACTCCACCATCGTGGATTGATGTTCGGCCTGGCGATTATTAACCGCTATGTAAATATGGTGGTTGCTACTTCCTTTCCCCATCGGTGCCTTTCCTTATCTATGCATGAAACCTGATTGTAACTCTAGGCAGTCGCGCTGGTAATGGGGTCCTCCACACCCCCAACAGGTAACACGAGATTGAACCTGTGCACTGTTATGTGACTGTCTCTAAAATGAGTTCCTTCCCCTGGAACCCCTGCCCCTACTAGCTGTTCCTTGAGATGGCCATGGACCTGTCTACGTCATTGGTGATGAACGAGATGCTGTACTCACTGTCATTGAAATCCCTATAGCTATTGTCCTTAGCAAGACTCTGTTACCATATGGCGGTGGCCTTGAGCCCCCTCCCTTGGGAAATGTCCTCGGGGCCTTCCCTACGAATCCAGAACGATGCGGAAATGTCGGTCTTGTACCCTCAATTAAGTTCATGTGTTCCTCCACATAACGTGCATTTTCCACAGCTTCTGCTACTGAAGACAGTTTCCACATCCGCACCATAGCTCTTATGTTAGGGTTCAATCCATAGACGAAGCACTCTACATGTCATTGGTCATTATCCATAAACGAAACATATTTGACCAATTCCATAAATTTGATCTCATATTATTCTACAGTTTTGTTTCCCTGTACTAAGGCATGAAATGCCCCTACCTGTTGTTCCTTGTAGTATGCTGGCAGATATTTCCTCCAGAACCTCTCCTCGAAAAGTTCCCAAGATATTTTGTTTGGGGTAAGGTGAAATTGTCTTTCCAGGTTTCCCCACCAGTTCAAGGTGTTGTCTCTTAACTGAAAAATTGTGATCTTTGCCTTTGAGTTGGACGCATAGTCCCTTAAGGCAAAACACATTGTCATGCCTTCCAACCATGCTTCCGCGCGTTCACTGGTGTGACCCTCGGCAAACTCTGAAAGTTTGATCTTCTGCAATTATCACGTGATGTCCTTGGGTGGAGGTCCTCCCCCTGAATCCCTTGACGCTTCTGGATTACCCGTTCCAGATGGTGGTGGTTCCACCTCGTTCCCTGCTGGTTGTCACCCCCTTAAAGTTTCATTTATTGCCTCCAATGAGTGCAGTATGAGAGCTAGTTCGGGCGATGGTGGTGCTGGCAGTGTTGGCGGTGCTTGCAAAGATGCTCCCATGCCTTGATTCCCTCGAGTCCTAACCACCCTGTATGCTTTAACCTGCATCAACCAAAGTTGTCAGGGCGAGTTCAAGGACGTTTCAAATTGGTGCTACTCAAACTAGAAACATGGTTAGGCGTAAGTTTTCTTTACTTGTCTGTAAACAGACATTACTCTCTTTAGGCGATTGGCTAGGTTAGGATTACGATTAAGCATCTAAGCTTGATTTCTTTGCCTAAGAAACTATTGGTTCCCTTTCCCTGTAGCTACGCTAGCCTTGCGCCATACTCGCTAATTCCTCTTGCTTACTCTCCTAGTGCCTATGCCACCTCCTTCCTGCTTGTCCTAGTATAAGTCCTTTTAAATTTTCACTTACACTTAAATATACTTCGATGCTTGACTCGTGAGCTTTCCTTGGCGCATTGTACATAATCATTGAATTGCGTGTCTCAGTGGCTGCAGGTGCGAGTCTTTAAGGATTCTAGAGTGGATTTCATCATTGGAACTTAGTGCTTGTCTTTGACTGGTGGAATTGAATGAAAGGGCTCGGCGACTGGCTCGATGAATTGTGTGTAAGGTCTCGTGAGCCTGACAATTGGACAATTAGAGTTTATACTTCGAGATACAAAGATCAACAGTGCTAAATAAGCCTTTACCTTGATTTCTGGTGCATTCACTAGTTATGTTTCAACTCGGTTAGCTGGCTCCGGATCAATAGCTCAGGTAATAAGCCAGTTAGTCTTAATCTTCATACTGTATCTTCCTAATAATGATACCACTCTAATCATACAGTGTTACCATTAATCTATTTAAGTATAAGAATTTATTTGTAAAGACTTATGAGAGCGCGTTGGTGTTAATGCTCTTCTTAAGGCGCTTCGCTTGGTGGGTGGTCTTGGGTTCAAAACCCATTGACCCTCTAACATTTTAATTAACTTTTAATGTAGTTTAACTTTATTTTACCTTAAATTAAACTAATTAACTTTACTTAAACTTCCTAATTAAACTTTTTTAAACTTTATAATTAAGCTTTATTAAACTTAATGATTACACTTTAATTGAATCTTTAATTTGAGTTTTGAAATAATTACAATTAAAATAAATTGTTAAAATTTATAATTAAAATTACTTGTTAAATATATATATATTTTAAATAATTACAATTAAATTAAATTTAAACGGATAATAATAAAAAACAACAACAACAACAACAACAACAAACAAACAAAATAAGATTAAATAAATTAAATTTAAAAAAAATATAGGGCATCGTGGGTCCTCGCATGAGGCCCACGTGCCCCTCGGGCTCTTATCCCCCCCCAAAAAAACCCTACACCGAGTTCCCCATCCCCAAGCCCGCATTCTTCTGCTCTTCGAACATGGTCGGCCTCTCTCACTCTGCAGCTCCTCCCTTGATAGTTTTGGCGCTAACAGGTTGGTCTTGGCTTACCTGTGATGTTTCCTCTTGTGTTGGGTGCAGGTGCGCTTGGTGTGTTGCTGCTATTTGATCTTGTGTTGTTGTTTTTTTCTTTGATTGACCTGTGTTTTTGTTGCAAGTCTCATGGGGCTGGAGCTAAGCCTTCGAGCTAGTTTTTTTTTCTTTTTCTTGCTGCTTGCGGGCTTGGTGCCTGCGCTGGGATGTTTGAGAATTGTTGGTTATTGGATATTAGGCTTTTGTGACCCCAACTAGGTCGACTGGAATTTTAAGCTATAGTGTGCGAGCTAGGGTTTTTCTGACTGAAGTCTATTTAGGGTTTATATAGTGTAGCTGTAGGAGGAGGTGTAAGGTGTATTTACAGTTATTGTTATACACAATATATCCTTAGAAGAGAAGGTCCATTTCTGAGTGAGTATTTTTGTTCTCAGAAAATGAGCATTTTTTGAGGTTCTTTTGACTCGTTATTTTCTTTTGGACCTTTGCTTTTTACCTTTTTATATAAATTTGTCTGTTATTTTAGCCACTCTTATTTGTATATGTTTCTTAGCCGTTTACAAATCACAGTGTGCTGAATAAGGTCTTGGTATTTATGTCTAGATTACCGAGATAAGGTCATGAAAATATGTACACCTCCCGAGTATTTGCATGTATACTAGGGTTTCGATTTAGCCTTTTTCTGTGATTTGGGATTTTGCTTGGTTGATAGCAGATTTAGTTTTACACTGTGGCATCATATGCTAACCCTTAAGTACTAGTTTTTGGTTCTAGTATGTATGTTTATTTATTGCCTTCAATTTGTTTTACCAAGTCTTCCAGAGAACTAAGAATAGGATGATAATCCCTGTCCATGGGTTACTTTTTGCTAGGCGAATTGGGTGTTGGGTTTTTTTTTAATTAGCGTAGTCTTGATAAATTTAGAAGACAGGAGGGAAATTTTCACTTATTTGGGCCAATTAATTAATGAGAACTGAGAGGGGGGCATTAGACATAGGCAACTAGTCTGTATGTTGTCCGTCGGAATTAGCAGTAGCTAGAACAAATAGACCAATTCTGGTTCTATTTTAGGAGAAACAAAGTAAAATCCAACCACAAATAAAGAGCAAATGGATTTGGAGAATTTGGTTCTTTGTCGAAGGGTTGCTAAATTGAAGGCATCATTTTATCAGTTGTCCAATTTCACAGAAGAGTGATAAGGGGAAACGTGTTCTAAATCTAGGCTGGTGATACTCACAAACAAGGTGTTGAGAGTTGACTTCCTTGGGGCAATCTTTTTTTCTACAAAGTTAATGTCTGTTTATCACAGGGCATCACTAGGTGCAATTACAAATAGCTGATAGTAGTGGTAGACAAACATATCTAATAATAGACGCTCTGGCATGAGAATCCCAACAGTAGCTAGCCTGGATTATAACTGTTGCCCTCCAAACACGAGGTCCAAACGTTAGTTGGCTGGACTACTGTCTATCCCAAGAGTGTCACTATCACTAGTGAGGATGGAACTTGAGACCTGTGGCCAATAAATCCTCCACTTTCCTGCTAAACCAGAAGTTCATGTCAAAAAAAATCTAGTAATCTTACATGTTTTATATGATGATGCACCTCACAGCATTGGATTTGCATCTACTTCCCCTCAGGAGTGCTAACTTACCGCATTTTTTTTTTTTTTCCTTTAGAAGAATGTTGGGAACCAACAGAGTGTTCTCCACTTTATGAAGCATTTTGTTCGAATGAATGAAGCTCAAACAAATAAATTGAATCTTCATTCATCGACTGTACAGGATGGTCTGGCATGTGTAGGGTTTTTTTAGGGAAGGGTAGTCGCCCCCCCCCCAAAAAAAAAAACTCGGCTTATAAAAGGAAGGACGGCACACTAGTCTTTTAGCCAGCATAGTTAGTGAGTGGAAGTTAGTGTGTGTTGTATCTTTCAGCTGTGTGTATGGTTTGAGTGTGATGCCAAGCTCTTGGAATACTTTATCTTCTGAGTAAAACAAATTCCATCCGATTGTTGTTGGAGCATGTCCTTGATATCCTTGAATATTTCAGATCACTGTGTGATGTAGAACATGCCCTATTTAGTTACTGTGCCTTGCTGTCCTAATTTCCAGATTGCAGATTGTATGTAGAGTAGACACTATCTATCTGCTATTTTGAATTAGTTCACAGAATGCAGTGTTTTCACTCCTGAATATTTAATTATAGAATTTCAGTATATGCTAATCTTAAGTTTAGATAGGCACAATCTAAAGTTCCAAGTTTTAGGACCTGCCAGATTCATTCTTTGAGTGCAGATATGAACTATGATGTAAAAATATTAACAATTGCTACCAAGGACAGTATTTCAAAGACAATACATGTGAATGCATTGCTAATGTGAAAGTATCTATACATCCAAGAAGCATGTGTAGGGTTTTATTAGGGAAGGGTAGGTGGGTAGGTAGGCCCTTAAGGCTCCATATTGTGAACACTAGCTCTGATACCATGTGTAGGGTTCTCTGCTCTGTGTAGGTTTCTGCTCCACAGAGCCTTATAAAACCCCTAAAATGAATTATTTTAGGGAATGCTAACCTAACATTTTAAATACTTCATAACCATCACATAACCAATAACCAACATATATAAAATTTATATAAAATTTATTGAACTAAACATAAAAAGCTTACGAACAACCTTATAACATTTCATATTCCTTAAATATATATAAAACAAATACGTAAATTAAAATACCTTGGTCTAATGCTAAACTCCCGCTAGTCTTGTTGTCCTTCCTGCTGCTGCCTTGCCCAGCTTGATGCCACTGACCAACTCTGTCCAAACTGACTAACCTTCTAGCCAGCTAGGAGCATCCTGTCTGGCTCCCTAGCTCCAGGAAACCGAAAGGAATCCTGGCCCCCGTGCCCAAAACCCCTAGCAACCCGGTGCCCCCTGCAGTGATACTCAAAGACTGCAGAACTCCCCCACAGAACTAGAAAATCCAAGCAAAGAAACTAGAACCACTAGATCTGATACCATGTGTAGGGTTCTTCTCCACAGAGCCTTATAAAACCCCTAAAATGAATTATTTTAAGGAATGCTAACCTAACATTTCAAATACTTCATAACCAACACATAACCAATAACCATCATATATAAAATTTATATAAAATTTATTGAACTGAACATAACAAGATTACGAACAACCTTATAACACTTCATATTCCTTAAATATATATAAAACAAATACGTAAATTAAAATACCTTGGTCTGATGCTAAACTCTCACTAGTCTTGTTGTCCTTCCTGTTGTTGCCTTGCCTAGCTTGATTCCACTGACCAACTCTTCCCAAACCGACTAACCTCCTAGCCAACTAGGAGTAGCCTGTCCGGCTCCCTAGCTCCAGGAAACCAAAATGAATCTTGGCCCCCATGCCCAAAACCCCTAGCAACCCGCTGCCCCCTGCAATGATACTTAAAGACTATGGAACTCCCCCACAGAACCAGAAAATACAAGCAAAGAAACAAGAACCCTCTTCCCCCTCCAAAATGATTCCCCTCCCCCAAAAAAATGCCCCCTTCCCGTAAGGCTCCTCCCGTCATATCCCTCCTTCACCGACCCTTTCCTCCTCATTAATTTCCTTATCCCTACATTCATTATCTTATCCTCTTATTTATTGTCTTGTCCTTTTATTTAATGTTTCTTATCCTTTTATTTAATGTTTTTTATCCCCTCCGTATACATAAGTTTTTAATAAATTAAATTATTAACCCCTTTAATTCTTTACTCACATAATTAAAGAGTCAATTAATAATTAATTAATCATTGACAATTATGAACAAGTAATTAATAATAATTAATTAGTTAAGATTATTTAAGAAATAATTATTGTTTAGCTAACATTTTAGGACAATCAGATTATCAAATTAATTATAATTAATAATCCTATACATTTATTTAAGCAGGGTCATTACACTTTCAATGAGGGCTACTAGGAAAAGAACTTTTCCCCTTGCTTATCGAGCACCTTAAAAGAGTATAACTTTAGTGACAATGTGAAACTTTGATGGTTCAAGACAATAATTTCTTTTGAACAACAACATTTGGTTTTGTGGTGTGGAGTTGTTTGTCCACCTTAGGGATTGTTGGCCCTAATTGGCAGACTCGGGTCCACTTAAGTGTTCAACAAAGGTTGATGTAGTTTAGTGTTGATATTTTCAATGCTAGTTAAGGGAACGTCTCACCGGAAGCACATGCCAAGATTAAAGATATGGAGATATGTTACAGGATAAGGGTCTCAACATTCTATCTCAATATCCATATATATTCCTAGTCTATGTTGTTGATCTACAACTCTTATACACACTTAACACATTTACGTACATTCTGTTCAACATATTCATCATAACAAATAAATAAATAATTACCTACATACCAATAATCCATGTAGAACATAAGAGTCACAATGTAAACAATAGGGGGTCTTTTATTACTCCATTCCAATATAAGAATCTAATACATCACATTGTACACAACTAGACTATGCACTTACCAAATCCAAGGCAAAAACTTAGAACTATGTAATGGTCTCCATTTCCTTATGCCACTTAACAAAATAGAGGCCCCTATGATGGAGACCTAGACTTGCACACTGCTAGGAGTAAGATCCTACATATTCGAATGACAAAAATAGAGGCCCCTATGATGGAGACCTAGGCTTGTACACTGCTAGGAGTAAGATCCTATTTTTTCAAGGATAAAAAAAGTCTTCATTTTGGGGGGGACACCATCACCTTTACCTTTCATGACTGCACCATCACTTATCTTGTCCAATCCAAAGCCTTCATCCAAACCATGACACAATATTACTTCATTTCCATGGTTCATGTCCATCCCATCATCCCCTTGAATATACAAGCATGAGAAGGATTAGAGTTTCCTTGTTGTTGCTCCACAAGAACCAACAAGAGGAAGAAAACACAAACAAAGCAGCTAATATGCATGGACAAGCAAAATAAAATATTGTAAAAGAGGAATATGCTACCCCACAAAACCTATATCACAAGAAGCTACTATAGAAGCCATTCCTACATAATAATATGTTTTCATACAATAGGGAAGCAAAACACATTCAAAGATATGAGTTCCCCAATTCATTTCCATGGTTCACTGATGCATATATCGGTTTATATATTCAAATCTACTACAAAGCATGATGATATATGATTTGGTTTTGTTCTTTTTAACATGCCTTGGAGAGATCTTATGGTGTTATCTACTTTACCTTCCTTAATACACTATTCAAAACTGTGGATGAGAATCTCTAAGATTTATGGTTCATTTTGCAAGAGGTGTACAAGTGTCATAGCATAAATATACCATGCACCCAACAAGGTTTCCTTTTAAGTCTCAATTGTCATTCAAACAAAAAGGCACTTTATAGTTCATTCCAATCAAATTCTGTAGGACAATATTAATATGTGGAGATTGTTTTGTCATCGTGGAGATTGTTTTGTCATCATTAGGGCCTGGTTACAAGAAAGGATGTTAAAGAGAGATTCCATTTCTTCCAAGGCTAGATGATCTCAAGGATTCACTTTCAAAGTCATCCCATGATATTTTTCCCATACCACCCTGAGCTAATAAAACCAGACCGCTTGTCATATTCTCTAAAGGTTGCAAGCTATATCTGGGATGCAACTTTGTAGCATAAAGTGACCTTGGGACCTAATAGATCATTACAAATTTTCATTAAATTCTTCATACTCGGTTTTCCCTAGTTTCATTCTAGATACTCCAGCAAAATTTGATTATGGTATGACAATATGGGGTTAGCCTACTAGTCTTAAAAGGTCCTCACTGCCTTGTCTCTACTAACCCATCATTTAAAAATTGTAAAGTGTGGTTGTCTGGAAATTATGATCTTATTTGCAAATGGTATAAATATTGAAAAAAGCTCTAGAATTCACCAAAACGTTGTAACTTGTTACAAACCCCATTAGTCTCATACCCATTCCAATTTTGAGGATTTAACTTACCAATTTGAAGATCGGGCTATCCCAAGTCTAATTCAAACAAAGGTCTATCCCTACAACATATTATTTCCATATTAGCTACAACATTCTACCCTTCACTTCATTAAAAGCACCACTTCCATTTTTTGGCATATCTTGGCCACTATAGAGCAGACCATTTTGCTTCTACAACACTATACTTTTGCCTTTTCTCCACAACATGATTTCATAACTTGGGAGCATTCACCTTTTGTATGCATCGCCCCTATCTTGATTAATCCATATACTCACAATATTTCTACTGATTGGCCCTAAGGAAATTACACTTGGTTACATCCAACAAAATCAGATACTGTGGAGATTGCTTCCCTTTCATTGCATAGCTACTCCTTGAAAAATTCATTTCAGAGGGTTTATCCAAGGCAAAAATGGGGCAAATACATCATCTCTGAATTTTTTCTTTTGGTTATGGTAGCAATCAATTATTGAATTGAATTGATGCATAAAAAGAGGAATATAAGTTTCTTAGCAGGGTTTGACAAAATCTGAAAGGTATTCAAAATAGGGACATGGTTCACAATTGTATGGAAAATATACCAATAACATGGCATATTGATAGCACGGTTGTAAGAAATGTTGCTACAGGGCATAAAAACAAGTTGTGGAATTATTAATTCCTTGGTATTTGTGCAAAATACCAATGTTGTATATCTTGTCTCGGGGAAAGTATCGACGAGGGTCTGGAATGTAACTTCTTGGTGACATTGGCGGAAAATATCATAATATCTTGGAAAATGTCGCAAGACAAAGGTCTAACTTAGAATATGTCAGAATATTTTGAATATATCGGATATGGGGTTTAACTTGGAATTTATCGAAATATCGGAAATATATCGGAGAGATATACAACACTACAAAATATCATTGATTTCACTGATTTTCTTTTATTCTAAAATTGTTGTAGGTTTCCTTCTGGGAGATTTGGAAAACAACACATTTCAAGCCTCCTTATTTTTGAATTGTCTTTCATGTCAAGATATATCACTATCGTGACCTTAAAAGTATGTGATTCTCGAAAGCTACAACCTTTTTAGTTCAGAAAATTGGCTTTGAAAGGATTGGAGTCTGCCACTTATAAGAATTTATTTTGGTATGCCTTGGCACGCCCAATACCTTACACTATAAGGCATATCTGTTTACTTTTATAAATACAACTTCATGGTTCACTAGTGCCATCTCACTTGAATACGTCATTACATCAGAGCATTTATGGCTTCCATCTTGACAAATCTATTTGAGAGAGAGTGATTCCAAGAAATATGAAAGGAAGGTAATACTACAGGGGAGTTCATTTCAGATAAAATAAATATAAGCATATTAATCGTGTAGAATCTCCTTTGACTATAGAAGGAATCGTTCCAAAGCTTAAAATGAGGATATGGGTTTCATGACAAAGTCTAGCAATATCTAAAGGATATTAAAAATGAAGCCAGGATTCATAATTGCAAAAATCATATTGAATTTTCTTGAAAGATATAGCTACAAGAATCACCCTTGTATTCCTCCAGCAGATCTTTTCATATGGATGGGCCGAAGTCTTCATGCAAGTCTTCTTGAGGGTTTTAAAAATTAAAAAACTATTGTAAGCAATGATAAGCCAATTGGGATAAACTCAATCATATAACGTTGTATGTAGTATACTCAGTCTCAAGCGATGCGTGGTTAAGTGTGTGGACAGATGAAACTGCTCCAAAAGAACATAGGCCCAATTTTTATAACATTGTTTACATTGTTTTATCTTTTGGCCAGGTATTCGTAACGTTGACAAACTCATTTTGGCTGGTTTTATCAAGCCTTTATGTTGCGAGGTAGTTGCACAAAAATATGCTCTATTCCATATTAATGATTCCAATGTCACTCTTCCACACCAATCCAATTGGACGAATTATCAATAGATTTGCAAAAGACTTGGGGGATATAGATAAGAATGTTGTTGTTTTTGGAAATATGTTTCTAAGCCAAGTTTTTCATCTTATTTCAATGGTTTTTTTTATAGGAATTGTGGGCACAAAATATTTATGGGAAATAATGCCACTTCTGATTATGTTTTATGCACCATACTTGTACTATCAGAGTACTACATGTGAGGTTAAATAATTGGATTCCATTACACAGTCACTAGTTTATGCACAGTTTGGGGAAGTATTAAATGGTTTGGCTGAAATTTATGCATACAAATCATATGACCACATGGAAATGATGAATGGGAAAACAATGGACAATAATATTTGGTTTATCTTGGTAAACATGAGCTCCAACCACTGGCTTGGTATAAGACTGGAAACTTTAGGGAGTCTTTGGAAAGGGAACATCTAAAAGATGATATCAAGGGGAATTCTTTGAGACTTGATACTAAGGTTTCTGAGGCTAGTGATATCTTCATTGTGGGCCAACATCACCTACTAAGCCTTTCTCGTTCCCTGCTTCAGATATTAAAGATTTTAGTTCTCTATGAAGCTATGGTAGTTGTGGATGTTGCAACAGATGCTCTTATCCAAAATCCTATTCGAGAAGAATTTAGAGAATTACATAGTGTGGGTGAATTTAAAGACCATGAACAAGGAAGAAGTTCATGTTGGGGATCGACATAAATATAGACATACAAAAATACAGGCATTCGATGAAATTGGCATGTCTCTACTCCTGACATCAAATCCTTCTATACAATGTACAGTATTTGAGCAATTGAAACAGAGGTTGTTGATGTGACAAAAGAGAAATAGAAATGGCTTAGTTACAATAGAGTCTTCCCCAATTTTCATCTCAAAATTTGCTACGTTCTTATTGGTTGCACTATCAAAGACAAATGGAAAACATCTTGACATATCCTGCAATACGATGTGAGGCTATTCAAGTTGTTGAACTAGAGTGAGGATGACAAATTGATAGTAAATAGTGGGAATCGTGATAAGCCACTTAGATTCATAATAGACGTTCTATGTCTCTCTTAGGTGGAATTATTGTGGCACTTCCTGAAATACATCTACATAGTCTTGCAATACTGGGAAATCTTATAGATCTGGTTCATTACCCTCTCTTGGTTCTTCCACGTGTGTTGCATATAACTGACATCCCTTTCTAAAACACTTCTTCAACTGTAAAGTTGTGATCTACCTCAAAGAAATGGGTATAGGAACTCCTCTTACTGTCACTCGATTTCCTTCTTCATCCAGACATGTGTAGGTCTTGTTGTGGCAATCTAGCATAGCATGGTGTGCATCCAACCAATCCATGCCAATCAGAACATCATAAGATCTTAAGGGAATGATGTTCAGATCTGTAAAAGTTTGTAAATTGGAATTCATGAGAGCATCGAGACATGAATAACATACATAGAAATAGTTTGTATTCCAGTGGTAGTGATCCCTCATGGAAATGAACAGTCGTAGCGATCCAGTAATTCCAGTAATCGGTTTCTGGATTTGATTCTCCAGTGATTTGATAACATTCAACATAGCTTAATAAACAACATAGTCTCTTCTTCTTTCACCTATTTTCATTCTAGTCAGAGGTTCTCTGATTAAAACGAAACCAAATCCATTTCCTGTTCCAAATTCTACCTCAATTGTACTTAGAGATCCGTGTCAATGGTCATCTCAGTTTATTTTTGAAGGCATTGATTAACATGTTATAACTCTTCATAGACTTACTTGAAGTGTACAATGCATTGTGTAGCTTCCTTAAGAGTGAGCTTGGCCATCCACAACAAATCAAGAGTTGAATAGGGTTGAACATTGATATTTGGGTTGAATTACTACAATGTGGAACTTGTGGTGGGAACCTAGTGATATATGACCCAATCACTATCAAATTCTCAAATTAGGCTTGCATGTTTGTCTCAAAGTTGGGGATGGCCTATGATCTTATTAAAATCTAGCAAATTATCTCATGTGTGGGAGTGATAGAGTATGGGGTGATGTCAGCCTACTCTTGAAAAACCCATAGCATGGCCTTACAAGACTTGGAGTTTTGGGCCAATTGCTTGATCATCACAAGGGTAGAAATTCGATTGAGGGGTAACTGAGGAGGCTCTATGTGGGTAAGGGTACTGGTCCTTTTCAACCTTTTCTATGTAGAGAGAAAGTCCCTTCCATTATCTAAGGATTCCTTTGCTAAATATACCATTATTGTGTCCTCCTCTACCTACTCCCCCTCGAACAAGAAGTCATCAATATTTGGGGAACGATGGGTAGGGTTTTTTCCATCACCAAAACACTCTTAATACCAACTCGCTACACTCTAACCCACCTCTCCTGGTTGTTGCATGTATTTTGTCTCCCCTCTATTTTGATTGAACTGTTTCAATTGCTTAAAGGATGAACTTGGTGAGGGGAGGGTGCACAAATGTAGCAAAAAATATCCACAACTTGGTAGAAATCATTGACTTAGATAGAATGGAGGGGGGAAATTCATTAAGGGGTTGAATAGTATGAGGATTCTTCTATGGGTTGTTCCCCTGCAAAAATGACTTCATAGAACCCAAACATTGATTGAGATCATGGTTGAAGAAGGTGGCATCATGTGAGATATTGCTAATGAGTATTGATGAGAGAGAAACTTAGGATTCATCCTATTATCTGCAGTATCAAGAGACTAACTTTTACCTACAATATTATTATTGAATTCAAATCTAGACTCCACTTATTAACCTTCTCCTTATGAACTATATATAATGAACTAGTAATGAACTAGAGTTACATCTTGATTGACTGACTATTTTTGTCATTAATGGTTTTATAGGACGTACAAGAAAATAGGTATTTGTCATATCTATCTTCATTGAGTGAGGGAAGTTCGGGTAGAATAAAGGAAAATGAGACATCTAGTAGGTCTAACAGGTGAAGATCAACTAGAGGTGAGAAGATCAGAAGAAAATTCCATAAACGCATGGATTTGTTTCTTGTGAAATGGGGATCATGTTCGTATGATCATGAGAGCATAGACGACATCGATGTTCTTTTGAGGTACAAACATATAGTGAAACAATGGGTACCCAAGGATCTTCCTGAAATAAACACTGATTTTTGTGTAAACGAAAGGATATACCAGATTGCTCCATCGTCATTACATTGTTTGGGGATATTTTCTATAAAACCACAAGAAATCCACCTCAAAAAAGAAGTGATGGATTATCTAGAAAACCTTTTTGGTGTAGATACTTTTAATAAGACCTTGGTCATGGTCGCAGTTGGACAATATTTAAAATATACATGAGAAACATATAGGAGGCACTTGAAACAAAATGATAGGTACGAGTGTCCTCTGATGATTCCAAAGAGGGAGTGGAAGGCCCTCATTGCAGACGCAAAAGAGAAGAAATTCAAAGATGAATGAAAAACACCCTCTGGTCCCAGAAGGCAAATTACAATTTCAATTGAATACTTTCAAATTTTTTTAGATGTAAATAAACCTGTGGTATATATTAACATACTTTAAAATTTTGATGATAGGTTGATTGACACGTCAAAGGCCACAAAAGAAAGGCTTGCCAAATGTGGCTAGCACAAGCTAGGCCAGGGTGGATACTTGAAGTTGCAGTCATGAATTGTAAGTACCTAAATATCTTATTTGTATCGCCTTAAAACTTTGAGGTAATTCCAACGAATAACATAAAAAATACATACTCTTATGCAATGCAGGGTGACGAGTTTGGTACTAAAACCACGGAGGAAGACCTCAAGCTTGGTTACAAGTATGGCTATAAAGCAGTAGTTGAACACTGAAAAAGCTTGGGGAAGATACCAAGAACCACTTTGCAGGATAAGGTAAATAAAATTTAATCCACATTAACCTTTATTATTAAAAGAATACAATCATGTTGGATATTATTAACATTTACAACTTTGTTTTAATCAGGGGAGTAGCATTGTCAATGAACGCACTAGTCCTATTGGAGAGCAGTGCGTTGATAGTAGTTTGCAACTAGAAGATAATTTTGATCCCATTCAGTCCCAATTTTCCACGGAGATGCAGTTGCACGATGGTGCTATGACCGAGCTGGCACATGATGGTAATATGGCTGAATTTTAATATATACTTAATAATTTTGTAGTTATACATTTTGTAGTTATACTTACTTATACATTTATGATTTTCATTATAAAGTTTGTGGTCTCTATGGAAGAGAATGTTGTACTTGAGGATCGTACAGTTGAAGAGGAGCACATGGGGGAAACCATTCCAATGGTGTCGACTAGTGCACCAATTAAATAATTACATTGCATGTGTTTTTTTTAATATTACTGAACTAGTTCAATGATATTTAAAAACTGGCCATTTAAATTTTGTATTTTCTTCTTTTGTAGGTGATTCCTCATTACA
>JZKD02S1672659.1:990473-1034493 GCA_000966675.3 Picea glauca
CAATATTTAATTGATTCCTACTGAGTACCTTCTTTTATTTAGAAAAAGAAAAAGGATTTTATATTTATGGTTAACTAACTAGCACTACACCATTCTTATAACCAATTTTGTTATGAAGACTGAAGCCCAAGAAGCATTATGTACAAGACCTTGCATTACTAGCAAGTTCACTAAGGGAAACCCATTTTTGATAGAATTTCAAGATGCCTACGAGAATTTGTGACAAATAAGACCCTCAATATGACAGTTATAACAACACTCTAGTCCATACTTGAGTTGTGCGTATTGTCAAGTTCTCAAATACCAAAACATGTTTGTTAGGTCTCAAAAGACTATGTTTTCATTTTAATGTGGATATTTTTGACCAACGTTGTCTCAATTTGTGTGTCAGCCCTGAGACATTGCATAAGGGAATGTGTTTACTTCACTCTAATTTGTTGCACTATATGTAATTATTCCAACATGCTTGTATATACTATACATATATTTTAATATCCCTTTGTTTATAGTTCATTATTTCTTGTGAAATATCGAAAGGGATATGCCATTTCGCTTGCCAGTAAAGACCACAACACCAAATTTTTCCATTGAACCTGACAAACTCTAGCTCTCATAGAGGAGACACAAAAACGCCATTTTCTAGCCTCTTACAGAGCAATATTAGACCTCCATGAGTTGTTTTGAAGAGCCCTGTGGGAGTAGGACCTTCAGCAGCCAACATCCTTCAACTAGTTAAGGATTTTATAGCCACCAGGGATTGACATTATCTTGTTCATTCAAGGTCATATGGAACTTCATTCTTTTCTTGCTTTCTAGTTATCCTATTGCTACAAGATTGTATAACGGTTTGATGTATATGAGGTTTGACTGTTATATAGTTTGATTTGTGGTTTCTGTTCAAGACCCCCACACATCCACTCCTCCTTAGCTTGTAACTTCTGTTCAAAAATTCGACCCATCCACTCCTCCTTGACTTGTGGTTTATGTTCAAGACTAAATTTTGTATGCTGGTAAGAATTCCCTGTATTTTGCTTACTTTCTGTAAATTTTCCTCCCAATGCAGTTCTAGAGGATCCATGTAATTGCAACCCAACTAGTCTTCTTTCTTCAACATCAGTGGGTATTTTTCCAAAATTCCAATTTGAATTGTGTTTAAGATTAGAGTTCTTTTGTGGTATCTTCCATGAACCTGCAAACCCACAATCGAGTGTGTCAATCCATAAGAAAAACAATACCCTTCTTGTATCTAGAACATGAGAAGACACCTTGCTAATTGATATGTGTTTTTACCTTTCTTTACAATATTGTTATTTGATGGTTTACCCCAGGAGGGAAGTTTTCTACGAGCATTAGCATTCACACTATCTGGTTTAGAAGCATGTCCAAATTGGCTAGTGGTTATTTCTATATCTTCATCATTGCTGTATGTCTGAGTGAGGTCTACCAATTCCCTTGCAGCTGAAACCTAGAAACTCCTACCTGAAATAGATTCATTGACATTGTTTGCACTTAATTTTGAATTTAGTAGCGAAATATTTTCATCAATAAAATCATACTTTTTACAATTTCTCTCAGCATCCAATGAATTCACAGTGGAAATATGTATGACAATATTATTCTCCAAGTTTGTTGGAAGCATCCAGTCTGATGCCAAAACTGAGCCATCTCTCTGTTGGGGCCTTTCAGAATCAACAAGATACATAGTTCCCAACTCATCAAGACCTGACACACTTTCCAACTCCTGAAAAATATATGATGATAAACTCGGGGTAGTTCCACGTAGTTGTCCTGATAGTAAGCTCTCACATGAATTTGGATTCAGGCTCTCTGGTAGGAAGATATCTGGCAATTTAGATGGAAGAATCTGATCAGTCCCTTGGATGCCTGCAGTTCACAATCTATCAAAAAATGAGAATTATCAACCAGATAAACGTGAAAAGGAAACATGTTTAATTACAAAATCCAGTAACATGGGTCTTCAATTTGTCATGTCTATAAATTTCTATCTCACTGATTATCATGACCAATAGCTATTACAAACTCAAATGAAAGAAGACATACAAGTCCCTCATACCATGCTCTTTGTCCAAATAGGGATCATAATGGAGATTGAAGTTGGATGATTCCAAACCCATTGGAGGTGTGCCAATGTTTAGCTGTTGTTCCTCGATACTCTCCTCTTGTGGATCTTTTACTTGGATCTGAAAACAACATTCATACAGTTAAGAGTCAAGACTTAAGCTTATACAACTCCAAATAGAGGCGAAAGATGTCTTCAGTACCATCTATATCATATACAAAATGAAGTTGGAGTTTAAATGTGACTGGAAAATTAACATCAAGAGTTAATTACATTCTTAAAAGGAAACTATAAGAGTTCATATCATAGGAACCAAAACAGTCAGAATCATGGGTACAGAACTGGTGGCGTCTACAGTCAAAACGATGGGTATGGAACTGGTGGTGGCTATAGACAAAATGATGGGAATGCAAGTGGTGGTATCTACAGTCAAAGTTCAGGTGTTGGGTATGATGGAACATTTGAGGGCACAAGAACAGGCAGAGCTAAAGATGACTTTGGCTATAAAGATAATATTGGCAACTTGGGCAAGGGATACTAGGTCATTCTTTCTTGAACATTTTTGCATCGAATGGAGTTGAGTGGCTGCATCACAATCTTCTATTTAGGCCTGTCGTCTTGTAGGGTTTTATTTGTTGGAATGCCAATATTATTCATGCAGTTTTATCTCTATTATATGCATCTTGATGCTTAAATATCATGGATCAACATGTAGCATATTACACTTCAGATCATTTTCATTTCTAGCAATTAATGTATACTAAACTTTGTTACATTAGGTCAGAAAACACTGTCTCAAAGGTCATAAATTTCTCTGCCCCATCAGTAGGTGGTGGCAAAAGGAGACCTTGAACACTCTTAACAAAAATCTTTAGTGGCCTCTAGGCTTTTGAACTCTTGACAGGGATTATTTCTTCTTTGTGGTTCCCAGCTTTGTATCTCACTACTGGATGATAAGATTTTGATTTTAGGTCTTAGATATCATATATTAGATCTTCATTTTATAGGAGTTGCATTCACACTCCCACTTGTGTATTGATTTTGTGTACCTAACAATCATTTTGACCTATTTATTGTCATGTGTTGGACATTAATAAATTTATCTTGTCTCCTCTTATCTGTGAGAGGTCAGATGGGTCTGATTTCACTACCAAACCATCTAGAAACAGAGTAATATTTTAAATTTTAATCTTAATGTTGTTAATGAAAGTAGATATAACTAAAATATTAACTTTAAGTTTTAATGTTAAAAGTTTAGGGATTAACCAGGCCAGATTCAACTTTGAAGGCTGGTTGGGTCAAAACATCCAGTTTGTATATACGTAGTTGAGTGACCTATTTTGTTCGAGGGAATAGAGCTTATACTAGGCCAAACATTTACATTACTATTGTTTTCCATGTAGGAAATCCTTTCATGGTTGCTAGTCAAATTGTTGATTGTATTTGGCAAGATCAACTTCATTAAAAGATTGAATTTCTCCTCTAAACTTTGCAGGTCCATAAAAATTTTCTGCAAGCACTGAATTTTCCCTTTGAGGATTTTCTTCTTGGTGTCTCTTCTGCATGCTCATTCATATTTTTTAGCTCAGTACTTCCTTTTATTCTAACTTCTACTACCAATAGGTAACTCTAGCTCCATAGACTATCTCTAGCTTAAGAATACTGGCTTCTCGTCTAGCCATTACTTTGTTGTGCAACTCATTGAAAATTTTAGTTTCTGAATGTATTTTGACACAAAATTTAATCATGTTATCGAACGACAAATCAAGTCCTAGTCTAGGATCGACTTAATTCAACCAAATAGAGTTCGATAGAGTTATCTGCAGAAAGACAAAGTCCTTAAATGAATATTACTACTATATGAAGTACAAGTTACAAAATTGAATTCCCTTAGCCACAAATTTCAAATTTTTTAGACAAACAATCTAATTTATAGGGAAGAAATTTAAATTCCAAATATTACCTTTCTGATTTTCCTAGGTTCCTATATTTCTTCTACCTATATTTGTTTCTAAATTGGAAGGATCCCTTATTCAGAGCTCATTGATCTATTTGTACAACATAATGACCATCTGTCACAAGTAATTGTGTTTGGTGTGTGGGCATCTCATGCCCTCCCATAGGCATCCTCCTTGGTTTATCCTCCCATGGCCATGACTCACTCAACCTCTTCTTAATCCTAGTGGACACCCTCAATCGTGTCCTCCACACTGCCATCTACAATTTCAACATTTTATGCTAGACCGCTTCTTCCTCACCCATCCACATTTCTCCTTGACTTCACTCCCTCATGTTCCCGTCCCACCTTTCCCCTATGGCCCTTCCCTTCTCCTTTTGTCACCACCTTCATGTTCATTATCTTTCCCTCACTCCCTTTACCTAGAGGATTCTCTACCCCACTCTCTCCTCAATCTGAAGGCTCAACACAACCCCAAATCATCTCTTCACTCCCACTCACTTAGTATCCCTCTCTGTGGGTTCTCCAAGAGCACAACAACAACCCAAAAAACTATCAATGAGGACAACAACGACATCAACAACATCTATATGTATATTGCATTAGATAATCATCCAATAGAGTTCTGGGAAGTTCAATTCAATGACTTGGTGCAAAGGATGGAGTAGGTTGAAGAGGCAAATCTTAAACTATAATATGGGGTATGTACTCTCTCAAATGGGGTCTTGTAGCTAAAATTTGAGAATTTCATTCTTAACAAAATGATGGCTGAAAATAAACTCCAAGGAACCCTCCACCCACCAAGAGACTCATTACATGCATAAATTTTGGACCTTAAGAACAAGAAAGAGGAGTTTCATTCTCAATAGGTAATATTCAAACAAGAAACTAAGAGTCATGTCAATTCTTGGGAACAGGTTGTTCAAGGGAGGAAAAGGTCCCCCACTCTCTTTGTAGTAGAGGAGGTCGTACAATCCAATATCATAAAGGAGTGCACTAGACATGCTCGTGAGATGAACTTGAAGGTGAGGGGACTCCCATCACTCCTAACTTCCTCGGACACCATGCAAACAAAGGCCTCTTTTCTTTGGGACACATTGGACCTTCTAGATATTGGGCTAGAGAGGGCCTAGTTTGGATCATACTTGTTGAATTTAGTGCAGATGCAAGATCCATTCTCCTGGAGGATGGCATAATACCCTAGTTGTGGACTAGGTCCCCCCAACGCACTCCTGGGGTTTCTTGGTATGAGACCAAGCAATGAGAGCCATGAAAAAATACCCTTGTGAGGGCCCCCAATAGACGATTGGGGTTCTTGGTCTAAGACCAAGTAGTAAGACCCTAGATGTGTTCTAGGGCTCTTGGATGTGTTCCAGGGAATCCTTGCCTGGTGCTTGGATTGATCCTTGGATGTGTTCCTTGGTGGTTGATATAAGTCCCTAGATGTGTCTAGGGCCCTTGGATGTGTTCCAGGGAACCATTTCTTAATGCATGGGTTGATCCTTGGTCTTGTACCTTGGTGGATAAGACTCTAGATGTGTTCTAGGGCCCCCATATGTACTCTGGGGAAACTTGGTCTTTGACTAGGTAGATCTTGGTGTAATACCAAGATGTGTTGATGTGTGATCCTCTTCCTCTCTTTCGGGATGGTCCATGAGACCTAGGAGTGCCTATGAAGATGGACATGACCACATTGTTGATGTACCCCCTTATGCAGTGATGATAAAGTTTATAGGTCACTATGAGACTCATGTGGACATGTTTTTCCACTATGGAACCCCTCCTTTGAATTTATCTTAACAGGTACCCCCTTGTTGTTTTGATTTCCCTCTTGGTTTATGTAATTGGGTTTTATTTTTTGTTATTGGGGTTTTATATGTAGTTAGGATTTTAATTAATATTAATTAATATTTATATTAATTAAATGTCAATATTTAATTATAATCCTAATTACCCTAACCCCTTTCCCTAACTAGAAATTAGACCCTACCCTATTGCATTTTACACACACTCACTCTCTCCTCTCTCTCCTTGCTGTGAATACCTCAATAACTACTCCCCTTTGATTGGTGCGACCTCTCCTTTATTTATCAGTTTCATTTCTGAGTTTTCTGTGGTGGTTGGAAGATTCTCCTTTAAAGGTTTGTTGATGGTTGATGGCTCGATATTCCACTTCTGAACTATGAGGTGCCTCTCAAAAGATGTCGGACCTATCCTCTTACAACCAGGCATGTTCTAGTGGATACCAGATCTTCCTTTAAGGCCATAGATCTATGTATAGGTGTCGCGGGCTACTTTTGGACTCTCATCTTTGTTGTGTGATGATTGCAGATCCCTCTTTTGGCTGCCGTGTGGTGTGCTGAGATAACTATGTGGGGTTTTTCATCTTGTTGTCTAGTTTTCTGAGTTAAAGGTTTTTCTTACCTGTCCAAATCTCATTCATGTGCTATATCATTGTCTAGTGAAGTGTTTTTTCTGCTGGGGGTATTGCTATTAAGTCTGTGGTTTTATTGATGTTTTCTTTAGGGGTTTCTATCTATGGAAAAATTGTCCCACAATCCTCTTTGAAAGAGATCAAACCCTAAAGGTTTGATCCGTGAACCTAAACTAAAGTCTGAGAATATTTAAAGAGGCATACATCCACACATGTGACAGGTACATCTCTCATTAAATCTAGAGGTAAGCTAAAAGTTTATTTTTATACTCATAAATATTGTTTGGTTCTAGATCTGTTTATATCTCTTCTTCTTTATGTTGATCTGGTGAACATAAAAAAATTTAAAGCATTTTTGTTTTGATTTTTCCCTATTTCTAACAATACTTCGCTCTATTTATTTGTTTCAAGTGTTCGAGAGATCGATTGCAAGACCTTTGAGCTAAGAAAAGGCTCTTCTCCCTTCCCCACAAGATTTACTTGGACAAGGATCTCACAAGATCCCAAGCTATGGAGCTCAAGCACTATAGGGAACAACTTGCAACAATGCGATAAGTCAACTTGTGAATTCTTGTGCATAGGTTGTTCAGGGGAGGGAAAATTCCCCCACTCACTACGGTAGAGAAGGTCAATTCAATCCAAGCTTGTAGAGGAGCTCACTAAGTGTGCTCATGAGATGAACCTGAAGGTGGGGGCTCTCTCATCACCTTCAATTTTCTTAGATCCCATGCAAGTAGGAGCTTGTTTTCTTCTAGACACTTTGGACCTTCTAGATATTGGGCTAGAGTGGGCCGTGTTTGGATCAAAGTCCACTCTATTTCTTCATTTTAGGTCTTCAAAAGATCAATTGTGAGCCCATCAAGCTAAGTGGAGGCTCTTCTCCCTTTCCCATAGGATTTACTTGGATGAAGATCTCATAAGATGCAAGGCCGTCAAGCTTAAGTGCTCTAGGGAATAAGTTGCAGTAGCTTGATAGGTCGGCAAATGGGCCATCATTAGGGACTTTAGAGTGGTTATTCAAGATACTTCTCCCTGTGTGGGCCCATATTGGACTTCCCAATTGATGGTCTTGTAGGAGTGGGAATGTTGTCTCAGGAATTTTAGTTGGGTTTTGGAGTTGTAATAGAGCTTTTTGATCATCTTTGGGATCACTATTTGGTGCACTTAAACCATCAAATATTCTCTTTTTGACTGAGACCCATGTGACTCTCATTAGGATGCTACCACACTATCGAGGTTAACATTGTTTATCAGTTTGTATATATGGGACCCAAAACTTGGGCAATGTTTGAGGATCAAGAGGTGTTTCTTGTTTTGCTTGGGACTCTCTCCAATCCAGAGTGTCCATGGTTGTCTTGAATGATTTTTCTAGATTCATGTGGGTTCGTGTTAATGGCTTGCCCCCTCATCACCATGACATTTTCATTAGAGTTTGCTACTTCCCCCATATTTCCTTAGACTTTTCAATCCTCAATGGTTTAGACAAGGACCCTTCCTAGCACTTGTATGTCAATATTGTTCAGTGCTAATATTTGGGGGATGTCATTGCCCCGATGGACTTAAATGCATGTACCAGGCCCTAATAGGTTCCACTTCGTGACAAGGGTGGGGTTCCTCTTTGTCTCTACGAGGTAGATCCAACCTTAGTGGGTCTTCACAAGATATTTGATGATTCCATGGCATTGCATATGACAACACCTTATCTATCTTAGTGAATCCAATGAGTTACTACTCTAGAATAGCCTTCCTTGCTTTCTAGAAATTCCAGCAGCTTCACATGTTTTCCTCATAGTGGGGGTGCTACTGTAGTGGTTTATGTTCTAGACAACAAATTGTTTCTCCCTCATATTTGTCAGTTTTCAATTATCTCAATCCCTCTAATGGTATGTTCTCTCCTCTCCTTCTCCCTTCAAACTAATCCTACTACCCTCCCTTCCCCACCACCATGGCTCTCCCTTCCACCACTATTCTTTTCAAGGATGGGACCCAAAGGCTTTCTCATATTGCCTTTGCCAGTTGCTCCCTCCTCCTTCTCACTTCTTTCCTCTCAAGTCAACCTATTCCAAATACAATCATATCCCTTCAATTATATGGGAGGAGGCCCTTATCTCCTAACCCCATATCACTTGGTTTTCTTCCCACTACCCAATATTTGGATCCTATGCTATGAAACGATGGTGACGAACATTGCAAAGCCCACCGTAGAGAGTTCTATCATTCCTTTTTCCACAATCATGTCTCCTACACACATATTAAGAAATCCTACAATTACCTCCTTCATTGCAAGAGATGCCTCATCATCTCATAAAGTAGACATGAGTCGCGTGCATCCCTTGGCCATTTTACCAAATCCTATTGGTGCAAACACCATCTTTCCCTACCATTCTAGTCTCCCTATTGACCTTGATCCCAAATCCATGATCACCCACACTACTACCCTTTATGATGTACCTGGGAAACCTCCTCCTTTAGTCACATCATCCCCCCATCTTCATGCCATGTTCTTTTTACATCGATATCTAATGGGCAATTTGGGAGATGAATACCAATAGAGATGCATATGAGGATAACTTCTAGAATGAGTTTTTCAAACCTAGTATACATATACTTGTTGATTACATCACTAATTTATTTAACCATGTGTATTATTAGAGTTCTCGTAGGCATGGTCTGAGCAAACTATCCACCTTATCCACAAATCGGTTCCATGGTTGATTCAAAAAACTACTAGACTATCATTGTAGGTCACTCTTTCTCAAAGATATATGTTATTTACCTTCATGTGCTTTTATCTAAGGAGCTTAGGAGGAAGAACCTTTGGGCCAAGGTATAGGTAGGTTTTTTACCAGAGCACCTATATGACTTACTCCTCCTTTGGGCTTGGAATGACTATTAGGTCTTAATATTGATATTGTATTTTTTTTTTAAATACCTACACAACTATCTCAATTGCGATGTCTTTCACTCTCTTCCCGTCACTATTTCCACATCCAAGATGTCTCTCTTTCCACCTCCAATATTGTCACTCCCATAGCAACCACATCGGATATAGTAACTCCAGGCCATTGCTCTTGCCACCTGTTGGACGTCACTATTTCCACGTCCAAGAGTGTCACTCCCATAGCAACCACATCGGAGTTGATACCTCATCTCATTTGTCTTGCCACCTTTAGAAAAACTCTCTTTCCACCTCTGAAATGTCTCTCTTGCCACCTTTAAAACATTTCTCTTGCCAGCTTAAGAACGTCTCTTTTACCACCTATGGAATGTCTCTCTTGCCACCTTTAGAATGTCTCTCTTGCCACCTTTAGGACATCTCTCTTGCCACCTTTGAAACATTGCTCTTTCCACCTATAAAACGTCCCTCTTGCCATGTCTGCTACATTGGTATTGCCATGACCTAGACGTCAGTATTACGACATCAATATGGGGTTGGACAACCCAATTTATGATGACACTTGGCATCATATAACGTCGCAATATAGACGGAAACTATGTCGTCGAAAAAATCACATTCTGTGAAACAATGTTTGAGGGGGTCCAATGTTTGTCGTTCTTTCGAAAATAGAAAGTGGCAATTACATCAAACATGCCGTCGAAATTTGACCCAAATTCACTAGTGTAGGCATCCCGTATGAGAATGGAGGGCCTATCGCACTTGGTGTGAAAGGGGTTTTGGCCGCCGCCATAGATGGGATCAGACCACTGTGTGAGGTAGAGGCGGTTGAGACCATGGTGGCTCAAACTGGTGACAGTGTATTAGGAGGTGGAAACTCTCCTATGGTGACAACCATAGTGGGAATTGAAGAATTCCCAGAAGGAGTGACAACATTTGTTTCCATTGCTGTGTGCGACACTATCTGGCACTCGTAAGGATGAATCGGTACGATGATGGGTGCTGAAAGATTAGTGGTTAGAGTTTCAGGTGGACTAAGATCTTTTGCTCCAAAGTCTAAAATGGTCGTTTTCTCTGGATGTTGGTCGGGCACAATTTCTTGTGACCTGGTCACTTCAAAAGACCCTTGTTGGTCTAGCTTTCGCCTTAGTGGTGGCGAGGGTGGATCTAGTGTAAGCAGTGATAGGCCTAGAATCCTTCGTGACCAGTGGAACTCGTATTCCTCCACTGTGTGAGAATATCAAAGACACTCTAGGGATTTCTATTCGTTCAAAAAACAACACACACTAAAAAAGTCCCTACAAGATAAAACAAGCAAACACTAAACTAATTGGAAGAACAGTTACAACAACCAACACTAGAGAAACTTACTGGTGCAAGTGCAACTCGAACACGGAAGAACCCTCCGGGTATACTCTGCAAAGTTTGGCATGATGTATTTCCTAGGTACCATGGTATACCCCCGCAGTCACTTGTGTATGTCCCTAAAAAGATAGGGAACTAGGTTGCCAGCGTGTGAATAGTCATTAGGCGAGTACAGTTGAAAGTTGGGTAGACCACAATGAGCAGGGTATCGAGCCCGAAACCTATCAAGGGTATCGAAAGAAAGTGTTCTAGAAGACAACTAAGGACCTCGAACGGATTCGAGACCCACAAAGCTCCGTGGAAAATGCAATCAACAGAATCCCAAGACAAGCCCTCTATATGTGTTCTCCACTACGATTGGTCCATCTTTGGAGGGATTATCTATGCTACCTTTCTGCACACGACCTCATGTTTATCCCATGTGTTAGAGGGGGGTCCTAGATAACTTTCACGATACTGGACTTTGACACTCCCTAACTCAGACTCCAATGTTTGATTTTAACGACCTTGAAGAGTTTCCTCTCCAACATAATTCAAGGCCCTAACCCTAAACTAGTTGGTTGACCCTACAAACATAAAAAGTCTAATGAATTTTAGATTTAGCGTTAATTTTTGTGGCTTGTCTTAAGTCAAAGGTTATGAAAGTGAAACTAGTGATGCTTGAAAGACGAAAGAAAAATAAACAAAAAGTTGGAAACAAAAACCTTTACTTAACTCAACTCTTAAACAACTTTTCAAACTTAAAACTTTTTCTAATATCTTTGAACAATAAACTCAAAAAAGGATTTCACTCGACTACGAGCTACCTATGATCTAAGTAAACCGTCAATAACTTATTAAAGGAAAGACTTTTTCCTGGTTACTAATGCAAAACAACACTTTTTAACCAAACAAAGAAATAATTTTTTTTATTTTATTTGAATGCTCACAAAGAAAAAAGGAAAAATATCAACAAGCCAAAACCAAGAAAACTTTTGTCCTAAACACAGATCGCAAAGAGTCACTTTAAAAATCACACACAAGAAAATTAAAATTGGACTCTCACACTTGTCTAAAAACCCTATAAAAGAAAAATTTTGAAGAAAAATTCTAAATGAAAAAAGAAAGCTATTGTTGTGATCAAAACTAAGTTACTGACCGCTATTACAGAGACCCAAACCTGGGAGGTATAACTCTTGTCAAAAGAAAGGATGAATGCCTCACCTTCAACAAAAAATCTCTCCAAAAGCACATTGCTGACAGTTCAATAGCAAGCATGTGCATGCGAGTTGTGTAAAGTCAGATCGTGTGTACACACGTGCTGGCCTTATATAGGCCACGTGTATATCTGAAATTCTGAGACAAATGAAAATACAAGCAAGCCATCCCAGACAGAGACTATTGGTATTGAGAACCAGAATCTTTTGAAGACTCAGACACTTACTTTAACAGAAAAAAGAAAACAATTCAAGGAAAACTTCATAGAAAAAACCAATTTGAGGTGAAACCTATGCTATAGACTGCAAACATCAAATACTAGAAAGAGTTCTAGAAAAACCCTAAGAAGGACTAATTCTGACAGGTAAGAGGATGACTGCCTCTCTAATTTTTTTTTTTTGGAATCATACACGCGACTGACACTTCCTCAGCTAGCGTGTACACGCGGGCTGTGAGAATGTAGGGCACAGGTACACACATGCAGACCTTACACAGGCCGTGTGTACCTCTGTGGGTCTCAAAAAAAAAAACATTCAAGCAAAGAGACAAAGATAACTGGTATGGAAGACTAGAATCTCTATTAGCTCAGACTTTTGCAGAAACTTTAAAAACAGGAAATGAAACTAGTTCTTAAAAGTACCCAAAAAATATTCCCAGAAGCCCTAGACTATCCCCAGTATGGTCGTCAATTCTATTGTGAGTGGGAAATACCCCTACAGACTAGCACTTAGGGTTTAATTATGCATGCAGAAAAGACCTAAAGATTCCTACTTTCTACCATCGTCCCAGACCTAATCCCCATTATTCTTAAGCAAATAAGTAGTTAATAAGATCAAGTGAGCATACCTTATTTTGGGCATTTGATATCGATCCTTCTTCATGCTTGATCGCTCTTTGACTACAACTCTCCTCCTAAGGCTGACTTGCCTTCACACAAGACAAACAAAAAACTCCACATGCATTTGATATATAGATTAATGGGTTAGAGATTCAATAAACAAGTATGCAATAAACCATGAAAACCTCATATGGTGGGACAGGAAAAGTACTTCCTTATTATTAACTTCAAAAAATCAACTTACAATGATGAAGCTGGCCATTGCTCCACGAACATGGTCCTGGTCTCCTCTTCAAATGTACTCCAACTTCTTTTCTCTATATTTCTCTTTGCACAAGGATGGATAAAGGGTTGGGACAAAGGGAATGGACAATCGTGTATAGTTTCTTTACTATGATTCTCCTATTCCAAATAGGACCCCTAAACCTTCTTTTATAGGATAGAAGAAGCTAGTTATTTGGTCGAACCCTCATCCATGCATGGCCGGAAGGTTTAATTAACTCACCCAAAGTTGTGTGTTTCATCAGCAACTTTCCTTTTTTCGTTCTTTTGTAGGTACACGCGTGTAGTAATGGAGCAGGGCGCGTGGGCCTTTATAAAAGGTGTTTTTAAGAAGAGTTGTTCAGCAGTGTTTTGGAAATGAAGGAATTTGAGATGGCCTGATGCCAGGTAAGCATGTCTGGTGAAAATTAGGGTTATAACAAAATTTCTATGGCATTATTGAATATGGTGAAGATGAAATGGAAAACTGGTTAGTTGATTATTCGATCAAAAACCAAGATATTGAAGAAGCATTGTAGAACATTTCTACTAATCTAAGGGACTTGTAAGGTGACTTATTCAATATAAAAATATGACATGAAATCAACATGGAACCAATGAGGATGTACATCGAGGAGTGGTTCAAAAAGGTTGTCGACAAGCTCACCAATGAAGGGAAAAGGACAGTTGAGACAGTTCTTGTAACCACCGAGGAGAGCCATAAAAGGACATCAATGAGAAAGTGAAAAGCATGAGATACCATCATAGTAAGTTCATACTAATCACATTTTGTTTTCTCTATCAATCTCTTCATCCAATTTCTCCACCTCTTTAAATAGAATGGTTTAACCGAAGACTTACATTTTATTTTTTTTCTTCTTATTTCCAGGTCCTACTGCCTTTCGCCGCCCACTTTCTTACTTATACGAGATTCATCCATATACATGTTTTCTTTATGGTCCGTGGGAGCCCCAATCCTAGTCATTATGACAAAAACATTTTACTTTCAGAGGATATGTATTGAACTATATGTTTTTTAGAAATTCCAAGAGAGTTATTTTGGGAACAATCTCAACTGTACTTTGTAACCCATTTTTTATGAATATAAAGTATTTGAGGTTGATCTATCATTATCTCCATTTGAGCTACCCATGTACTACTCTGCCAAAGGTATATTATGCATGCATATCATTTTATTTTAGTTTTTATGTGATCAAAAATATTTATCCCTACTATGATGGATGTGAGTAATTTTGTTTATTTTTTTTAAATGTATGAATGTGCGTATTTCCTGGTCCATTCTCAGGAACTCTCTTTTTAAAAGAAAATAAAAATGTTTTCTTTTTTTAGTTATATCTATTTTACTTTCTGTTGATGGATTTCTTATAAAAGTCCCACATTTTATAAATCTCGGACAGAGGAGTACCACCTCTATAAAATGTAGGAGGATTCACATCCTTGTGAGGTTGTTGTTTCAGTCCTGATGGATTCAAGCATCCATTTTTTTGGTGACCATAATGGGGAAATGAACTGAAAATTAGGAACTTGGCCCAACATTTTGAAATAAATATATGACTTTACCTCACGGTAACCAATCCCATTTAGAAATTACACTAAATAATCAATGAAGAATTTTTCACCAATTGTATAATCTGGTAATATAAACAACCTAGACTTGAGAAGAGTTAGAAGGGTCCTAGAAGATCTTAGTCCAAGAAGAAGAAAGTGAAATTATCCGAAGACAAAGGAGAGAAGAATGACAAGATCGAAGAAATCAAAGATATGCTAGAGCAACACTGTATCATTCCCTGTATCAAATTCAAGGTTGAATCAATAGTGGGGTTCTCATGCTCAAATGAGAAAGTTACCAAAAAAATATGTTGTAATATTGTCGATTTTGTAGTGCCTCTATGCATTTCCTAGTCTATGTACCATTTCCCTGGCATCTCTTCCAATGTATGAATGAAGTAATCAGGCCATTCCTCTGGTGGTGTCAACCTTCATTGTGTTATGCATTTCTCTAGGTGCTCAGTTGGAATTCCTTTCCCATCATACTTGTACAATGTATTGCTCCCCTATTATGTGCCAAATCTAATGTGAAGTAACCTTTTACACTGATACCAGTCTTGAATTTTTTCCTTGTATTCACCCCACCATCTCGCAGGTGTTTCCTTGAGTGCAATATCCAGGGATAACAACCTATGCTTTTCCAAAACTTCCTCCTCATAATTTTTCAAGAATTATTCTAAGTCATTCAAACCATGAAAAGTGGGAGGTTCCCTTATCTTTGTACCAACCCACCTTATTGCACAGTTTATTCTTTCACACCTCCTTATGGAGACTTCATATATTCTTTGTTTCTATTTTTCCAGACCTGTATCGGATTCTGAAGTACACGATGTAATTCTTTGTTAGTTGAGTACTACATATACAGTTGGGTTGACATAGTCTTCTTCTCGTGTGGTAGTCCTATATAGTTGATTGATTTCTTCCAAATCCAAACATGTCGCCCCTACTAAAATTTCTCCTTCTAACGGATCCAATGGTGCAATTACTCTGTACTCACCTGATTCAAAATTCATTTTCCATGTTTTCAAATTAATCAAATCTTGGTTATCAAATGCCCAGTCCAGTCCAAGTAATGCAAGGTATGGTTTTATGCCATCTACTATTTCTATAAATTTTAAGTCTACCATACTGCACACTCCATCCAAGTCTACTATCACACCTTTAAGTCTTCCAATTGGTAGCACTCTATGTTGATTTTCCAATTTCAAATGGACAAGTGAATATCCTAATGTGGGTTCCCCCATACACTTTCATGTATTCTTAGGTAAGACATTTACTTTAGAGCCTAAATAAAGTATGATGTATCCAATATTGAAATCCCCAATGTTGGAATTTAACCTAAATTCCCTACTTGTTCTTCTTCTTGTATGCATATGATTAATCGTCTTCTGTTCTAACTTCCCTTCTACTTTTGTGTTGCATTTTTCTAGCAAATTCTGTAAGACCTTGATGGATGATGGATCATTCAATAAATTAACATAGGATTGCAAAAAAATATTTATGTTACTTACTTTCTCTAATGGTTGTCCTTTGGTGGTGTGATCCATTGAAGATGGAATCTCATACAGTGGTGGATCTTGAGTTTTTTGTGCAATTGATGTAGACGTGATGTTCTCTTTTAGAATCTCATGTAAGTCTTTCTTAAATGTTTCCTTTTCATTATGTGCATCAAAATGCTTATGTGGCTTAGTTTTATTCATGAACCACTGGTGTTGAGTTGGATCTTGTTTTTTTTCATTAGCTCTCATCTTGGCTCCTCCTCAAGTAACTATGTTGATATTATTCCCATCATCCCTAGATTCTATAGAAATACACTAGACATTCTAATTTTTTTGGTTCCTTTTTTTCTTTGTGTTTCCCAATAGTATTGGGAAGTATTTTGTGTTGTGGTTTGTTGCGTGAAAATACATACATGTCGCAGGTGGAAGTGGATAGTCTCTTTCATAATTTCTTGGTTGTTGATAGTTGTGGAAGACTATTGGCCCTCTACCCCGTCCAAATCCTCCTCTTCCCCGAACTCCACCTCTGAATGCACCTATATCTCCTCGCAGTGCATTGTAGTGGGGTACATGGTTATACTGTGTGAGATTATATTATGGATGTGCATTGTTGTACTTCAGTTGCATGAGATTGAATTATGGTTGAAAATTATTGAACTGTGGTGCAGCTTGGCCTGTCATCATCTATGTTTGCACTCTGTAGGTATCTAAATTTCTTTTTTTGATCAATTCCTGTGTCCTACAGTCCTTGTCATCATGACCCATTGATTTTCAAAAATTGTAGTAAGAACTTGTTTCCACTTTATTATACTTTTGCATCATTGGAAAATGATATAAATCATGCCTTTGTGTCTTACAAATATCATACCATGGTCCTCCTTGTGGAAATGGGTTTGGAACCCCTACTTCCAAGTACTTAGCAAATGTTGGACATTCATTATTATGGTGTCCTTATGTCTTGCATGATGTAAACCAAACAAATTCTCTCTTCTCTTTCCACTTATTCTAGTTCAAATGAAATGTCATATTCTTCATATCCTCTTTCACCTCTTCCATTGTTGGATCTTCCTATTGATACTTGTTTTCTTCTAGATGGAGAGATGCTTGCATGGCCTCTTCCTAAGTTTGGAACTTATGTTGTCTCAAAGGATACTTCAAGTGTGGTAATAGTGAGTTCCCAAATAAATTCCTATGTTGCATTTTAGTGATAGAGTATTTCAACTTCCCTTTCAGACATTTGAACCTTTGATCAATCTCCCAAACATAATAACTTGGTTTTTTCCTAATATCAATCATTTAGGTCATGTGCTGGTCTTCTGAGCTTGGCTTCTGAAATGCTTTTACCAGTAGCATTTTCACCTCTGCAATAATCTATGGTGTTCCTTGTGGATTGTTTACATCAAGGCTCATGTACTAGTCTAGCACATGGTCCCTGAGTGTTATAGATAACTGTGAAAATTTTTCATCCTCATATGTGACCTTGTTTTCTTCCTAGATCTTTTCATAGATAAATAAATGCTTTCAGGTTCATCTTATGCCTCGCCCTAAAAATCTGGTAATATGATAGTGAAATCTACTCCTACAATTTTGGACTATGTTGAAATACTTCATCCATGGGGTGTAGATAATCGAATGTTACCTCCTGAAATTATACCTCTAGTTGGTTGTGTTCTACTAAAAATGGGTTTTCTAAATGTTGGTGTTCCTTCAGGTGTATTACTCGCACATGGGGTTGTAGATTCCAAAATGACTATGATATGGACTGGAGTTCTACCTTTTGTTCCTAACCCTTGGCCTATTTTTTTCCTTTCATATGTTTCACACAATATTTCCTCAATCTAATTCATAGAAAGAAGATCCTCTACCACTTATTCATCGCTTGCCAAACCCTCTTTGTTGACTATGGCCTTGTTTTTGTTATTCATCTTATATTTGTAAGGTCTACCGCTGCACATCTCTCCATCGTTTTTCATTATCCTCTTTTTATATTCCTCACCCATCATGATTGGTGCATGGCCTCCTTCTACTTCCCCTTATCAATCTCCCTTTCCATATCTCAAAATCTTGTCAGTGCTTCCCCCCCTTCTCCCATGTGCGCAGGGAAGTTTAGTTTTCTGATTCCATGGTCATCACACCTTTGTCATATAATAAATATTGATAGAAGTATAAAGTGATCTGATGTACCTACCTATGGGTCCCTTCAGAAAATCATTCTCTGCAACAGTGTACGACTTCATGGTATCAACCTGAAATTTAGTGATAAACCCATTAATAATAATGTTTAACCAAAACTCTATTGTGCGCATAACTTTATTATTGACTTTTTGTAACTGTGCGATCTCCATAGAATTCGACTCTAGTTGTCTGATCTGATTCATAGGATGGTTTTACTTCAACCTTAATAACCACTCCTACTACAGATGCAGAAATTCATAGAAAAATACTTCATGCAAGTCGCTAAACACATATTTGTTGAGATATTGGCATGGTGTAAATTTCAGGTTTTTGTTGTCCTTCTGTGTGAACTCGAGTTCCTTTGTCATTAACCACCTTTCAATATCTTCTTTCATTGGATTCCATGGCCTGAAAATTCCCTTCTATAATTTCATCCTCCATGATTTTCTTCAACAGGTCCCTTCCCCTGAATCCTGTGCAGCTCTAGTCGACAACAAAACCATTTGTTTGACACTTGGGTTGACCCAGGTTCTGATATCAGAACGTTTCCAACAAAACCCTAAAAACTATCATCCCTTATAGTAAACCAGAAGGAAATGTTGTGCACAAAGTGCATAACGTAGTCTCACCCAAGATATATTTATGGGGGACTGGAATACTCAAGTGTTTGTAGTCTATGAAGGGATAGGGGTTGTGTTCTGATTCTTTTCCTCATGTATCAATACTATTATTCATTTATATAAGCTAGTGTTCATTCATTCATCTAAATATGCATGCATGCTATGATTATATAGATCACCATTCATTTTTTAGTTGATTCATACCATAACATCAAAGTAACCATTCAAACATATTAATACACAGGATTTACTGTGGTTAACCCCCCTAGGGCTACATCCACAAATATCTATCTCTTTTGCTCTTTTATTCATTCTTCTACAAAATCAGCACTTCATGCATTACATATTCAGGATTGAAATAAAAAAGGAAGGTAAGTACCTTTTGTGAATCATAATAGATCACACCAAGCTCCACAACCTATGATATAACCCTAAAAAACTAACTTATTCATATCAACAATATATCTCCTTGACTAATTAACCAATAACCAACCTCTCCTAGACCTCCTAGGCCTTTATTTACACTATTCTACTGCCTTATATCCATTATATTCATGTCAAAAACCCTCACCTTAACATGGTTAGGTCTATCTACATGCACGCCACATTGCTTTTCCTCCTTCTGCATGTTGTTTTTCCTTCTTTTTCTACATGTCTGTTTTCCTTATTTTTCTGCCTACTTCTTTTCCACTGCCTATAAGGCACGCTTCGAAAATAGATCTTCCTCTCCAAAAATAGGCCTGCACCCAAAATAGACTTTCCTCCCAAAATAGGTGTGCATCCAAAATAGACATTCCTCCCAAAATAGAATTTCCTCCCAAAATAGGCCTGCTCCAATAGAGAGTCCGACAACTAGAATTGATTTATTCTCAATTCAGTATGTTATACGAGATTCTCCAAAATGCACCATGGTCAACTTTTGAAAAAAACCAAAATGAATTATGGGCCTCATGCCGATGGTATAGTAGGCTCAACACAAAGTAATCCCACATATCAGTTGGTTAACCAGTTGCAACAATTATCACTCCAACAAACTGTGGCCAACCAAACTTCTAGTTCGGTTGCCCCCATAACCCAAACATCACAAGTACACAGTGTGCATTCAATGAATCCAAAAGTTCACCAACAACCCGAGGGAAAAATAAAGGCCAAGGGAAAGAATGGTAAGGGGAATAAAAATGCTTCTAATAATGTTGGTGAGGGAAAAACGATAAGAAGAAGGTAAAGTTTTTGTTTAATATTTGCGCGGATGATCACTTGACTCATCAATTCCATCGGCTTGAGGAAGCCTAGAATCATTTGGTACAAAAACAAACTGATGTGTTAACTAACCCTTTCCCTCAATGGAAAAATATGGCACAAGCTTCCCCATCCATGAACACACCTGGGGGAAATTAGGGAGCTCCCATGGTTAATTCTAATAATGGAGCTGCAAACATATACATGATGAAATCATATGCTCATATTTAGACCAAGGCTCATGATTACGAAATTCCAAAATCTTCTAACAAGGGAAAATAAGCTTCCAACCCATGTCCTCCTCTTCATACTAAGAATACTATGGGAGAAGATATGAATCACATCCCTAAAGGTGTATTTAAGAAGGATTCTCATAATCCGAAGGAAAGGGCTACTCAAAACTACTCTGTCATGGAGGATATAGCACAAAATTATTTTGTGATGTCTTATATAGAAGTTATCTAGCGTTTCCCCTCACAGAGAAAAGCATTTCTATATTCTTTGGGTGTTGTTGAGAAAACTAACTCGGGAACTATTATTTTTACCCTACCGATTATAAACCTCGTTTTCATCACCATGTCTCTTTCGAGATAGTAGTGGTTTATTCCATGAAATCGTTGAAACAAAACATTTTCTGCATGGTGATAGATGAGGGTGCCTCAAATTTGCGTTATGTCATTGGCGTGTTGGAAGGCCATCAACCAACCCGAGTTTTCTCTGTCGTTGACATTGTTAACTACATTTGACGATAATTATTTTAGACCACATGACATAATCCCATCCTTCCCCATGCAGTAGGAGGGAAACATTGTTTTTGTTGAGGTCAAAGTAGTCAACGCACCTCTCGACTACAATATTTTGTTAGAATGAAGTTGGACCTACGCAATGACAATGGTTTTATCCATTGTTTTTCATGTCTTATGTTTTCCTCATGAAGGCTAGATAATAACCATTGATTTGTTATCCTTCTTCCATCTAGACCCTTCATCGAGGGCATCCACAGTCGTAATGATTGACAACCCACAAAAAGGTACCATCAACCTACGTGTTGGACAATTTACATATCTGATGGAAAATTTTGATTTTCTGCCACCTTTGAATGATATCAAGTTTATTTTGGATGTCCTTGATCATCTTGAAGATGCAATATTTCAAGTATCTTCTTTTCAAACTAGTTATTTTAATGATCTTTGGACTTTACCTTCCCAACCGGATTCGATGGAAGTGGTAGGGAATTCTAGCATGGGTATGCCCCTATCCACATATGAGGTTGTGTACAACATTGTTCAACAAAACTTGGCTAACCCTAATACGACTCCTCCTCAAGAGATAGATCTTGTTCTTGAACCTATTTGGGCTCAATACTCTCTTACTAATCACGATCCTTTGGAATTAGTCTTTCCCTCCGACGAGGGGATTTTAGAGGTAATGACTAGGATGGATATAGCTTGGGAGGATCTTCACTATAGATATTACATTTTACCCAAACGTAGGAGAGTAGAAGCAAGAGAGTTCACCACGACCATGAGTGGAGATGCCCCTTGTCCTGTTAACCCTTTAGCCACACACATAATCTATGATGAGTGAAACATGGAAAGTATAGCTTAAATGATTCCAGTTGACATATCTAAAACCTCTGGCATCATTGAAAACATCTTCACTAGAGTGGATTATTCCCCCAAGGAGATTCAGGCATAGACTGAATTATTTAAAGATTTTCACGATGGTTTTTCCTGGTATTATGAGTAAATTCCAAGCATTGACCCTCGTATAGCCGAACACGATATTAGGACTTATATTTATGCTAAGCATGTTCGGCAGAAGCTTCACCCAGTTAACCCTCGCAAGGTAGTGACTATCAAGGCTGAGGTAGAGAAATTGATTAAGGCTAGTTTCATTTACCCAGTTCAATTGACAAAATGGGTGTCAAACATTTTTCCTATCAATAAAAGACAAGGTATGATTCGTGTGTGCATGGAATTTTGTGATTCGAATAAAGATTTCCTGAAAGATCATTTCCCTACCCCATTCATTGATCATATTACCAATGAATGTGTGAGATGTGAAGTCTTTTATTTTATGGATGGTTTGTTTTGGTATAATCATATTTATATCAATCCTAAGGATCAACATAAGACTTCTTTCATATGTCCTTGGGGTACGTTTTCATACAGAAAAACATTTTTTTTCCTAAAACCTGTTGGAGCTAGTTTTCAGTAGTCCATGTCGTTCTCCTTCCATGACCTCAAACATATAGTCGATTCATATATTGATGATCTGGAATCGCATTCACATAAGATATTTGATCATCCTTCCCACATACAACATATTTTTGAGAGGTGTCACTACAACCAAATTTGCCTAAATTCGAGCAAGTGTAGATTTTGTGTAATGTCGGGACGTTTGTTAGGATTTATCATGTCTCTTGAAGGGATCATGGTTTATCCTCTCAAGGTCGAGGAAATAGTTCATTTTGTGATGCAGGAGCATCGATCCACCTCAAAAACGTGCCAGAAAGACAACACATCCGCACACTTGGAGGGAACAAATTTTGAGGGAAGAGAGGAGCCAACCCTCTCATTTTGAACCTAAATTAAATTTTTTAATGCAATTCAATGTAATTAAATGTTTGAAGGCTCAAGTCAATATGAGATAATGTATTTGTATAGGCTGAGTGTAAATTCACCTTTAATAGTCTATAGTTGTACATATATTGAGAATCACCTCGGATCTAAGGATGTAATTATCCATTAATGTAATACACTTAGTGGTAGGTTTCTTTTATTGTGAAATGAAAGCACTAAGATGGTCTAGAGGGAAGGTTTGAGAATCCCTCTCATGTATAAATCAATGTAATAGATTCCAGTAGAGGTTTTTGTGAAGGATTTGTCAAGTAGTTATTGATGAGCAAGTTGATAGAGCTCAAGAGAGGAAAGGAGAAAGAGTTGAATACTCGATTGCAGTATAGCTTTGTACATAGTGTAATTAGCATTGAGATATTAATATAAAAGAATATTTCAATGCATATGATTTCTATGTATTTATATGTTTTATGGATGTATTTTTTTAGATGTCTTACTGTGTTTTTATGTGGATGTTATATGTTTCAATTAGTAGAATTAAGAAAAATTATCTTCTTGTAGTTTTATGAGTGTTCTAGTATCTTAAGCTTGTGTAAGGAGTGCACACCAGAGTTAGTGAAAAATCTGTGAAGCCAGTGCAAGGAGTGCACTTGAACTCTCTTTCGAGTTCAAAGAAGAGTGTTCCAGGTGAGCACACTAGAACAGTTCAAAAACTCAGAAGGGAGAGTTGTCCCAGGAAAACACACCAAAGTTGTTGAATACTCTGAGGAAGGAGTCTCTCCAAGGAGTGCATTGAGTAGGTGCAAGGAGTGAGTGAGAAATGTATTTCGATCTATGTGAGAAGGTTTCCAAGAGGGAACACCAGAAGGTAAGTGAAAATCCTACATAGATAAATCACAAGAAGGGCATAGGAATATTTTCAAGAAATATTTAAGTCTGGAGTATTTAGGATTTCAAGGGTGTCAAAGATCAAGAGGAAGAACGTAGAGTGTCAGGAGGGAAAAATAAATATTTTGAAGAACAAAAGGACTAAACCCTTTGAATTCCAAGTTGTTTTGATCTCATAGGAGAAGTACTGCAAGTTTTCATAGAAGACCCATGCAAGGCATGCACCGGGCCAACACTTGGAAAGTGTTGAAAATATTCCAAGGAAGAAAGAGCACAAAGTGTGCAGAGGAGGGGGACCTTTAGAGTTCCATATTTCAGAGAAGCACAAATGTGTGCCAGGGCTTAAGTCCCTTGAATTGGTAAAGTTCAGGAGGAGTAGTGTTTTTTTCAAAGCACAAGACAAGGTCGAGCAAATAGCCTTGCAGGGGAAGGTTCAAAGGCTAACCCTTTGAAAAGTTTGATAAAATTCTTGTTTTGAAGGAAAGCATAGAAAAAATAGAGGAGGTGCTACAATTGCCATCAGATCAGTTGTTAGAGATATATTTGGACCGTTAGATCTAAGTCCAGATTGAATGAGGAGCACGCAGGAGGAGGATAGATCATAGTCGTTAGATTTGGGCATGTGGATCATGAGTCATCGGATCCAGGTAATTAGTGCGGGGTTTAACTCCTTGAAGTCCTTATAACTTCGTGAATTCCATCCATTTTCAATTTTTTGTTGAGAATTAAGTCCGACTCTCGAATTCCTGAATTAAGAATTGATTCAAGATCGTCCATCAACAAGGACACGTGTCAGAAGGTTGTGAACAATTCAAAAGTGTGATAGTTTGGGAGGAAGAGAGCGAGAAGTGATCGAAGTCGAGGTTCTTGAAGTCTCAGAAACACAAAGTGAATCTAGACTATCCATTTTCAAAGGACATGTGTCAACATATCGTTGAGTCCGAAATACTAACCATCCGGGAGACTAGGTGTTATAACCCTAAACTGCACCATACATGCATACCTGGCATCAGGCCATATTACTTGCTATATTTTCCAAGCCCTCACTGAACAACTCTTCTAAAATCCATTGTTTTGAAGGTGTACACGCCCTACACCACTATTTCTTACATACACACACTTCCTGCATCACTACAGCTCGTGTACACTCACAAAAAATCACGCAAAATGAGAATTGAAAATGGATACAGGTTTATGGGCCATTACTTAACTGTTTGACCGCCCATAGCCAGTCATCCCAACAGTTACTATCTCTTTTGGCCTATAAAATAAGGTGTTGGGGCCCCATTCCAAGAAGAACCACGAGAGCATAAAAACTCTACGCATTTCAATATTTCCCTGTTGCCCCAATATTTTGCAACCACATTGTGAGTTTGAGCCAGAATTCCTTCTTCCTCTTTTGAAAATCCTTGTCATTTCCCTAGAGAGAACTGAAGAGGATAATAACAAGTGGAATCAATTGGTGCATGGTGAAGAGGATCCCAGGACCAATTTCGAGGAGTAGTTCCAGTCTCATGTTGTAAACAACTTTTTGTGAGATTAATATAAAGAAGTACTTTTTCTGTCCCACCAAATGTTGTCTTAAATCTTTATGATTTGTTTGCATTTATTGGTTATGATGTCTAACCCACTAAATCATACATAAAATGAGTTCTTGTAGTTTCTTGTTTGTCTTTTGGTGAATGCAGGTCATCCTTGGAAGGAGACTTGCATTCAGGAAAAAACTGAGCACAAAGGGATCAACACCAGATGCAGAGTTTAAGGTATGCCTACCGGATCCCTGTACTTTGTGTTTTATCTATAATTGTGGGATAACGTCGGGATAGTTGATAAAAAGTAGGAGAATTTCGACGGTTAGATTTGCCTACATTTTAGACCCCTGGTGTATTCCATAGAGGGTTTTTGTCACTATAGAAGAATTGGCGACCATTCTGGGGAAGCCTCTAGGGTCTTTGGGGATATTTCTTTTCGGTGTTTTTGAATCAGTTTACTCACTATTTTTGAGTTTTTGTAAGCTTCTGTGTCTTTAAGGGATGTTGGTCTTCCATACCAATACTCCCTTCCTTTTCTTTACTGTTGGTTTTCATCTTTTTGAAAATTTATAGAGGTGTACGTGACCTGTAGTGGTCCTGCACGTGTGCATACATGCCCCGCCTTTGGACAACCCACGTACATACACTGGTTGTTGAAGTGTCAGTAGTGTGCCTGTGTTGAGAAAAATTTTCGTAGAAGAGGAAGTCATCCTCTTCCCTGTCAGAAGTCACACTTCTCATGGGTTTTCTTGATCTAGCCCCGATCTCTATTATAGTATTCTGTAGCCTAGGTCTGACCTCAGCATAGCTTTCTTTACATCAAAATATTTCTTTTGTTTTCTTTGATAGGGTTTTTAGACAATTTTGTGAGTTTGCTTTGATCTGCCTATTTGGTATTGTCAGTGACTCCCTTTGGTATTGTCAGTGACTCCCTGTGATCTACGAATGGGCATGAATTCATTTCTTGGTCTTGACTTGTCATCATTTTTCCCTTTTTTTCTTTAGAAGAAAAGAAAAGAATTCATTTTCAAATTTCTTGTTTTGAAGCATAAAACAATAAAAAAAAAATATTTCATTTCTTTGTTTGGTAAAGTAGTTTAGGTTAGTTGCTTCATTTATGAAGGAAAAATAATTTTTTCTTAAGTTCTTTAATTGAATTCTTAGGACACTAACTAGCTCGTTGTCGAGAGAAATCCTATTTTAATTTTTTCTTTTAAAAGATCTGAGAAAATTAGTTACGAAAATTTTGGTGAAAGAGTTTTAATTTAGCAAATCTTTATTTGTGAAGAAGGAGTATTTTGTTTCTAGTGTCATCTTATGCTCTTCTCTTTCGTCTCTTAAAGAACATCACTCCTTTCACTTATGTTCTTTTTGACTTAAGATATCCACTAAAATTAATTCTTAATTAAAATTTATTAGACTTTGTGTTTGTAGGGTCCATCAATGCAGTCTAGGCTAGAGCCTTGATTTAGGATTGGAGAGGAAACTCTTCAAGGCTACAAAAACAAACATAATATTATGAGATAGGGAGTGCTTGAAAGTCCAGTAACTTTGAAATCTATCCACCGCCCCCCTCTAACACAAGGGATAAACATGAGGTCGTGTAAGGAAAGGTAGCGGAGATAACCCCTCCAAAGTTGGACCAAGAGTAGTGGGGAATGCATATAGAGGGATTATCTTGGGATTCCATTGATTGCATTTGACACAGAGCTTCATGGATCTTGAATCCGTTCGAGGTCCTCAGTCGTCTTCCAGAACACTTGCTTTCGATACCCTTGATAGGTTTCAGGCTTGATACCCTGCTCATTGTAGTCCACCCGAGTGTCGATTGCACCCGCCTGGTGACTGTTCACGTGCTAACAACCTAGTTTCCTTTATCTTAGTGACTTACACAGGTGACTTTAGGGGTATACCGTGGTACCTAGGGTAGACATCAGGCCACACTTTGCAGATTATACCCGGAGGGTGATTCCATATTTCAGTTTCACTTGCACTGGTAAGTTGCTCTAGTGTTGGTTGGTGTAACTATTTTTCCAACTAGCTAGTGATATTCTTGTCTTATCTCATAGGATATTTTTCTAGTGTGTGTTGGTCTTCAAAATGTTAATAGAAATCTCTAGTGTGTCATTGATCCTCTCACACCATGGAGGATTAGGAGCTCTATCAGTTTCGAAGGCTTCTTGGCCTACCTCCGGTTAATCTGGAGCCACCCCCACCACCGCTAATGTGAAGACTAGACCAACAAGGGTATTTTGAGGCAATCGGGCCACAAGAAACTGAGCCCGACCCATCTCCGAGAGGAGAACATTTGATTCCGTAGGAACCAACCATTTTCGAATTTGGAGCAGAAGCTCTTGGTCCTTATAACCCTTCGATCACTAATCTATCGATGCCCATTTTCATACATGTTAAACCTTACGAGCGTCAGGTAGTGTCACAAGAAGTGATGGAGACAAATCCTGCTACTTATTTAGGGAATTCTCATACTTCCTGTATGGCTGTCACCATAGGAGGTGTTCCACCTCCTAACCAATTGTCGTCGGTTCAAACCACCATGGTCTCGAGCGCCTCTACCTCGGGAAATGGTCTGATTCCATATATGGAGGAGATCATTGCTCCTTTCACCCAAATTGAGAAAGGCCCTCCATTTTCATACGGGATGCCTGGCTTCGATACGAACTCTGTCCTTTCCTACTCCACTCTAAAGAATTTAGGTCTAGGAGAAGGGAGCTCTAATGCTCCTCTACAAGGATCCATGGGGGGCACTTCATCTCCCTATAATTCTTTCCCTTATGGAGGGGGTCATATACCTCCTTCGTCCCCTTCGCTCGGCGGTGCTCACCAACACTCCATCATGACGAATGTAAACTATAGTTCATTTGGAGCAGGTAGGCAAGGAATTCCTTATTATAACATGTTGGTAGGTTCGAAACCATTCTCTTTTTTCGGTGCATTTGGTAACAACACATTCTCGTTAGCTTCCATCTCAGCCGGGGGAAACCCCGGTTATGGACAACAAAATCCTATGCAAGGTACTATTCTTGCACAGGGGGGAAAACTTAGGAATTCCTTCCTCACAAGGACCTTGAAATCCATGGTAGGGATCAGTTCCCTTTTCAGGGATGCTGACTGAGGGAAACCCCTTCCATAGTCAATGGAACCCCGGGAAATCCTGAGCACCTATGCCCATCGGATCGATAGGGGGAAACCCTTCCCTAAATCCTTGGAATGTGATGCAAGCGCAACCCTTTACGTCCTATTATGGAAGTCATTCGATGAAGTCTCAATAAGCGAAAAATACATAGGTTGGTCACGGCCATGGTTATTACTAGAACCCTGGCCAACAACCTAAATTTTCCTGGCAACCTAGTGCCATCCAAAGTCTAGGCTCCTTTTTCCCTGGTTATAATCAACAACCCAAATTACCATTTCTGGAAACTCTGCACTTTCCATAATTGACAAGTTTATTAAATGACCCCATTTGTCAGAATCCGTGATGGCCTTCCATTCCAAGCAAGTTGCCTTCATACATTCCAAAGTTCAAGGCTAAGCCTAATGAAGATCCAGGTGCTCATGTGACTACCTTCCATTTATGGTGCTCATCCAACTCATTGAGAGACGACTCCATCCAATTACGTTTGTTTCAACACACTCTCATCGGGAGTGCAGAAAAATGGTACATCGAGATTGACCACTCAAGATACTCTTCCTTCGGCGAATTGAAAATGGCTTTGTTAAACCATTTCGAATTACTTATGAGATACGATGCCGACACTGAATTGCTTGCCAACTTTGAGAAGACAAAAGCAGACTATATCTTAGATCACATCCGAGAATGGAGATGCCGAAAGAGTTTGATAAAAGTACCAGTCCCACCAGCATTTCTTCTTGAGTGGTTCCTTAAGTCTTTGGTACCTCAGTTATCTAAAGATGTCGCAACCTCGGGGGTAATTTTAGAATAAGAAGAGATAATGAGAGCTCAACATCTAGAGTTAATTTACTCTCAATCTCGTTTACTTTACAAAGTTTTTCTAGATTCACCATGGTCGATACTTGACAAGACCAGACAAAGATCTGGACCACATGCCAATGGTATTGTTGGTTCAGTGAAAACGAAGCCCGTTGATCAGTTGTCGAATCAATTGCAGAAATTGTCAATACAGTAGACAACGGTCAACCAGACCACTGGTTCAGCTTCTCCCCCTACTCAAATGTCAAACGTACACAGTGTGCAATCGATAAACCCGAAGGCCACCTAGCAGCCTGACGGATAGAAGAAACAACAAAAAAAGGGTAAGGGGGATAAGAAACCTACCAATAAAGTTGGTAGGGGAAACATGGAAAAGAAGAAGTCAAAGTATTCGTGTAATATTTGCATGGAAGACCACCCAACTCACCAGTTCCCTCAACTTGCAGAGGCCCAAAAGTTATTGGCACAACATTAGCCTGTCATGTTAACGAACCCATTTCCACATGGGAAAAATTTAACTCAAGCCTCTTCAAGAACAGAAGGGTCTAGTCAGGGACCCCCTCCATATGTGAGTAATCCTTCATCCACAAATGTGTACATGATGAAAGGTAGCATTGACATAACAACTAGGACCCGTGACTACGAAATGCCAAACACCTCTGGGAAGGGTAAAGAAGCTGAAAACCCATCTCTTCCTCTCTAGATTGAGAAGATGTTGGGTGAAACAATGACACACATCACAAAAGGTGCATTCAAGAAAGCTTCCCGCAACCCAAACGCAAGGGTCACCTAGAACTACTCTATGGTGGAGGATTTCTCTCAAACTCCTTGTGCAATGTCAGATTTGGAAGTACTCTAAAGCTTCCCTTCCTAGAGAAAGGCTCTATTAGCTGCCTTAGGATCTACTGATACCTATAATTTGGGAATGATCATGCTTGATATGATTGACTTAAAACCTCATGTCCCTTACCATGTGGAGTTTCAGATAGTAGTGGCTTACACCACGAAAAATTTTACTCAGAACATTTTTCGCATGGTGGTTGATGAGGGAACCTCGACATGTGTGATGTCTTTGGTGTGTTGAAAGGCCATTGGACAACCCATTTTGTCTCCATCACCTACTCTTCTTACTACTTTTGACGATCATTCGTTATGACCACATGGAATCATCCCCTCTTTCCCTGTGTAGTTAGGGGGGAAGACCGTGTGTGTTGAGTTTGAAGTGGTCGATGTGTCTCTTGACTACAATTTCTTGTTAGGAAGGACTTGGACCTATGCTATGCAAGCAGTTATCATGATAGTTTTTTGGGTCTTGTTATTTTCACACGAGGGTTGGATCGTGTCCATTGATCAGTTATCCTTCTCTCATCCTGACCCTTCATCGAGGGTATCCATGGTCCTAATGATTGATAACTCTCAGCCCAACATCGTCAACGTAGGATTTTGTTTATTCCCACCTTTGATGGGTACTTTCGATTACTCGCCTCCACCCGACAATGTCCAATACATATCGACTGTCCCCGACCATCATAGGGCTAAAATATTTCAAATCGCGTCGTTTCGTATGACTTATTTTAATGATCCATGGACTCTTACTTCCCCATTAGCTACGATGGAAGGGAGAGGGAACCACGGCATGGCCATGCCTTTGTCCATGAGATAATTTGCGTACTTTATAGTACAACAAGCTTTCGTCGACCACGATTTGACTCCCTCAGAAGTGTTAGATTTGGTTCTCGAGCCTATTTGGGCTCAAGGTTCCCTCGTCGATACTGATTCTTTAGACTTCATATTTCCCTCAGATGAGGCAATTATTGAGGAAAGGACTAGTCCAGACAGACCCTGGGATGATCTCCATCACATATCTCATTTTCTCCCAGAGTTAAAAATAATTGAAGTAGGAGAATTCACTCTGACTCTGACTGGAAATAAGGATTTTCCTAACAATCCTTTGGCTACGCATGTCATTTATGCTGAGGGAAATATGGAAACCATCGCTAATATTAATATCTCCAGAACCCTGGATTCGTGGAGAATATCTTTGTCGGAGCAGACTGCTCCCCCGAGGAGATTCAAATCTACACAGATTTATTTAAAGAATTTCACGACGTGTTTTCTTGGTCTTACGAGGAAATGCTAGGCATAGATCCAAGAATCCTTGAACATGAAATCAAAACACATCCTAATGCCAAGTCGATCCGGCAGAAGATTTGTCCAGTTAATCCCAAGAAAGAAGCAATTATTAGGCTAAAGTAGAGAAACTACTCAAAGATGGTTTCATATACCTTGTTCAATTAACTCAATGGGTGTCAAATCCCATGCTAGTCAATAAAAAGCACAGTACGATTTGCGTATGTATGGACTTCTGTGATTTGAACAAGGATTGTCCAAAGGATAATTTCCCCATGCCATTTATTGACCATATAGTCAATGAATGCTCAGGTTGCAAGGATTTTTCTTTCATGGATGGGTTTTTCGGATACAATCATATACATATCAAACCCGAAGACCAACAAAAAACTGCTTTCATTTGGCCATGGAGTACTTTCGCTTATCGGAATATGCCTTTTGGTCTAAAAAATGCTGGAGTCAATTTTCAATGGGCCATGTCTTTGGCTTTCCATGATCTCAAACACATAGTTGAGGCTTATCTTGATGATTTAGCATCATGATCTTGTAAGAGAGTTGATCATCCAACACACCTTTGACTTATCTTTGAGTGATGTCACTACTACCAGATTCGCTTGAATCCAAACAAATGCAGTTTTTGCATAAGATCAGGTCGTCTACTTGGTTTCATAGTTTTGACAATAGGGATCATGGTCGATCCTCTAAAGGTTGAGGTGATAGTTCAGTTTCCATCCTCGTGCAAAGTCCCTCATCTTCAGAGTTTACAGGGAAAAGCGAACTTTTTATGACATTTCATCCCAAATTATGCTGAGATCACAAAGGGTTTAATGCATTTACTAAATAAGGATGTTCCTTTTCATTTGGATGAAGCTGCTCAATGTTATTTTGAAGCATTGAAACATGCCCTCATGTCTACCCCTCTGCTTCGACCACCCAATTATAATAAAGATTTATTATTGTATTTTTCTGCTACAGAGTCAACCATCGGCATGGTCTTGGTTTAGGAGGATAATTTTCTCTCAGAATACGTGATTTATTACCTGAACCAAGGTATGGTTGGACCGAAACTCAATTATCCCCACGTTGAAAAACTTTTGTTGGCAACAATTCATGCTGTCCAGCAGTTCTGTCATTACATCTTGTTTCGCAAGACCATCATCATTGTCGTTGTGAATCCATTTCAATACGTGTTGACACGACGTGTAATCGACAAAAATATCAGTAGATGGATAGTTATCCTCTAGGAATTCGACTTGGATTTTGTCTTGGCGAAATCCAAAAATTCATTGGTCTTCACGGAACTCATTTCAGAACATCCGGTCGAATTAGGTGATGTTATACCCAAGGAGTCACCTATCAAAGGAGACATGTTTTTTATCGCATCTTCAGACCCCTGGTATGGAGATATACTATTCTATCTCCAAAATTTGAAGTGCCCCACCTCTACTTCTCGTGATGAGCTTCACCATATACGCCATCAAGTGAAGAACTATATCATACTCAAGGACAATATGTATCGTCGAGGTGTAGATTGCATCCTTCGTCGGTGCCTCACTCATGAAGAAGCGGAATTCATGCTTAATGATTTTCACATTGGAGCATGTGGCAGTCATCTGTATGGGAAGGAAACAACCCAAAAGATTCTACGATTCTATTAATTTTGGATGACATTAATCAAATATTGTGTTGAATCGGTCAAGAAGTGGCACCTGTGTCAGATCATCTCTCGGAAGATGAGGGAACACCCCGCTCCCATGTTTCCCATCATCACAGTTGGTCCCTTCACCAAGTGGGGGATTGATTATGCTACATGCAAACCCCCCTTCATCAAGGGGGCACCATTATATCATCGTGGTAGTAGACTACTTCACGAAGTGGGTCGAGGCTATGCCAATGTTTAAAGATGATGGCGAGACAACAACTCTCTTTTTGTTTAACCAAATAATAGAAAGGTTCGGATATAGAGGGAAAACCCCTCTACGGACTACACCAGGTTTCTAAAATGTATGCAGAGATAATTTTCTAAAGTCTCCTAGTTTTTATCAACTATCCCGATGTTATCCCATAATCATACATAAAATACAAAGTACAGGGATCCGATAGGGATACCTTCAACTCTGCATCTGGTGTTGATCCCTTTGCGATCGGTTGTTTCCCGACTGCAAGTCTCCTCCCAAGGCTAACCTACATTCACCAAAAGACAAACAAGAAACTACAAGCATACATTCTATGTATGGATTAGTGTGTTAGACATTATAACCAAGAAATGTAAACAAATCATAAAGATTTAAGACGTCATTTGGTGGGACGAAAAAAGTACTTCTTTATATTAATATCACAAAAAGTCATTTATAACAAGAGACCGACACTACTCCTCAAACTTGGTCTTGGGATCCTCTTCACCATGCACCAACTGCTTCCACTTGTTCTTCTCCTCTTCACTTCTCTCTAGGGAAATGGAAAGGATTTGCAAAAGAGGAAGAAGGAATTATGGCTGAAACTCACAATGTGGTTGCAAAATATTGGGGCAATGAGGGAATATTGAAATGGGAAGAGTTTGTATGCTCTCGTGCTTCTTCTTGGAATGGGGTCCCAACACCTTATTTTATAGGCCAAAAGAGATAGTAACGGTTGGGGTGACTGGTTATGGGTGGTCAAACCATTAAGTAACGGCCCAGAAACCCATATCCATTTTCAATTCTCATTTTTCACAATTTTTTGTGAGTGTATTCAAGCTGTAGTGATGCAGCAAGCATGTGTATTCGGGAAGTAGTGGTGTAGGGCACGCACACCTTCAAAACAATGGTTTTCATAAGAGTTGTTTAGTGATGACTTGGTAAAGATAAAAATTAAGATGGCCTGATGCCAGGTATGCATGTTTGGTGTAGTTTAGGGTTATAACAGATGCCCCCTAATGTGTGAGGTCATAAGAGCATCTGATGGCCGAAATACATTACAAATATTCACCAATATACGAAGTGAGTGAGCCCAGGGACCAAATTTTGGGAGGTGCCATCTGCAAAATAACAATTTTTCTCACTGAGGCAGGCATACCCATGCTCGGGATGAAATAAAATCATGGCTTCCAATCAAATACAGTATAGATCCATGTCATATAACTATCTAAAGTGTATATGTGAGCAGTACATAGTGGATATACATCTCAAAATCAAAAGATATAAATGTATAATATCCATCTTCAAGAATCCAATGACTCCTGATGGTTGGAGATGAGGTCTTCAGAGCTCAAGAAACAACTTCAAAATATTCAAAACTCGGGTAGGAATGTAATATCGGTGTATGACTTCACTACCTAGAGGTCTTCGATGGCTCATCGGGAACAAATAAGAGGATCTCAGTGATCATACAGATAACTTCATTGATTTTGAGCAAGGACTTGATTGGTTGTTTCGGGGTGATCGAGCATGAGAACAAGAGACAAACTGTAGAAGGGACGACTCAAGTTTAGTATAAATTCCCTTGGATGAAAGCATGACAAAAGATGAGACTCAGGCAGCATGGCATTGACATAAGTTAATGATGTAGGAGGGAACGAGAACTCTCCACATGTTTGTAAGGATAACCAAATGGAGGAGGACACAACTCTATGTAGTGAGAACAAATTCCTAAGGTTATATTGAATCCTAGAGCTTGGTGAATAAAAGGAAGGATGTGCTTTGTCCAAGGGCAACTCATTATATTATTAACAAAAAAAAAAACTTTTCCCTTCCTCTTTTTGGGGTATATTTGATTTTTTTGTCTTTTTCAATAATTTTGGGAAGCTTGAAAAAGAATAAAATAATGCTACGTTACAAAGGAGGATCAAGTGTCATAGACATACTAGTTCCAAGTTCTAGGAACACACTGATGCTCAAAGCAAGGGGACATATGCAGGAAAAGGACACTCGGGAAAAAAACTTCATGGGTCAAGGTGTCAAGACGCAGAGGCAAAGTGCTACAAGGATTGCGTATAAGGCATGCTTCATATGGTTCATTTGAGAGCAACATGGAGTCAGCATTACACCAAAGACACATAAATGCAAATGTGATTAATAAGAAACAATGATAACATCCTTCGATGTAATTTTAACGAGCCCAGAGAAGGTAAGCTTGGCGTTTTTTCATTTTTAGAGAGTCTGAAAAAGCGTAAAAGGAGACTCCACTCGAGTACCTTTTTCGAAGGTAGTCTAGTCGACTCAAAAAAGGGATAAAATAGCACCAAACGAAATTTTATTCAAAATAATTTTAACGAGTGTGACAAAGACAAGATCACTCGACAATATTTTCATATTTAAGGAGTCTGAAAAGATCTTAACTATGGACTCCGTAAGGGATGTTCTTCTCGACCAATTTAACGAGTGTGAAGAAACAAGGGAACTTGGCCATATTTTCAATTTTAGGGAGTCTGAAAAGAGCTTAACTATGGACTCCGTGGGGGTTCCTTTTTCATAAATTTAGTCCCTCAGGCCCAAAAAAGGGTTAAATCTATACCTGAGAATACTCTTCTAAATAACTGAGGCTCCTAGAGTATACCTTTGTTCATACATTTGACCATCCGAACTGAAAAAGGGGTAAACTACTACCGGAAAGATGTGACTTTGAATTTTAGTTTGGCGAGCATGAAGGGAAACAAGATCGCTCGACAATAATTTCATGTTTAGAGGGTATGAAAAGGGCTTAAAGGAAAACCCGTTGGTTTTGGGAGTTCTGAGGGTGAGGTCAAAAAAAATAATGAATCATGCAAGTGAGGCTCAAACTCATAATCAAGAACAACTAAAAAGGACTCTCGAGCCTATAATCATTAACGATGGGATGGACACCAAAATGCAACCAGGATATACCTACGACATCCATGTGAAGGTAGGATTTACCACTAAATTACAACACTTCTAGAGAAGGAGTGAGGGTTTTGTGTCGCAATTCGGTGGGATTGATCCTATGAAAAAGTGAAAAATACAACGAGGTGCAACAAGTGGAGGTGGAATCCTATCTTACATGCACAAAGTTGGAAAAATGAATTTTTACCAAAAGACCTTTAAAAATGACCCAACTCTCAAAAAAATTCCCAAATACCCAAAGTAACACTTATCGTAACATCCCCCAAGAAACTCATGAACCATAGTAAACGATTTTCAAGCTAGAAAAACTGACAAAAGGGTCCAAAAAATGACAAAAAGGGGCCAAAAAGTCTATAAATAGAATGTTGGCAGCTCATTATGACCATTGTAAATTGAGAATTGACCAAAAGTCAAAAAACACCCCTTTGTTGAAAGAGTTTATTCCGGGAGCTTCAGTGGATGAAACGAACTGCTGCTTGGACCAAGTAAGTACAAACTAGCCCCTCCTACCTTTCATTCTTCCTTTTTTGCATCTTTTTTTGTTTTTTGGGGGGGAATTGACCTTTAAAGAGGTTGTCCCTGTGTGTATGCAGGCTATCCAAGAACATCCCACGTGTGCATGTGGACAGAAGATGATTTTCCCACGTACACACGCAACTGTTACCAAAAGAACCCATGTACACCCTCCAATAAGTGGAAAAAATAAAAAGGCAAGATTTAATCGGATCCTTGTACTTTGTATTTTATGTATGATTATGGTATAACATTGGGATAGTTGATAAAAAGTAGAAGACTTTAGACAGTTAGCTCTGCCTACATTTTAGAACCCTGGTGTAGTCCGTAGAGGTGTTTTCTTGCTATAGCACCAGGGGTGTGGAGTGCGCAAACTCCTGAAGCTCTGAAGAGTGTATAAAATCCTGGTCATTGTCACCAGTGACACGTGGCAACATATCTGGAAGTTCAGAGTCTTGGTACTCTAGAAGGATTCGAGGCATAAGTTGTTGAGAGCTCTCGAAGACCCAAGAGTCAGAGTTATTATCAATCATTGACATGAAGGGGAGCACGTGGTAGTAAATCCTGTGGTATGGAACCTTAACAATCTAGAGGAATTGGTTTGATTTACGTTGAGAATTCCTAAAGGGTCGGGATCTAGAGTTGATCTCGAACGTTTATTTCAATGGATGCATGGCAAGTGATTTGAGAATTCAGAGGTCTAGTACTATGAAAGAAATAAGGTGCATGGTTGCAAGGTTCCCGACGACTCAAATTCTGTAGTTTATGTTGTCCATCCATTTGTGAGGGAACGTGGAGGTTGATCGCACCACTTTGGAGTTCAACACTCCATAGGATTGGTGGTGTTGGGAATCAAGGTTTCCCTAAGGCTGAATTTTCGTAGTAGATATCGATCATCCATTTGAAGGGGACACATGGCATTGGATCCTATAGTCTAGAGACTTATCCCTCCAGAGGATTATGTTTGTTAGCACTCAGGGTCTTCCAAAGGCCGGAGTCCTGAAGTAAATCCCAGTCGTTGAATGATGAGGATTTTTGTTCTGTTTATATTTCACCCTTTGTGAGTTCATCATTTCGACAATCCAGAGGGATTGAAGGTGCAATGCAGTGGAAAGCTTCGAATTCCTAGAGCCCGGAGAAAGCATCGATCGTTGATCTCAGTGTGGGTTATGAACCATAGATCCTTGTAGTTCTTCGAGACTTTGTCCATTCACATGTTCAGAGGGATTGGAAATTTGGAGTGTTGAAATCCTCGGAGCCCGAAGTACCTGGAGATTTTGAATTAGTACCTTCTTACAACCCACGATCATATGGGATTTTTGTCAAAACAAAGGGGATAGTGCTCAAAATTGATTTAAAGTTAAAAAGAGGCTTAGGAAAAGTGTGCGTGGGTCTAGAATTGTTCCTGCACAAGAAAATTAAGGACCTATGAATATTAACAAAGGGTTCAGCAGGATCTTGAGAGCTGATCTAGCTCCAAATTTGAATGATACTAGACCAGGAGGTTGCGTGGACCCCAGAGAGTGGGTGGGGGTTTGCATCAAGTGGTATCAGATCCATAAAAAGGTTCTAGTCTGATACCATCAAGTGGTATCAATGCTAATTTATTCAGTAGAAAGCAAGGAGGGATGTAGGAGAAATCTAGTGGTGCTCTCAGTTGCAGAGTAGGTGAAGAAAATAGTCACGTGGGCTAAAGGAGAAGTACCAATTGTGTTCTTGGAGGTAGAGGAGGAAAATTTCTACTGAAGGCCATAGACAAGGTCGAGGAAAATACCTTAAGTAGATGATCAGTGAGGAGATGGACCATGATCTTAGGGAGATCAGATAGGATCTCGATAGGATGATGTTGAAGATGTAGTAGGAAACATAGGCAATATGTAAGTATGAATGAAATTTCAAGAAGAAATAAAAGTGGCCAATCTAGCAGATATTTTCCAAGAGGCAGTGCCAGATACTGAGGAGGTATCTAAGGCAAGTGGAAAACCTCAATGACATGAAGGAGAAAGTGGTTTGCATTTTTGAACCAGAGAGTGGAGAAACCCTCAATGGGGATGAATAGAGATCAAGCAAAGATCTTGTAGACTTCCAGGAGGGCAGAGATGAACTTTCGGATATCCAGGTCAGTAATAAGAAGAGATTAGTTGAATATATCATATACTTCCAGGAGGGAAGAGATGAACTTTCAGATTTCCATTTGGGAAATAAGAAGAGATTAGTTGAAGATATCATAGAATTCTAGGAGGGAAAAAGTGAAAGTTCATATTTCCAGGAGGGAAATGAGAAGAGATCAATCGCAGATATTGCAGACTACCAGGAGGGTAGGACAACAATTTCTTCTTGTCGGGTGGGAAAGGAGGAGGAGATGAGACTGTCTGGAAGTCTTGGTAACTCAGAGGTGATTTCATATCAAAAAAGAACGCTAATAGAGGAGGATCAGAGGTTCATTATGATAATTGGAGGAATCATAATATTCCTACCAAACAACCCAATCAAGGCCAGTGCATGTGTTGAAGGTGCAAAAGAGGAGAGACAACCAACAAAGATTGTCATGGAGGAGAAGGAGAAGCCATGGACATATTCCCAATTGATGAAAGAAAAATAAGAGAATTCAGACAATTTGTTCACTTAGTGGGAGATAGAGCTGAATTTGTTGGAGGATTGGTTAAGAAATCCAGAGATAGAGGAAGACTTCTAGAAGGAGAGAATCATGCAAAATGAGGGAAAATTCCAGCCTGAGAAGAAGTTAGATGAAGCTAGACTTGTAATAGCATAAGAAAAGGAAGAGGAATTGGAAGAGGATAACTTGTTAGGGGATATGGATGAGTAGAATTTGGGTAACATGGCTGCTGAATTTGAGTCTGCAGTGGAGTGGGAAGTCAATGTCATAGGAGATGAAAATTGCATGGGAGATCGGGAAGATATGCCCATTGATTTATGTGAAGAGAACAATATGTAGCAGCATAGTAGACTGCATGAAAGGAGCCAACGAGTGGACCATATGGATAAGGAAATAGAATATATAATTATATTGATGTTGGAAGCAACAAAGAAGGCAACCAACAATAGAGAGAGGTGGAATAGTGGAGAACCTGCAACAACAGTAGGACAACAACAACAAAAACAAGAACAAGGAAGATGAGCAAATGGAAAAATCCAAATTCAAGTTTGGGACCCTGGAGGATCTCAATAGAAACAACAAGGGATACATGAGTAGGATACCATGATTTGTTTTAGCATGGGAGTATTATGCATGAGCATTTCTCCACCTCAACAATGCACTAGAAAGACAGTGGATACGCACACTTGCAGGGAACAAATTATGAGGGAAGAGATGCGCCAACCCTCTCATTATGAACCTAAATTAAAAAAAATTATGTAAATAAATGTAATCAAATGTTTTAAGGCTCAAGGAAATCCGATCCAATGTCTTTGTACAGGTTGAGTGTAAAGTCACCTTTCATAGGCTACAGTTGTACAGATCCTGAGCATCGCCTCAGATATGAGGATGCAATTATCCATTAATGTAATAAGCTTAGTGGTAGGTTTCTTTTATTTTGAAATGAAATCACTAAGATGGTATGGAGGGAAGGCTTGAGAATCCCCATCATGTATAAATCCATGTAATATATGCCCAGTATAGGTCGTTGTCAACGACTTGTCAAGTAGTTATTGATGAGCAAGTTGATAGAGATCAAGAGAGGAGAGGAGAAAGAGATGAAGACATTGTTGCAGTCTAGATTTCTACACAATTTAATTAACATTCAAATATTAATATAAAATAATATTTCCCTGCATATGAGTTCTATGTATTTATCTTTTTGAGGGATGTTTGTTTCTAGACATTTTACTATGTTTTTATGTGAATATTATATGTTTCAATTCGAAAGATTAAGAAGAATTCTTTGCATGCATTTTTCTGAGTGTTCTGGGTTGTTATTCTTGTGCAAGGAGTGCACATCAAAGTTAGTGAAAAATCTATGAAGCCAGTGCAATGAGTGCACTTGAACTCTCTTTTGAGTTAAGAGAAGAGCATGCTAGGTGGGCACACCAGAATAGTTCAAAAACTTAGAAGGTAAAGTTGTCGTAGGAATATACACCATAGTTGTTGAATACTCTAAGGAAGGAGGATTTGCAAAGAGTGCGTTGATAAGGCACAAGGAGTTCGCGAGAACTCTATTTCTAATTCTGTGAGAAGGTTTCCAAGAGTTCACACCAGAAGGTAAGTGAAAATCCTACACAGAGAAAGCACAAGGAGGGCGCATGAAGATTTTCAAGAAATCTTTAATTTTGGAGCCTTTAGGATTTTAGGGGTGTCAAATATTAGAAGGAAGAGAACAAAATTCTAGGAGGGAACACTAAATCTTTTGAAGAACAAAGGGAATAAACCTTTTGAATTCCAAGATGTTTCGATCTCAAAGGAGACGTAGTGAAAGTGTGCATAGAAGACCTGGGAAAGGAGTGCACCGAGCCAACACTTGGAAAATGTTGAAAAAAATCCAAGGAAGACAAAGAACAAAGTGTGCAGAGGAGGGGAACATTTCGAGTTCCAACTTTCAGAGAAGCATAAGTGTGTGCTAGGGATTAAGTCCCTTGAATTTGGTAAATATCAGGAGGAGTAGCATTTTTTTTTCAAAGTGCAAGCCAAGGCTGAGCATACAAACTTGCAAGAGAAGGTTCAAAGGATAAACCTTTGAAAAGTTTGATAAAATCCTTCGTTTGAAGGAAATCATAGAAATATCGGAGGAGGAGCTACAACTTCCATCAGATCAACTATTAGAGATATATATGGACTGTTAGATCTAATTCTAGGATGAACAAGGATCACGTAGGAGAAGGATATATCCCAACTATTATATCTGGGAATGTGGATCGTGAGCCATGGGATCCAAGAAAGTAGCGTAGGGTTTAACTCCTTGAAGTCCTTAGGAATTCGTCAATTTTGACCATTTTCAAATTTGTATCTAGGAGTAAGTGAGACTCCCAAAGTTATGAAGTAATAAGTGAATCGATACCATCCATCAGAAAGGACACATATCAGAAGGTTGTAGACAGTTCAAAAGTTCGACAGTATAGGAGGAAGAGAGCGAGAAGTACTCAAAGTCAAGGCTCCCAAAATCCTGGGGACCTGAAGTGAATCTGGACCATCCATTTGCAAAGGCCACATGTCAACAGATCATTGAGTCTATAATACTAACCATTTGGGAGACCAGGGGCGTGGAGTGAAGAAACTCCTGAAGCTCCAAAGAGAGGATCAAATCCTGGTCATTTTCGCCAGTGACATATGGCAGTAGATATGGTAGTTCGTAGGCTTGGTACTCTAGAAGGATTCGAGGCATAAGTTGTTGATAGCTCTTAAAGACTCGAGATTCAGAGTTAATATCATTCATTCAACTAAAGGGGAACACATTGCACTAGATCCCTTGGTTTGGAGGCTTAACACTCTGAAGGAAATGGTTTGATTTGCGTCGAGAATTCTCGAAGGAACAGGAGTCAGAGTAGATCTCGACCGTTGATTTCAGTGGATGCGTGGAAGGATATTTGAGAGTCTAAATATATGGTACTATGGAAGAAACACGGTGCGTGGTTGGAAGGTTCCCAAAGACTCGAAGGTTGCAGTTGATGTTGTCTTTCCATTGGCGAGGGAACGTGGATGTTTATTGCATCACTTCGGAGTTCGGTGCTCTGGAGGATTGGCGGTGTTGGGTATCAAGGGTTCCCAAAGGTTGGAGTTCCATAGTAGATCTCGGTTGTACATTTGATGGGGGCATGTGGCATCAAACAATATAGTTCAAAGACTTATCTCTCTGGAGGATTGTGTTTTTTAGCACTCGGGGAATCTCAAAGGTCGGAGTCCCAAAGTAAATCCCAGTAGTTGAATGCTGAGGAGGTGTGGCTCATTGATATATTTCCCTTTGTGATTTCGTCGATTCGGAACTCCGAGGGGATTGAAGGTGTAGTGCAGTGGAAATATCAAAAGTCTCGGAGTTTTGAGAAAGCATCGACCATTGATCTTGGTGTGGGTTGTGAGCCATTGATCCTCATAGTTGTTTGAGACTTCGCCCATTCGCGAGCTCAGAGGGATTGGAAATTTGGATTGTTAAAACTACTGGAGCACAAAGTTCCCAGAGATTTCCAATTAACACCTTTTGGGTTAGCTCCTAGTTACAACCGAAAATCATATGCGATTTTGGCCAAAACAAAGGGGCTAGGGCCTGAAATTGATTTTAAAGGTAAAAAGGGGCTGAGGAAAATTGCCCACTAGTCTAGCATTGGACCTGTAAAAGAAAATTAAGGACCTTTGAAAATTAACAGAGGGTTCAACAAGATCTCAAGAGTTGATCTAGCTCCAAATTTGAACAATCCTAGACCGGGAGGTCATGGGGACCCCAAGGAGTGGGTGGGGATTTGCATCAGTTTCCTACCCTGTGCACAATATCCTAGCTTCAAAGTCTACAGGGGAAACATAACTTGCTTGGAAGATTTGTTGCCAACTATGCATAAATAACTAAATTTTTTATGCATCTCTTGAAAAAAGGGGTCCCTTTATTTTGGGATGAAGCGAATCAATTCTATTTCAAAGAATTGAAAAGTTCCCTGACGTCTGCCCCTCTACTCAATCCTTCTTATCATGGAAAGAATTTGTTTTTATACTTCGTTGGAGTACTATATACCATCATTATGGTATTGGTTCAAGAGGATGGCGCTCTCTAGGAATATGTTATTTGTTAACTTATTTAAGGCTTAGTTAGATTGGTACTCAACTTGATCCAGGTGGATATCGATGGCCACCCACCTTTTCCAAATGGCTCAAAACAGTTTTCTGGCCATTTTGGCAATTTACTATTTTTAACAGGTTTTAACTTCTGGGGCCATTTTGAGGGTCCAAATGAATTTTTTTCGAGATCGAGGTTCTCAATGATAGAGAAATGCATGATTGAGCCCCCAAAATGAATCTCCTCGACAATACCTTTCCAACGAGCTATCACATGCCTAAAACGAAGATCGTATGCAAAAGTTACGACCCTGGGAAGTTGATGTACTCACTTACTCAAACGGGGCCCACATGACTTTTGGCGCTTCATCTCCTAGGGTTAGGTTTTTGGATGTCTAGGAATTTTGGCATTCCCATTTATTGTAAAGGGCCTTCAGAGCCTCATTGTAATCATCTTCTTGCGAATGCGAGTAGCCGTCACATCTCTTCTCAGAGATAAGCGTCCACCATTCTAGCGAGTCTTTCACTCTGTATTTTTACAGTCTCTGTACATTTCTCTGATTAATAGAAATCGTGTATTACTGTATATCTATGTGTATGGTTGCATCTTTGATACATTTCTATTATATTATTGAATATCTGCAATATCTCTGTGCATTTCTTTATTATATCTCTGCTCTCATTTCGTGCCGAAAATAATCCGGATCAGTGGTATCAGAGCAGGT